>SJXQ01009673.1:707806-771107 GCA_006408695.1 Aepyceros melampus | reverse complement strand
ACTGTGTGGGGGTGATAAGCTGAAGGAGATAACAGCCCAAGGCTTGGGGCTGCACCCCAGTGCTGACATCACTTTGCTCTCCACACCCTCGGCACCCGGATCCTCCGTCTCTCGCCTTCCTTTAGTGTCCTGGCCTGCTTTCACCTTGCACTTCTGTACCCAACACCACCCCCTGCCTACTGCCCTCTTTGGCCTGGGCTCTACCCTGGAGGAGAGAGATGAGTGGGTGCTTGGCCACCTGGGCAGTAGTGGGGGAGAAGGAAGTGCTCTGCTTTACCTTGAGCCGGTAGTTCCCCGCGGCCAGGTAGAAGACGTAGTCCCGCTGCTCCTCTTTGCTCCCTTTGGGCAGCAGCTCTGGGGAGTCGGGAGGAAGGAAAAGGGTGAAAACCCCTTCTCTTCTTTCTTAGTGCTGATGTCCCAGACACCCCCTCCACTCCTTAAATTCACTGTCCTGAGCCTCCACTTCAGCTACAGTCACTCTAAGCTTCCTAGCCAGAGCCGTGGGGCAGCATGAACCCCAGCCAACACTGAGGTGTACGCAGCGCCCATATCAACACTCCAGTCAACTCTGGTTCATCCAAGTGAACTAAAAGCAAATCAGGGCAGTGGACAAGCCAAAGGCATCTCTACTCCAGTTGCCTGCTGCCCAGACTAGTGTTCAAAATAAGTTTTCACTCCTTCTCTTTTTAAAAAAACAGCTCCAAACGCGCCTTCAACTACCTCTCCCTGAAAGCTCCAAGCTCAGTGACTTCCCATAAGGTTACGTGTTTAGCTGTACTCTGTGCACTAGAATTTGTTGCTAAGTGGGCAGGTGTTTATACAGCTTCCCAAGCGTCTGTCAACTAGAATGGCAATGTTTAGAGACCACTTCTGCAGCTGTGTCCTATTTCTCAGGACCTGAGAAATACACAAACGGAGGCTGAGATGATTTGCATTCAGGAAGATTCTTACTTTTATGGTTTACAATAGGTATCTTTGGCTAGTATAGTGATTGTTTATACACCATTACTTGATCAAGAGAAAAGGGGTACAGAGAAATTTAAAGGTCAAGTATTGTGGCCTCTGAAAAATGCTGACCTATCCAAAGTTAACAGGAAACAGGATTCGGATAAAAAAAAAACACCACCATCTGCTCACAGGTTTTGAGGACGGTCTTCAGGACTTCTATGTGAAGCAATAAGGTGAGGTGTGGGGGCAAAGACAACATGACTGGGACACATGAAGACAGGAGCTTCTGTTCCCAATTCAGCCACTAATTAAGCTGTCTGACCTGAGACCAGTCACTTTCCTTCTGTCTAGACGACCAGATCACCAAAGTCCCGCAGGAACTGACATGCTATGACTGTCTGGCAAAACACCAATGAGGTAGCAAGTAGCCAAAAGCACACTGGGAGAAGTCAGACTAAGTATGGCCCTTTCCTGCAGTGAGTTTACTGAAAGATAACTGTACGCTGAGATCCCATGTTAAAAAAGGATCCCCACACTGGAGATGGAGGGAGCAAACCAGGCCAATGGTGGCAGAGGACGACGATGGCAAGTTGGGAAGGGGCGAGTTGGGGAGTCAGCCTAGCACCTCACCCTCCAGCAGAGCAAGGCCTTTACGGATGTCGTCGTTGTACTTGCTTCGCACCAGGCACCAGGCATATTCAAACTGCGTGCTCTTGGACACCGAGCCTGCTGCCTTCTCAGACTTAAATTTCCTTTCAAATTTCTGCCACAGGAGAGGAGAGGAGTCATTTAGAAGTGAAGAGGGCAAGCTGAACTCTAGCAGGGCCTGGGTGTCCCTGTTACCCATCTTCTCCTTTGCCACATCCTCCGTTCGGGTCTTGGGGTACCCGACCGTGGGGTACCCCAGGCCCTGCAATCTTCTTCTCTGGGACCCAGGCATTCTGCTTCTTAGTGCCGGGTCGTCCCTTTGTCTCCTTGGACCTCCCCTCTCTGCTTCCCTCCCCCTAGTGGTGCCGAGTGGAGATGCCACCTGTGGCGGCCCCAGGCACCGCTCCCGGAGCAGCTGACCCCGGGAGGCTGGCCTGAACAGTAAACAACAGGCTGTCAGAATAGCTCAACAACAGTCCAGCCCACGCGGCCCCTCGTCGGAGACTGCTGCTCTCAGCCCCACCCCGCCTAGTCTGGACCCTATCTTATCTGAAGGAAAAAACCGTAATAAACCTGCCTACTTCCTGTTAGAGCTACGAAGATTGAGACATCCCCTACAAGGGACTTAGCGCTGTGCCGGATTGAGTACTATGTGAAACTTTACGGTGGTCGCTGTGTTCCCCCGCCACTGAAGGAGCACTTAAAATCAAGTGCCCGCATCCTGACCTCGAGCTTCTGAGAACTTAGCGCCCGTCAGGCTCCAGGCCCCGAGTCTGAGGCGTGGGAGCATCGGAAACTACAACTCCCACTAGGCTCTGGGGCACAGTGGACCCTCTGGGCAAGAGCCGAACGCTGCTGGGGCTGCCGGGAGCCGTAGTTCGGCTTCTCTAGGCAAAACTGATGCTGGGAGGAGAGCTTGGCCCCTACCCGACTCTCCTCAGGGCCCGCCCCTCCGAATCTTCCTTTTCCCTCCCTCGGAGCCGGGCCTCACCAGCAGGTCCTCCACAGACACCAACTCGTTCAGCACGGCCTCCATGGCCGCCGGCCCCGCAGTTCTCACAACTCAGACGCTACACTGCCACTTTCTCCATGGCCCACTGACAGGTGCGGAGAGTCATTTCCGGTGTCCGGCGGAAGCGGGACCGCCCTACCCTACGCAGAGCCAATCGCTTCCCGTAGCCGCCGCCGAACCCGCCTCCGCCTCCGCCTCCCGCCGCCGCGGCGCGCAGAGGGGCTCACTGGTGCGCATGCTCCAACCGGTCCCTCTTCCTCACCAGAGCCCGCAGGCCGTGCACGGCGCCTGGCCAGTCCTAAAGTTGGTCTTCCTGGGTACCCTGCAAGTGCTTCCGTCTACAGAGGCTGCCTCAGTAAAGTACTAGACGGTGTCTTGATGGTTAGCCCCTAGACGAAAACAGCGTAAAGAGAAGGTGGGGATCTGGGCATGGATCCCGTAATTTTAGGATCTAATCTAACCCTCTCTCTTCTTCCCTTTCCTCCGCCCCAGCTCCCTGCTTCCAGATATCTAGGACCCTAGGGACTACGTGCGGAGAAGGCAATGGCAACCCACTCCAGTACTCTTGCCTGGAAAGTCCCACGGACGGGGGAGCCTGGTGGGCTGCAGTCCATGGGGTCGCACAGAGTCGGACACGACTGAAGCGATTTAGCAGCAGCAGGGACTACGTGACTTTTTAGTGCCTGCAAGAAAGTCATAACTAGTACCAGGGTTTCCAGGGCCCAGGCGGACTTAAAATGCAAGAACAAAGAAAACTAGGTCAACCGTAAACCAGAGACTGGCATAATAATGGGGGATGCTATTAATGGGAATTTAAAGAAATCTGTTGCCTCTGCTTGCACAGAAGGTCCAATATTTTAAATATTATTTAATAAAGCATCCTCTGGGTGTATTCAAGGCAGAAAGGCCATTCATATGGGGTCATGGGCATTAAGGAGCTTGGAAGTGAGAAGCAACAAAACATGGAAAGGGGAGATGCTGCATGCTGCTCTGGCACCTGTGTTCTGTGCAGTGAAGCAGGTCCTGACTTTCAAATTCTCTTTACCTTGACCCACAGTGCTCCAGCACACCTGTGAATGTAACTTCCCTCAGGGCAGAAACTGTATCTTGTTTATTTGTCCATCTCTAGCTCTGAGCACAAGGAAAATGAAATGTTCAAGAAATATTTCTTGAATTGTCAGGAAATAATAGTAATGACCACAGTGCAAATGCAGGGGGTTAGCATCCAAACAAACACCTTTCACATTTGCAAAGCCCCTTGAATCTTTTTTTCCTCATAATAGCCTTGTGAGTTAAAGTAGGAAGTTATTCTTTTCTATTTGGCTTGGACAGTTGATATGAGCTCAGTAAACTTTAAGAGAAACCTCAATTTAGGGAACTGGCTCCATAATAGTCAAGGAGAAAAATTTGTGTTCCTCAAAGATGTACTGAGTGCCTAAGTTTGGCTGGTCATTGGGGTGAGCAGAGAGGGTAAAAAGGTGTACATGATATGAAGCAGATGAGTGAAAATAGGGCTGAACACTAAGGGCAAGTAGAACTTACCTTCCTTTGAAGGCAGGGAATTTAAGAAAGGCAAAAGTCCACTATTTCTATCAGGATGTTACTTTCCTCAGGTGGCCTGCTACCCTTCATCCATGTTTGTATCTGTTGTAGCTCTTGGCACAGGCCTGGCGTGGCACAGGCCTGGCACGGGGCAAAAGCTCCATCAGGGTTTGTTAAATGTAATTTGTGGGGGGGGGAAAGAATGTGTTACATGGCTCCATTCTGTGCCAATGAAGAGATCTTAAGTTTGTTTCTTGGGTCCAGTAAGCACAGACATCCACCCTGGATTATAGGGATAAGAAGTAGTGCCTGTTCATTTTACTTCCAAATTACGTTTCTCCGTCTTTTTCAAAAACATCTGCTTTATTGACTACGCCAAAGCCTTTGACTGTGTGGATCACAACAAACCGTGGAAAATTCTTAAGAGACAGGAATACCAGGTCACCAGACCTGCCTCCTGTAGATTAAGAAGCAACAGTTAGAACTGGACATGGAACAACAGACTGGTTTCAAATCAGGAAGGAGTACATCAAGGCTGTATAATGTCACTCTGCTTATTTAACTTATAGGCAGAGTACATCATGCGAAATGCTGGGCTGGATAAAGCACAAGCTGGAATCAAGATCGCCAGGAGAAATATCAGTAACCTCAGATATGCAGGTGACACCACCCTTATGGCAGAAAGCAAAGAACTAAAAGAGCCTCCTGATGAAAGTGAAAGAGGAGAGTGAAAAAGTTGGCTTAAAACTCAACATTCAGAAAACGAAGATCATGGCATCCAGTCCCATCACTTCATGGCAAATAGATGGGGAAACAGTGAGAGACTATTTTTGGGGGGCTCCAAAATCACTGCTAATGGTGATTGCAGCCATGAAATTAAAAGATGTTTGCTCCTTGAAGAAAAGCTATAACCAACCTAGACAGCATATTCAAAAGCAGAGACATTACTTTACCAACAAAGGTCCGTCTAGTCAAAGCTATGGTTTTTCCAGTAGTCCTATATGGATGTGAGAGTTAGACTATAAAGAAAGCTGAGCACTGAAGAATTGATGCTTTTGAACTGTGGTGTTGGAGAAAACTCTTGAGATTTTCTTGGATTGCAAGGAAATCCAACCAGTCCGTCCTAAAGGAAAACAGTCCTGAATATTCATTGGAAGGACTGATGCTGAAGCTGAAGCTTCAGTACTCTGGCCACCTGATGTGAAGAACTGACTCATTGGAAAAGACCCTGATGCTGGGAAAGATTGAAAGCAGGAGGAGAATGGGACAAAAGAGGATGAGATGGCTGGATGGCATCACTGATTCGATGGACAGGAGTTTGAGTGAGCTCTGGGAGTTGGTGATGGACAGGGAAGCCTGGCGTGCTGCAGTATCACAAAGAGTGGGACATGACTAAGTGACTGATCTTTTTCAACAGCATCCAAATGCAAACTATTGTCACTTTGGAGTAGGCAGAGAGACCTTATAAAAATACAATTCTCAGTTTATCTGAAACCCTTTAATAGCTTCTCACTGCTAATAGCACAAAGGCCAAAACCTTGCAGCAAAGCCCAGAAGGTTCTCTGTAGTCTGGTCTGGCTCCTGCTCTGCATCATCTCTCCTTCACTGCCTCTCCCTGTCTGTACACTAAGCCCACAGGCATCCTTTCAGTTCTGCAACCCCTAGTGGCCACAGGCCCTCTGTACATGCAGTCCCTGCTATCTAGAACATCTCCCCGCCGTGAAATGCTCCCCGCTTTGCTTATATGACTCATTCAATCATTTATAATTTAGTTCACTCAACAAATACTTATTGAGCACCTGTTATGTGCCAGGCACTGTTTAAGTATTTGGGATCAGCAAAATAAACTGAATAAAGTTCCTATTCTCAGAGAACTTGCATTTTAGTGGGAAAAACAGAAAAAATAAGTAAATAACTAACACACAATAATGGCAGGAGTTTATAAACTGCTGTGAAAACAAAAAGAGAAGAGGATGCTGGTGGAGGAGAGCTCAAAGAAGCCCACCGTGGAGAAGTGACACCTGGACAGAGAACTGAAGTAGCCATGCAGGTGAATGGGGAGAACATTCCAGGGAGACGGAACGGCAAGAGCCAAAGCCTTAAGGAAGGAACACATAAGAGTTGTTTAGAAAATGAGGGCAGAGAGGTAGCCAGGGCAGATCATGGGGGGCCTTGTAGACTATGATAAGGAATCTGGACTTAATGTGACAAGTGATGGGAAGGCACTGCAGGGTTTTGGGCAGCAGAATGAAATGATCTAGCATAGAGCAGTCCCTCTGGTGGCTGCTGGGGTGGCCCAGGCAAGAGACAGTGGTGACCTGGCCTACAGTGGCAGCAGTGGAGGTGAAGGAGTTCAGGGTATGTGGTCAGAAGGCATGGTCGGCAAGAACTGCTGATGGCTGGACGTGAGAGAGGAGCACAGGGTGACACATAGGTTTGTGCCCTGACTGACCTGGTGAATTCCTACTGACCGTCAGTTCTAAGCCTCCTCCTTAGGGAAGGCCTTCCCTGGCATCCAGATTAGGAGGGCTCCTGTTGAGAGACTGAGCACTACCCATCCTGCATTTTCAGAATATAAGACTGTAACCCGCTCATTCTTAGTTAGCCCTGTGTTTTTGTGAACCACACGAGTATTGGACTGCAGCCATGAAATTAAAAGATGCTTACTCCTTGGAAGAAAAGTTATGACCAACCTAGATAGCATATTCAAAAGCAGAGACATTACTTTGCCAAGTGAGGTCCGTCTAGTCAAGGCTATGGTTTTTCCAGTAGTCATGTATGGATGTGAGAGTTGGACTGTGAAGAAGGCTGAGCGCCGAAGAATTGATGCTTTTGAACTGTGGTGTTGGAGAAGACTCTTGAGAGTCCCTTGGACTGCAAGGAGATCCAACCAGTCCATTCTGAAGGAGATCAACCCTGGGATTTCTTTGGAAGGAATGATCTAAAGCTGAAACTCCAGCACTTTGGCCACCTCATGCGAAGAGTTGACTCATTGGAAAAGACTCTGATGCTGGGAAGGATTGGGGGCAGGAGAAGGGGACGACAGAGGATGAGATGTCTGGATGGCATCACTGACTTGATGGACGTGAGTCTGAGTGAACTCCGGGAGTTGGTGATGGACAGGGAGGCCTGGCGTGCTGCAATTCATGGGGTCGCAAAGAGTCAGGCACGACTGAGCGACTGAACTGAACTGAATAACATCTTCCAGGAGCCAAAGACTACTCTGCTATTGTCTCTTTTTTTCCCCACATAAAGGAAGGCTCACATCTGACCTGTGGTTCAAAATGACACCAGGAAGGTAAGAGTTCTGTTTGATCCATGAGGAAACTGAGACTCAAAAAGCTTAATTCATCTCCCCATGGTCACAGAGCTAGAAGTGGAGGAGCTGGGATTTAAACCTGAGTCCTGCTTCAGCATCAGAGATGAGGAGTCAGTTAAAGAATAAACAGACAGGATACGATGACTTCGTAAGTACGCTCCAGTTTTTCATCTTTAAAAAAATTTAAGTGTAAATTTGTCATTTTTTTGGTTTTTGTTTCGCACGGTAGAGGACTTCCTTTAAGCAGCAGATGAATGAGGAAGGAACAATTCAGATTAATTCAAAAAGAAAACAGGCAAAGCAACCTCAATAACTCCCCTCCCCTGTTTTTAGTAAAATACAATAAAATTAAAAACAAAACCCTCCAAACCACCAAAAGTGCCCCTGAGATTGTTGTATAACTGACTTCTGTCTCTCGGCAAGTGGCCTGTTTTTAGTTCACAGTATGTGTTACTTTATGTTTCCCCTTATGAGAAACGCTGGGCTGGAAGAAACACAAGCTGGAATCAAGATTGCTGGGAGAAATATCAATAACCTCTGATATGCAGATGATACCAGCTTTATGGCAGAAAGTGAAGAGGAACTAAAAAGCCTCTTGATGAAAGTGAAAGAGAGTGAAAAAGTTGGCTTAAAGCTCAACATTCGATAACAAAGATCATGGCATCTGTTCCCATCACTTCATGGGAAATAGATGGGGAAACAGTGTCAGACTTTATTTTGGGGGGCTCCAAAATCACTGCAGATGGTGACTGCAGCCATGAAATTAAAAGACGCTTACTCCTTGGAAGGAAAGTTATGACCAACCTAGATAGCATATTCAAAAGCAGAGACATTACTTTGCCAACAAAGGTCTGTCTAGTCAAGGCTATGGTTTTTCCAGTGGTCATGTATGGATGTGAGAGTTGGACTGTGAAGAAAGCTGAGCGCTGAAGAATTGATGCGTTTGAACTGTGGTGTTGGAGAAGACTCTTGAGAGTCCCTTGGACTGCAAGGAGAGCCAACCAGTCCATCCTAAAGGAGATCAGTCCTGGGTGATCATTGGAAGGACTGATGCTGAAGCTGAAACTCCAGTACTTTGGCCACTTCATGGGAAGAGTTGACTCATTGGAAAAGACCCTGGTGCTGGGAGGGATTGGGGGCAGGAGAAGGGGATGACAGAGGATGAGATGGCTGGATGGCCTCACTGATTTGATGGACATGAGTTTGGGTGAACTCCAGGAGCTGGTGATGGACAGGGAGACCTGGCATGCTGCAATTCATGGGGTCGCAGAGTCGGACACGACTGAGCAACTGAACTGAACTGATGTATTACTTTCTAATTTTACACTGTGTGATTTGCTGATGAATGCCACCCTCCTGTATTAGACTGGAAGCTACCGGAGGGCAGGGTCTGTCTGTTTTGCTCATCTTATGCCCACAGAGCTCAGAGCCTCTACCAGTAGATACTCAATTTGTACTATTGTTGCATAAATGGTTATTGCAGTTGCTATGAATAACTTTTTGGAAAAGTAACCAGTCAATACATAGTAAGAGCTATATTATTTGACTAGTAATCTACTGTGGGGGGAAAAAGTATTCAACAAAAGCCGAAAAGAAAAGCAAGGAAAGAAAAGGCATGAAGATATTCATTCCTGCATATCTCTGGAGGTAAACAAACAACTAAATCCCAAGGAATGGTTTTATTAAATGATGTTACATCAATATTATGTTACATCAACATAATAATAAACAGCCTTAAAGTCAGTCATCTGGATTGTAGGCTGATAATATTCAAAACAAAACAAAAAAGTATGACCTTCTCAAATTCAGTCCTGTGAGTGGGCAGAAAGGAAACTGACATTTTTTGCTGGTGGAACCAAAACCTAGAACTGGTATTTGGTGGCAGAGGCCCTCCTTTGACGACACCAGAAATTGGAGCCTGTTTCAGACTTCTGCCCTGCAGCATCTTGTCAGGTCAGCCCAGGAGAAGTTCTCAGCAAACACCCGCCAAACAGAATTCCACTATTATTTTTAAAAAGTTAATAGGAGATCAAACCAGTCAATCCTAAAGGAAATCAACCCTGAATATTCACTGGAAAGACTGATGCTGAAGCTCCAATACTTTGGCCACCTGATGCGAAGAGCCGACTCACTGGAAAAGAGCCTGTTTCTGGGAATGATTGAGGGCAGGAGGGGAAGGTGTGACAGAGGATGAGATGGTTGGATGGCATCACCGACTCAATGGACATGAGTTTGAGCAAACTCCGGGAGATAGTGAAAGACAGGGAAGTCTGGAGTGCTGCAGTCCACGGGGTCGCAAAGAGTCGGACATGACTTAATGACCGAACAACAATTTATTATTTATTTGGCTGCGCCCAGTCTTAGTTATGGTATGCAGGATCTAGTTCCCTGACTATGGATTGAACGTGTGCCCCCTGGGTGGGCGCGCGGAGTTTTAGTCACTGGACCCCCAGGGAAGTCCCAAGGGCTCCATTATTTGTGTTCTAATCTTCAGCCATCAGTCTCCTTTACTTCCCACTTTCATCTACTGCTTAGACAGGAAGTCCTATCCACTCCCAACTGATTCATTCATCCATCCAGCAAAACATTTCTTAAGGGTCTGCTGTGTTCCAGATGCCCTTCTAAGTGCTGAGTAAGAGAAATGAACTAAACAGAGGTAAATCCTTCTCCCATGGAAGTCATAAATCCTCCTCTATGGAAGTCAATCTTAGGGGAAGAGAAAAGACAGCTAACGAATGAATAACATAACATCAGGCCATCGCTGCCTCCATTCTCGTCATACTCTTTAACAGCCTTCACCTGTTTTCCTCTTTCAACCCAGCCTGGTTGCCAGCTGCATCTTAAAGTGCAGATCAGACCTCACATCGCTTGATTAAAATACCATCTAGACTACTCAGGCCCACTCTGGTACTCTTGCCTGGAAAATCCCATGGATGGAGGAGCCTGATAGGCTGCAGTCCATGGAGTCGCTAAGAGTCGGACACGACTGAGCTACTTCACTTTCACGCATTGGAGAAGGAAATGGCAACCCACTCCAGTGTTCTTGCCTGGAGAATCCCAGGGACGGCGGAGCCTGGTGGGCTGCCGTCTATGGGGTCGCACAGAGTCGGACACGACTGAAGCGACTTAGCAGCAGGAGCAGCAACAGACTACTCAGGACATGGTTGACATTTCTTATGATGCATCAAAGCCCTTCAGGATCGCCTCTGCTTACCTCTCCAGCTTCGTCTCCAGGCACCCACGCGCCCTGAACACGGAGAGTTTTCATCACGGCCACCTTTCTTCCACTCGGAATGCTCTCCAACCAGAGCTCTCCATCCACCAAACACCTCAGTCCCTGCGTGGCCGGCAACTAACTGCCAAGCTCAGGGCCGTTTACCCTCGGGGGCAGCTCTTATCACCCAGTCCCACAGTCCTTTATGTGGACAGGAACCGTGTCTTGTTTATCTCTCTGCCAAAGGGCAGTCACCCAAGAATTGTTCGTGGGGTGAATGAGAGAGTAACGGCAGGCATTCTTAAAAAAAAAAAAAAAAAAAAAAGACGCTAAGAACCTCGGAGACATCTGCACTTCCGGGTAGCGGCTCGGTCGGCCCCGGTGGTAAGGGTGACCCCCAGGGTCTGCTCTAGGAGGAGGGCTCGGTGACCCGGAGGACCCGGGAAGACTCGAGCGGGAAGAGCGCGCAGTCTACGTCTGTGCATTCTCCGCCCTCGGAAGGAGGCGGAGCCGAGACGAGCCCTGGGCGGGGCGCGGAGGCCCCGCTGGCCAATTAACGTGAGCATTTTCGCGGGAGGGGCGGGGCGCGGAGGCCCCGCTGGCCAATTAACGTGAGCATTTTCGCGGGAGGGGCGGGGCGCAGTGCGACTGAGAGGCGGAAGGGGCGGTGCCGAGGCCTGGGATCCCCGAATCTTAGTTCACGCTCTTGTGGTCCGGCGTGAGCGGGGTTCTTCTTGCTAATCCTTAAGCCAGAAACGCTCTCTGTAAATGAAAATTTATCTGTTGCCTCCTTCAGAGTCTGTCTCGCATCTATGAGATGAGGGCGCACACCGTGCCCAGGAATCACCTGGAATCTTAAGAGTGCAGAGTTGGTTCAGTAGGTCTTCGGTGAGGCCCGAGATGCTGCGTTCCTAATTAGCCAGGAGAGGACATCGATGCTGTGCCTTCTCTAACACACTTTGAGGAGCAAAGGTGTGAAACAGTGGTTTTAAAAGGTGGTCCCCGGACTAGCAGCTTGGACATCACCTGAGGATTGTTTAGAAATGCACATTATTGAGCCCGGACCCACACCTGCGTAGCAATCTGGGGTTGGGGCCCGGGAGTCGGTTGTTTTTACAAGCCCTGTGGGTGATTCTGGTGCTCAGTGCTCACTGGACTTTGAGAACCACTGAATAACAACAAAAAAAATTGAGCCTCATTTCTCTACAGACTGTGACTGTGTCAGTTTGCTTTATCTCGTTAAGTTTCTTCAGCCGAAAACTCGGGGTGAAAATACTGATGCCTTCCTAGTGAATCTCTTAGGAGGAAACGTGAGAATGACTTTAAAGCGCTTGGTACACATAATAAACATTTCATAACGGTTATCAGAGCCTAGCGAGCTTAGTTTCATTAGTGTGAGGGGACAGAAAAAGACTTTAAAAGGAATGAGGGATGCGGGGAGATCTCATAAGCGTATACAGAAGTGATTTTATTCTTGCAGGGCACTAAAGCGGTAAAGACGGCTGCAACTGTAGCTAAAACAGTGTTACCTCTCAACGGTGGTGATTATCCATAAAGCCTTTCGTTTGGACAACGAATTAATTCACTTGTTTGGAATGCCTCTTTCAGATGAGTGAATTTTAGAGAGCAATAATAGACAAAAAGAAATTTTTTGCTTTGTGTGTGTGTGTTTTTCAAACAACAGATGTGCCTTAAACTGTCTAGGTGTGATTTTCCTATTTGTCTATACTGGGAATGACATCACCATTTACCACTTTGGTCATAGGATGTACAAAGGGGAATAAGGCAAAATCAGAAACAGGCAAGAGAAATTTCTGGATCAGTTTTTATTCAGCAATGAATTCAAGCTGCCAGAAGAACTAGAAAATCTATCATCCCTGCCTCATACACTGCTCTCATCCAACCATGAGCTGCCAGAGTACTGATTCTAGGAATTCTTTCAGAACTCATTGACCTTCCAGGGTGAAGCTGTATACATTACCAAATATGAATAGAGTTTCTTGGGCCAGGGTCAGAGGGCCTCTTTCTAGACCGTCATGCTGCTGCTACACTGGAGTGGGTTGCCATTTCCTTCTCCAAGGCATGAATGTGAAAAGTGAAACTGAAGTCGCTCAGCCGTGTCCAACTCATCCACCCCATGGACTGCAGCCTACTAGGTTCCTCCGTCCATGGGATTTTCCAGGCAAGAGTACTGGAGTGGGGTACCATTGCCTTCTCCAAGACTGTCATGCTAGAGAATTACAAAAATGTGGTTTTTGTTGGTAAAGATTCTGCCTTGTAGAAAGGAGGCCTTTTAAGTTTTTGTTCTAGTGAAGATTTATTGCTCTAATGACCACAACTCAATTTAGCCATTATGTGCATGTGAATTCCATTTGTTAATGTTAGTGAGGGAAGTAAAGTAGCATCATTCTCTATGAAACTAGAAATCAATCATAAGAAAAATATGGGAAAATCACAAAAACGTGGGAATAAAACAACATGCTATTGGTCAACCAGTGCCATCAAAGAAGTCAAAGGAGATATCAAAACATACCTAGAGAAAATGAAAACAGAAATATAACATACTAAAGTTGAGGAGGGGTACTTCCCTGGCAATTCAGTGGTTAGGATTTGGCACTTTCCCTATGACCTGGCTTTGGTCCCTGGTTGGGAACTAATATACTGTAAGCTGTGCCACCAAAAAATAAAGAAAGCTCAAGTATAACAGTTTGAAAACCAAAATATTGCTTGACTAAGAAGTAGCTGTACTTGTAATAGTTAAAATAATTTGTTATTCTCCATTTTGAAATGAGCTCTGTTTTTCTTAGAATGAAGTTGGTCACTGAATACAACATCCTCTTTGCTCCGTAATAGTCCAGCAGACATCCAGCATCCTTGATGCTGGAGGTAGGTGACAGTATCTACATTTGGGCTTGAAAGAGTTCCTAAACTCCACAAAATTGTATGCAGATAAAAAAATGTGTACACATGTGTATATAGAGTTGGGGGAGGAGATTGGGTTCGTAGTTTTCATCAGATCCTAAAAATAATAAATATAGGAAAGCAAGACATGGGTACTGGGCCCCGTAGGACATGGAGGGAGCATAAGGGCCAACTCAGCAGAATCTATTTTGGTTAAGATGGCAAGGCCTTCTGATTGAATCGTGGCTACTAACTGTGGATTGCTGCAGCAGAATCATGGATGTGCTCTGTAAACCTGGTTCCTCTCGTGGGCTACATCTCTGCATTGCTCAGTGATATTTGATGGACTTCCCGTGTGGTCCAGTGGTTGGGAATCCGCCTTCCAATCCAGGCAAAGCTGGTTCGATTCTTGGTCGCGGAACTAAGATCCCACGTGCCCCCAGGCAACTGAGCCCATGTACTGCAACTAAAGAAGCCTTCACGCCACAAAGACCCAAACACAGCCAAAAAAAAGGGGGGGGGGTTGGATATTTGAGATGAGCAGTAGCTGGGTAACTCTGCTGAAGGTCAGAATTTAATCTGTATTTTTAGGGTGAATTAGGAGAAGGAAGGGGCTTCCCTGGTGGCTCAGAGTTTAAAGCGTCTGCCTCCAATGCGGGAGCCCGGGTTCAATCCCTGGGTCGGGAAGATCCCCTGGAGAAGGAAATGGCAACCCACTCTAGTATTCTTGCCTGGAGAATCCCATAGACTGAGGAGCCTGGTGGGCTGCAGTCCACGGGGTCACAAAGAGTCGGACACGACTGAGTGACTTTACTTACTTACTTACTAGGAGAAGGAAATGGCAACCCACTCCAGTGTTCTTGCCTGGAGAATCCCAGGGACGGGGTAGTGGGCTTCCGTCTATGGGATCACACAGAGTCGGACACGACTGAAGCGACTTAGCAGCAGCAGTAGCAGCAAGAGGATGCCAGTGTGATGAAAGCTGCATGTTTGTTTTACATCAAACCTTTAGAAAGGACTGAAGACCTTTACTTTAGCCACTCGCATTTTTTAAATGAAAAAACAGGATTAAAGAAATGAAGTAGCATTCTCAGTTCCTCGGTCTTCCGGTTCTTGATCCACAGCAGTTTTTCTATGCGCTACTATCTCTTTTGATATGTGGTAGATCAGCTTTTCTAAAAAAGTAATTCTGATGCACAATCATCAGTTTCTGGTAGAAAGTTAGGTAGCTCGATCATTCGTGAAGAAGAATGTCTGTGTGAGCTAGATTACTCAAAGTGTTCTGGTCTCAAAAACATCGCCTCCCACCACTTGGAAATGTTCAGATGCTAGAAGGGATGTTGCAGAAGGTCTCTGAAAAACATGAGATCATATCAAGCTGTGTACATCTGAGAGCCAGCTAAGACACCAAACCTTCCTAAATGTCAAAATTGTTAAGGTATTTTTTAAAACATTAAGACTTTTACTGACTTAATGGCTGAGACCAGATGAGAGCAGTAGAAGAGCCCAAAGAAACTGGAAGTTTAGATAAATCTGTATGTGCTTGGAAGGTTTTTTTTGTTCAGTGTTGAATTGCCTGAGCTTTATGGACTGAAGGGTGAGCCCTCAAATTCATGTGTTGAAAGCTTAACCTCCAGGGTCAAAAAATAAATGGAGACAAGATCTTTAAAGAGGTAATTAATTAAAACGAGGCCATTAGCCAGTATGACTGGTGTCCTCAGAAGACAAGGAAGTTAGGACACAGACACACAGGGGGAAGGTTGTGTGAGAACGCAGGGAGAAGACACCCACCAACAGTTCAAGACGAGAAGCCTCAGACACCTGTGACCCCTTGATCTTGGACTTCCATCCTCTAGAACTAGGAGAGAATAAACTATTGTTGTTTAAGGCTCCCCCCTCCTCCCACCTCATTGCGCTCCCCTAGTTTGTGATGCTTTGTTAGGGCAGCCCTAGAAAAATAATACAACATGCAAAAGTCGTTTTGCATGAGAAAACTCATTTCTTTTTTCCAATCCTACAGAAATATCCTTTACAAAGTCTTGGTAAATGCACAATGCAATCCTCCCTTGGATTCTGTTCCAGAACTTTCTGGATCAGACTCCCAGGCAAGCCTTATGCCTTCCTGGCCCCTCTGACTGCTCCTGCCATTTGCTCTGAGTCTGGAATGCAGAGAGAGTTTTCCAGATATTGTTGTTCAGACGCTAAGTTGTGTCTGACTCTTTGGGACTCCATGGATGGTAGCCCACCAGGCTTCTCTGTCCATGGAATTTCGGCAAGAATACTGGAGTGGGTTGCCATTTCCTTCTCCAGGGGATCTTCTTGATCCAGGAATTGAATCTGTGTCTCCTACATTGGCAGGTGGATTCTTTACCACTGAGCCACTGGGAAAGCCCAGTTTTTCAGATACTGGAGCTTAACTCCAAAAGGCACTGAGATAAAGGTCTTTGCCTACCTCCTGTGATTGCCAGGGGACTCCTGGCTTGCACCATCCCTATAACCCTACTTGGTATTCTGCTGCGCGGATTTGCAGCATGGGAGATGTTTCTCAACTGGTGAGTCTGGAGGGAGGAGCACAAAGCTGGGCTTTGGTGCCCTTCCTGAAGCAAGTGGGGCAGTAGAGCTCGTGCTCAGTGAAGGGCTAGACTTGGGGACCTGTGAGCCCCAACACACTTTCCTCTCCTGCTCTGACCAGACCTGGGTCATCCACTCCCCCTCAATTGGCCCTTCCAGCCCTCCAGGGAGCCCTGGGTGTAGGGAGGGGTCTTTCTTCTGACCACACAGTCTGCAGCCTCACAGGGCTGGTGGGGCAGGAGCCAGGTCCCCGTTGATTCAGATGAAATGTTAATAAAAATGTTTAGCCCTAAGGGCGGGGTAGAGAGATCAACCTCCGTGAACTATCACAGTCTAATAACAGGCACCATGTACTGAGCATGTACTGTGTGCCAGCCTAGAGATAAATTCTCCCTGCCTCCTTCCAGCAACTCTCCATGGTGGCTCTTATTATACCCATTTTCCAGATGAGGACATAAACTCAGATGAGAACACTGAGGCACAGAGAGAATAACTCTGCTAGGTCTCCACAAGCTAGCAAGTAGCAGAGTCAGGACCCACCACATGCCTGGTGCAATGTCAGGTGGGAGAACTACAAAGATAAAGAAAAATCCAGACCCTTCTCATGGGAAAGTCATTGATTTATGAGGGAATATGGGAAAGAAATTATTGCGATATGATGGGCAGAGTATTCTCATTCAATTATGCTGACAATGAGAGCACAGAGGAGAGGAATCTTAAAGGCAAGACTGCAAAGTTAAAGACAAGTTTTGAAGAAGTGATGACAGAACTGAGTTTTGAAAGCTGAGGAGTAGCTGGCCAGGCAGAGAAAAGGATGAAGCAGAGTTTAGGGCAAAAGCTAAGAATATGTCTTTGGAGTCCTGTCCCTACTTGAATGCGGGTCCAGTACCTAATAGTTGAAAGACCTTGATCAAGTTTCTCAACATCTGTGCCTCTTTTTAAATCATATTTAAGATGAAAATAATAATAACCAGTTGATACTGTTGCTCTGAAGATCAAATGAAATAATGAGTTCTGTCTAAAAGAAAAAATAAAGTGAACGTGTTCGTTGCTCTGTTGTGTCCTACTCTTTGCGATCCCATGGACTATAGCCCACCAGGTTCCTCTGTCCATGGAATTCTCCAGGCAAGAATACTGGAGTGGATTGCTATTCCCTCTCCAGGGGATCTTCCCAACCCAGGGATTGAACCCGGGTCTCCCACATTGCAGGGAGATTCTTTATCATCTGAGCCACCAAGAAAGCCCAAGAAAAAAAAAACAAGTGCTCAATAAATCATAAACGGTTTCCACAAAGGACTGTTATAGGGGTTTGGCAGAGGATGAGGGATGAAGCTAAAAGGCAGCAAGGTCCAGAGAATGCACGGCCTGTGTGCTGCGTTAAAGGAGCTGGGTCTTCATCCCATGGGCGGTGGGGAGCTGTTGAAAGTTTTAAGCAGGAGCATAGCATGATCAGATATATATCTTAACAGTCTCACTCTGGCAGCACAAGGGAGAATGATATTGAGGGAAAGGCCAAGAGATGCTTTGATCCTGGTGAGGCATGATTTAGGGAGGGTCTGGGTTAAGCAGAGGGTGAAGAATGGATGCCAGGGATATGTGATGACAGGATCGCCAGGCCTGCTAAACAGAATGGATGCAGAGAGCTAGGGAGCAGAATGTACAGAGGAAGAAGAGCGAGAGGCCCATGTGCTGGGGATGATGGGTGTGCTGTGCAGGGGGTGGGGATCTGAGGGGCATCAGCATCAGGATGGGTGAGAAAGCAGTTGCTCCCTTGAACTGGAGAGTGAGGAAAAGGTGAGCTTAGGGAAATACTCAGAAATATTAAATACCCTTAATACCTAAATATTTAAATATTAAATACCCTTCCCTTAAATACCCATTTAAGGGAAGGTTGAAGAATAGCCCAAGAGGTGGGACAAGGAAGATGTATGCCTATGCCAAGGAAAGAGAGTTTAAGAAGAAGGGCAGAGGACTTCCCTGGTGGTCCAGTGGCTAATCTGTACTCCCAGTTCAGGGAGCCCTGTTTTGATCCCTGGTCGGGGAACTAGACCACGTCCTGGAACTAAGACCTGGCTCAGCCAAATAAATAAACAAGTAAAAAGAAGGGAGTGATCTATATTATCACACGCTGTGGAGAAATGAGATAGGTGAGAAACGAGATAGGAGAAATGAGATAGGAGGAAGACACGTGGTTATAGGTTTGTGTGTGTATTTATTATAGTTAGTTGATTAATATCATTAATAAGTAATTGAAAGGACCTGCACACAGTTAAGTCCCAGCTGGGAAGGTGGCAGCAGAGGTGAGAGTGGCATACAGGACAGAAATGATTAATAACTTCCACAGCACTTCTGCTATCAACTTGGTCCCTTCCCGCCATACCTTGGGCTGTCTGCTCCCTGCTATCGGAAAAATCTCCATGGCAGACCAGTTCCTGACACAAAGCAGTCTGAGATTTTCTTGGTCCTGTCTCACTTCTCGCAGCCCTGCTTCTTACACCAAGAGCCCTCACACTTCTGGACCTTTGCGTGGATGGCTCCCATTGCTGAAAATGCTCGATTCCCTCTTCAGCCTGTTAACTCATAGACGTCTTCCTAGATTCAGCTCAAGTACCTTCTCCTAGACCCTTTTGGTTTCAGTGAAGTGTCTCTCCTGTGGATTTTGGCAGCCTCTTCTGCTCTCAACCCTCCTGGCTCTTATTGTGTATAATTATAAACCTATTTCTCCTTTAAAAGTTGTGACTTCTTTGAGGTTGGGGACTAAAGTTCACGTTTATATGTCCTTGACCAAACCCAGTGCCTGATGCATGCCGGCGCACAAGAGATATTTTATGAATGCAGAAGACACAGATTGAACTTCTTGAGACTCAATAAAGACAAAGACAAAGACAATGAAGACAAAGCCTCTAACGGCGCAGTGCTTTGGGAACTCTTCTTAGAAGACATGGGTTTGATCCCTGAGTCGGGAGGATCCCTTGGAGAAGGAAATGGCAACTCACACCAGTATTCCTGCTGGGAGAATCCTATGGACAGAGGAGCCTGGCAGGTTATTGTCCATGGGGTTTCAAAGAGTTGGATACAACTGAGTGACTAAGCACACACATGCACACACACATCACAGCTTCTTTATCCATTCATCCATCAAGAGACGCTTTGGTTGTTTCCACGTCTTGGCTGTTGTAAATAATGCTGCGATGAACTTGGGGGGGTAGACATATTTTCAGGTTAGTGTTTTTTTTTTTTTTTTCCAGATAAAGAAAGACCCAGAATTGGAATTGCTGGATAATATGGTAGCTTTCTTTTTAAATTTTGAGGAACTGCCGTACTGTTTTCCGTAGTGGCTGCACCGTTTACATCCTCCATAATGGTGCATGACTGTTCCCTTTTCTCCACATCCTTGCCAGCACTTGTTGTCTCTCATCTTTTTAATCATAACTATTCTGACATGTGTCAGATAATATCTCATTGTAGTTTTGATTTGCATTTTCCTGATGATGAGTAACATTGAGAGGTTTTTCATGTACCTATTGGCCATTGTTCTCTTGTTTGGGAAAATGTCTGATCAGGTCCTTTGCCCATTTTTTGATCAGATTGTTTGCTTTTTGCAATTGAGTTGTATAAGTAATTTACATATTTTGGGCATTAAGCCCTTATAAGATATATGATTTGCAAATATTTTCTTCCGTTCCGTAGGTTGCCTTTTCATGTTGATAATGATTTCCGTTGTTGTGAAGCAACTTTTTACTTTGATGTAGTCTTGTTTATTTTTGTTTTCACTGCCTTTGCTTTAGTGTGTGAATGAGGTCTTAAAACTGCTTTTGCCCTGAAGGCATTTACCAACTCAGCAGGAAATTGTTATGAAACTGATTACAAGTTTCCATTACCTCATGGCTTGAGAGGGACAGAAGTGAAAGTCCAAGGGACATCTAAGGTGAGAGATAAGAAAAAGCCAACTCTCCCTAATTCAACTCATGTACTTAAGGTCAGGTTAAACAGAGGAGATGTAAACCTATGTTCTTTCAACACAGAGGTAAGACTCTTGTGAGATGATAAACCAAACTTAGCCTCTCTGAGAAATAGTAGACTAACTTTGCATTTCAGAGATGGTACAAGAAAACTCAAGCAGGAAATTTAGCTGAAAGTGGTTCTGGTTTTGATAGTGCCCCAGATATCTGGCAAAAGGGAATGTTCTATTGGAAAAGTAGGAGAAATCTAGTTTCTTTGCTTCTTGCCAGGATTTGCTATATCAGTCCTTTTCATTTTAGTCATTCTAATAGATGTTATTATTTGATATCATTGTATACATGTATTCTAATTTTGTATGTTGATCTTGTATCCTGAGATCTTGTTGAAGTCACTATTCTAGAAATTTTTTAAAATTGTTTTTTGAGGGTTTTTTTTTGGTAGACAGTCATGTCATCTGAAAATAGGTATAATTTAATTTCTTCTTTTCCAATCTGTATGCTTTTAATTTCCTTTTCTTGCCTTATTGCATTGGTTATGGCTTATAGTGTATTGAATGAGAGTGGAGAAAGCAGAAATCTTTGCTTTGTCCCCAGTATGAGGAGGAAAGCATTCAACATTTCACTACTTAGTATAATGTTAACTGTAGGTCTTTAGTAGATGCTACTTTTTGGGTTGAAGAAGTTCCCTTCTATTCCTAGTTTGTGGAGAGGTTATTTTTTAAAATCATGAATAGGTGTTGAATTTTGTCAAACACTTTTCTACATTGGTTGATATGATCATATGGCTTTTCTTCTTTAGCCTGTTAATGTGGTAGATTAAATTTTTAAAATTGAAGTATAGTTGATTTCAATGTTGTGTTAATTTCTGCTATATATATATATATATATATACACACATAGATGAAAGTGACAGTGATAGTTGCTCAGTCGTGTTCAACTCTTTGCAACCCCATGGACTGTAGCCCCCAGTTTTTGCCTCCGAACATCATTTTCCTACTGTTCCTGCATTGTATCCTTTGCTATAATAAATCTTAACCTTGAATATAACTTTATATGGCATCCTGGGAATCTTCAATGAGTAACGAAACTAATTGTGGGGACACTGAGACAGGAAGCTGCTTTTTTTTTTTTTAACTACAAATTGAATTTTTAAAATTGTTAACAAGATTTTAAAAAATCGTTTATTTATGGCTGCACTGGGTCTTTGTTGCTGCACACAGGCTTCCTCTAGTTTGGTGGCCAGGGGCTACTCTCTAGCTGCGGTGCACAGACTTCTCACTGTGGGGCTTCTCTTGTTGCGAAGCATGGGCTCTGGGCTTGTGGGCTTCGGTAGCTGTGTCGTGCCGGCTTCAGTGTGACTCAGCAGTTGCGGTGCCCAGGCTTAGTTGCTCTGAGGTATGTGGAATCTTCCTGAACCGGGGATTGAACCCATGTCCCCTGCATTGGCAGACAGATTCTTCTCCACTGAGCCACCAGGGAAGCCCAAGAAATATACTTAAAAAAAACAAAACTGAAATATTGTTGACATACAATATTATGTTAGTTTTAGGTGTAAAACATAATGATTCAACATTTAAATATAATAAAAAGTGATTACCACGATAAGCCTAGGAACCATCTGTCACTATACAGTTATTGTAGTATTATTGATTATATTCCTTATGTTATATATTCCCTCCCTGTGACTATTTTAAAACCGGAAGTTGGTATCTCTTAATCCTCTTCACCTATTTTGCCCAACCCCCCACCTTCCTCTCTGTGGACAACCACCGGTTTGTTCTCTGTATCTATGGGTCTGTTCCTGTAGGAAGACTATGTGGATAGGGAATTGCAGAGTTAATGTTAGAGCCCAGGGTTCCTGTCTCCAACTTTCTCTGTTGATAATAAGGTCCAGATATCACTCCCTAGGAGTTCTGTTTCCTTCCATACCCTTGCTTAACTGGCTCTTTTATTCTCCACCTAACTTGCCATATCATGCTTTTCTTCTTCTTCCTTTTTTTTTTTTTTTAACCAAATCCTATCTTAGGGATCTTTTCCTTATTCTTTTCCAGACCTTCTTACTCCTGGCCCTCTCCTCTCTCTAGGTCAAATCATAACTTGCTCTTTTTGGAGACCCCAGCGTACTAATGTCTAACCCAGTGGTTCTCAACAGGGGGAGATTTGTTCCCCTCAAGGGATACTGGCCAGTGCTTGGAGACATTTAAAAAAATATCTTTTTGGCTACTTGAGTGGCATGTGGGATCCTAGTTCCCCAACCAGGGATCAAACCCATGCCCCTCGCATTGAAAGCTCAGAGTCTTAACCCTGGACCACCAGAGAAGTCCCTGGAGGCATTTTTGACTGTCATAACTGCGAGTTACTATTGGCATTTAAAGGGAAGAGACCAGAGGTGCTGTTAAATATCCTACCACGCACAAGTCAGCCCTCCATGAGAGGGAATTATCCAACCCACAATGTCAGCAGTGCCAAAGTGAAGCAGCCCTACCTTAAGCCTATGCCTGGGGAGGCCGTGTCTGACTCCGGACCGGCTCTTTGTAGTTAGAGCAGTTGTGCCAGGCCAATCAAGGCTGTATTGCTTTGAATTTGTAGTGAATGACTTGAATGACTTGATAACCCATGGCTTTGTGGGCTACATAAACGGGCGTGGCTTCCTGCCACACAGCCAAAAGATAGGGCTTTGAACCTCTTTAGAATTCCACGGAGACTGAATTATAGTTGCCAGGATCTCAGTGTGGGACGTCAAACCCAACAGCCTGGGTGGGTCACAGCCTCGCCCACGTGCTGGCCTGAGGCTTCCGTGGAGTGCTGGAGTGAGAGGCGTCATGATGATGGTGGGGATGGTTTCTTTCCCTGAATACTGGCAATCTCCTGCTTGTCCAGCATCGGCTCCCTAGTGCTTATGTTTTTACTGCTGGGTTTTGTGGCTGTGATTCTCATGTGTGTGCTTTGCAAATGACCTGGTTCGGTACAACTTGGATGAGATGATGACTGACCGGGGTGACAATGGCTGGAAAACTATCTATACAGATGTCTTCTGCTTTCCTCTACACTGTGGTCGGCTCTGGGCTGAGTTTGGTGTGGGTGTCCAGAAGTGTGGGGCATTGATTTCCCGATCTTGGCACTGGTGAAATGATAAGAATTTTTTAATTAAAATTTTTGGCTCTACTGGGTCTTCATTGCTTTGTGTAGGCTTTCTATCGTTGCAGCGAGTGAGGGCTGTATGCTGGGCTTCTCACTGCAGTGGCTTCGCTTTCAGAGCATGGATTCTAGGATGCCTGGGCTTCAGTAGTTGTGGTACACGAGATTAATTGCCCCTCAACATGTGGATCTTCCCGGACCACAGATCAAACCTGTGTCCCCTGCATTGGCAGGCAGATTCTTTGTTGCTGTTATTTATTTACTTTGGCAGGCAGATTCTTAACCATTGGACCACCAGGTAGACCGGTGATGAGAATGAATCAGGAATTTCTCTCAAGGGGTAGAAGTAAGTAGGTAGGTTGTTCAGAAAGGATTTGTGGATCTTCTTTTCCACACAAGGTGAAGGGCAGCCCTAAGACCATCACTCCAGCAGTAGCAAGTGTTATTTTATTTTAGGTTTTCTGTACCAAAGAACTGAGTGAGCCCATTTTGCTTGAATCCTGGCTCTGGGAGAATTGGGCTGATTCTGAAATTGCTGGAAGCGGGACATGTGACCTAACAAACTTTCCACTGTTACCCAGCAGGCATTCTTCCAAAAGGGTGCTGTATGGCTTGTTGTGTGTATCGTCAGGGGGCCATTAGCTTGACACCATCTAGTTGTGGGTCCCAATCTGCTGCTTCTCTGGCTGCACATTCAGCCATCTCTTTTGGCAGATGGTAGGCCAGTGTTGGATGTGGTTCATCAATCTCTCCATTCATCAGTCTCTTCTCTGATGAGGATTTCTGGTTCCCTAGTGGGTAGGCCTTGACACAGGAACTTAGAAACATCATAGAACCTGGAAGACAGTCAGTGTGAGTCTTCCTACCTGGACCCTCACATGCCTGCTGGCTTGTCCAGGATCCACCTTCCATCCAATATCTTGCTCTTTTATTAAAACAAAAAGTTTTTGGCCATGCTGCATGGCATATGGGATTGAACCCATGCCCCCTACAGCACAAGAGTGGAGTCTTAACCCCTGGATTGTCAAGGAAGTCCCCAATGTTTTATTCTTTATTTTTAAACAATATTTATGTCTATCTATTTATTTGACTGTGCCAGGTCTTAGTTGGGGCATGTGGGATCTTTTTTTAGTTGTGGCATGCAAACTCTTGTTGCAGCATGTGGGATCTAGTTTCCTGACCAGGGATGCAACCCATGTCCCCTACACTGAAGACGAATTCTTAACCACTAGACCACCAAGGAAGTCCCTCCCTAGCCTATTTTTAAATACTTTTTAAAAATAATAGTTGTAGGTTTATAGAAAAGTTGCAAAGAGAATTCCCATATACCCACACGTAGTTTCCCCTATTATTAACATTTTACGGTACACTTGTCATATTAATGAAACAATGTGCTGTGCTGTGCTAAGTCGCTTCAGTCATGTCCAACTCTTTGTGACTTGTGGACTATAGCCCACCAGGCTCGTCTGTCCATGGTATTCTCCAGACAAGACTCCTGGCGTGGGTTGCCATGCCCTTCTCCAGGGGATCTTCCCAACCCAGGGAACAAACCCACGTCTCATGTCTTCTGTATCAGCAGGCAGGCTCTTTACCACTAGCGCTACCTGGCAAACTCTAATGAACCAATACTAACACATTATTAAATAAAGTTCATACTTCATCTAGATCTCCTTAGTTTTTACCCTATGTTCTAAGATGCCATCCAGAGTAATTACCTTTCTCCATGTTTCTCAGGCTCTTCTTAGATATGACAGTTTCTCAGACTTTTCTTGTTTTTGATGACCTTGACAGTTGAGGACTCAAGACATTTTGTAGAATGTCGTCACCTGGGGTTTGTCTGAAATTTTTCTCATGATAAGACTGGGGCTATGGCCTTGGGGGATAAAGGCCACAGACAGAGGCAAAGTACCGCTGCCATCACATCATATCAAGGGCATATCTACTCTCAACATGTTGAATCACTGGTGATGTTGGCCGTCACCTGGCTGAGGTAATATATGTCCAGCTTCTCCACTATGAAGTCCTCCAACCTGTCCTATTTCCATACTGTGCTTTTGGGAAGGAAGTCATGATATGTAGCCAATATAGTATCCTTTTTAACACATTAGATCTTGCTTTTCCTCTTGTAAATTCTCTTTTAGTAGAGGCATTAATCTCTACTGAGTCCACAGTTTTCCAAACACTTAATTTTAATGTTCTTTACACCAATACCAAGCATTTATATAGCAAAGAGAATTTAAAAAGGCATGATTTGAGAGACTAGTTCTCTTAATACTTCTGAGAACTCAAAACTAATGTCCTAAAAAGGCCTTTAAATACCATAATAGCCATTTTTAGGAAAAACTTAAAACCATAGGCAGCTGTAAGACCAACAGAATTATTCTGAACGCTTCCCTTTGTCTCAAGGAAAGTTATTAGAAGAAATAGGATCATTTCAGTTCTCTTTAGAAAGCTTATTTTAAGAAGAGTCTTGGATCTTAAATATAATTTCCTCACGACCCTCTGAAGTTCCAAAAAGGGAAGCATGATTGTTAATGTTATATTTGTCCCTTTGTCATAGACAGGGCTATTTTCAGACTAGATAGAATGAGCTGTGCTTTGTGCAGACTTCACAGTACATTGAGGGCTGTGGAAGAATCACCCTGAGTGCACACGTGGCCATGTAATAGGACTTGAAACATGATGTTACCCTTGTGTAGTACTGAAGACCATCTGAAGTTTTCTATTTTTGCTCTGATGACCTACTTATTAGAACCATGACTTGTTTGATGCTGAGTTTCTGGACATGAGTAGTTATTAAGAGAAAATATGACTTCTTTTTAACAAAATGGTTCCAGGAATACATTGTAGGGGAAAAGGCTAAGTGTTTAAAATATATTGTTAAAATGCTCCCTGTGTTGAGACACCTTTGTGCAATCCCTGACTTCAAAATAAATAGGACAGTTTGTGAGAAAGTTCTATTATTCTCCTTTTGCCCTTTTCCCTTTGATCGAATGCCATGGTCATATACGTGATTGGCCACATTTAGTCCAACATCTCTTAAGGACAGTGTTCCATCTCTGAGTGACTCTCACCAGCTCCAATTACCCAGCTTATTTTTACCCATGAGCATTTTGAAAAAGAAGAGTAATGAGGGAAGTAACCTTATCAGATATTGAAACAACTTATAAAGCAAAATAATTAAGATAATGATGTATTGGTGGAGATATAGACCAATAAATAGAGATTCAAGAAAGAACTCCAATTCAAATGGATTTGACACATGGTAAAGGTAGCATTTCAAAATAGCTGGGGAAAGATATTCACTAGACAGTGTTGAGAGGTGGTGGGAGGGAGAAACCTGGATCTTGACCTAATTCCTTACATTGTATTGAATCCCACTTGGATCCAAAATTTAAACTTAATAAAATTAAACCATAAGATACTATTATAAAGAGTCAGCATTTTAACAGTTCCAGAATGGAAAAAGTATAAAATTATGCAAAATTTAGAAGCTAAAGAACAAAAATGCAGTAACCTCTGTTTGATTTAAAGACACACACATGCATGCAGACACACCAACTCAAAAGACAAATGCCAAATCTGAAAGACTACCTGCAACCATTTCATACACGAAGGGCTAACATTTTCAGAGAGTACAGATGTTCTTTGAGTGGGGAAAATAAAACAAAAGGCAAAAAGCATAGGAAAAGATGCCTAACCTTACTCACAATCAAATATAAATCATTTCTGTCCCACTAGGCTTTCAGTGAAAATTCTGGAGGTGAGAAGTTCAAGGCCAACAGGACCAGGCAGCTTCTTTAGGTTCACTGTGCCCTCTTTTGCATGTGGCAATCTTCTTCCACGTGCTTACAGAATGGCTGCTGTACCTCCAGGCATCACGACCAGGATCCAGCAGAAACAAGGGGGCAGGTAGGGAAAAGGGCAAAGGTTCTTGCTCCTGAGTCTGCTCCCTGTCATATGTTTTTCTTGGAAGCCCGATTCTGATCCCATCTCCTTTGCTAGAACTGTCCTGGGGCTGCCTGGAAGGATGGGAAAGTGATTTTTTTTAATTTTATACTAAAAAGTATACCACTTAGGGATTTCCACTAGGTGAACACGCCTGTCTGACCAGCACCCAGATCAAGAAACAGTGGCTCCTTGCAATTGCCCACATGCTCTTTCCCAGTCACTAGAGAAGGTGAGCATTTTTAATGGGCACCTTCTCACTGTGGCCAAAATTGGATGAAGAAAGAACAAGAGAATATCAGAGACCAGCAGTCTGTTACACCCTTCATTTATATATTCACCCCAAAGGCACTCTTATAGATTTGCTCAAATCTTTCATTCTCAGTCCGAGAAATTTTATATTTTAAGAGACAATGGCTGAAATTTACATTTCCTGTAATTTCATAATGTGAGCCTGGGACCAGGAACACCTGGTCTAAATGGGACCTTTCTGCAGTAACAGATTCATAGGCAGCTGCATTGAGATGGTCCCTGGGGGACACTGACCAGGTCTGAGTTTTGAGGTATCCGTGAATACAGAGACATCCTGGAGAACCTGTCCCGTGAATGGGATGAACATGAGAACATTCGCAATTCATACACATTTTTTAAGAGGTGATAAAACCCACAAGTAAGATAGGTGTGGCCAAATCTTAGAACAGAATTCAGAATTTATTCCTTATTACAGTACACATCTTGGAGAAAACATCTTTGTTATGAAACAGAGGCCACTTTTCTCCAGGCACCCCGCCTCCCTAACGTTCATCTTGGAGAGAATCGCTTGCAGGAGGCATCTGGCAGCATCCTGACACCAGCTAATTCGCATGCAGCAGAAACTCTACAAATGCCGTAACTGTACGGGCTTTTGGAAAAAGCAAAGCTCATTCAACGTCAGAGAATTCACACTGGAGAAAAACCACATGCGCGTCATAGCTATAAAAGTGCTTTTAGACAGTGCTGAAAGCTAATTAGACATCTGGGATTTCAGAGTGGATAGGAGCCCTGGGAGCAGAAGGGATGAGGAAGAACCTTCAATCAGAGTTCTAGCCTTGGATAATGTGGGCTGATTCACCAGGACAGGAAGCAGGCGTGTGTGCTGAATGGGGGAGGCCGTCCAGGGGAGGCGTGGGGCACACTGAACTCATTCACACTGGAGAGCAGCCTGTGAGCGGAACCAACGTGGAGCATCATCTTTGGAGAATTTACAGGAAAGAAACCCTCTCATTGGAAAGATTGTGGGAGAGCTTTTAGCCAGTAATCAGGCTAATTCATTCTGGAGAAAAGCCTTGATTGTGGAGAATGAGGAAAAGCTTCAGTTTTTTCCTCATTGGATTTCAGAGAATCTTTAGTGATATATGGGGTAACTTTGAGGAGGGGAGGGGGTTCAGGGTTTATTGTCAATTAAAGCATGAATTGCATTAAGTAGGGGCTTAAACTTTATTGCTTCTTCTACTGCAACCAAGATTTCCATTTCTTTCTCTGTCTCATAGAATATATATATATATATATATATATATATATATATAAAATGACTTAGGAAGATAAGCTTACAAACTTGCTTCTATAAGCTTAACTTCTATTCCTGGTAGGTATTCAGTCCAATTTTGCTGAATGGATGAAGTAATACAACAGGCAAACAGAGTCAGCCTAGTCTGAACCTTCAAGGGCAGGACTCCATAAATTGTGGAGGGTGTGAAAGGACTGTTGAGGGGGCGAGGCTTACTGGCAGGATCTGGAGGTTGCAAATTCTACCTTAATTGCAACACATTCGTGTTTGGCCCCCATTAGCTTGCGGAACTTCTATGGGCCACCTCTCTTTACTGCTGAAGACTATTTTGAGTTGGGAAAGCGGGGGTGCAATTTTTCTCCAGTTCTGAATGCATCTGACAGCTACATGAGGAGGATACCAGTTTCACTTTGTTTTATATTTAAAATGAGACATTTAAAGAGGAAGGGCTAGAGTTCCTAAGTTCAATTCCTCTTTTCATGAAGCAAGGGTCAGGCACATTTTCTTCTGTTGAAACAACACAAAAACCACATTATGTGATGGAAATTGGATCAGAAGAAAGCTTCATCTAGTCCTTATCCACTGACTGCGTTTTCACCTACCAATCGAACTCTTTATCCCTAGCCTGGGATTCTAAGTCTTCTAGGAGACATCCTTGCTTGCCACTATATCCATTCCCCAGTTGAGGAAGAAGAGATTCAGGTCCTGTGCGTTTCTGGCTCCTGGCTTTGCTTAGAGAAGTGGGAAGGAAAGGTAAAGAAAGAAGGGCCAGGTGGCAAGGGGACAAAGCATGGAGAAAGCGGGAAGTGGCCTCAAGTCAGGGCACCTGTGCCCCAAAGGATATGAAATGTTACTTAGGCTGGCTGGAGAGTAACTAAAAAGCCTAGTTTTCCATCAGTTAAGTTCTAGCTGCCATACATTTCCTTCATCTAGTATATCGGGCTCATAAAAAACCCTGCTGTGTGACACTGGCCTCCTCCAGAATTCATGCAACCTAACTTACCATTTGCCGATTCCAACTTGCTTCTTCTGCCCCGGCCTTCTGGCCCATGCTCAAGCTCTGCATCCAAGGACTAACACCTACCCCCCACCCATTCCATGCTGATTTGTTCTAGAGTTCCTCATGGAGCCCCAATTTAGAAGACCCAGGCTTATGCATCTGGAACTGTCCTGAATCTTTCTTTCCTCATCAGTGCCCTGCAGGCTCCAGGAATCGGAACCAAGTGCACAAGCTGCTTGCCTGTGTGGGCTATGACCAATCTTGACCTGTATTTCCTACCATACAATTAAGGTTTCCAGTGTCTAAATTGGGCTGATTTTCCATTTGGAGCTGTACCAAGAACCGTGGAGGAGTGCTGTATTGGCTGGCTAAGAATGCCTTAGGCTGCACATAGCAGAAATGTGCTTAGAAAATAAAGACGGTTCAATTTAAAGATCAGTAAGACTGGAAGTAGGTGGTTCCAGGGTATGTATGGTGGCTCAACGGTATCATTGAGGACCTAGGCTTTGTTTGTCTGTCTACTCGGCCAACCTTGGTGTGTTGGCTTTCTCTCTTGGTTTTGTGGCCACCTGGTCTCAAAATGGCTGCCACAGCTCCAAGTATCACATCTCAAACATCCCTGTTCAAAGCAGGAGGAAGAGATGGGCCTCTTCATTCTCCTTTAATCAGAAAGCAAAATCTTCCCAGAAGGTCCCCCAGCCATTTCCCCATAAGTTATGTGGCAGAACTGTCGCATGCCCAATTCCGAGCCAAGACAGCAGAGGGACGAAGTAGGGAGCCTGCCGCATTGACACATGGGTGAGGCAGGCCTGGCGAGCCCTGGCGAGCCCTGAGGCGGCTCGGGGCTGCTCCTCTCTCTGCCTTTCCTGGAGTTCTGCCTCTAATCTCGACATCCTTTATCTTCTTCCCAAAGAGGCTCATTACTCCCCCAACGATAAGTATTGTTTTGCCTTTCTTCAATTTCCAAGCTTCCACCTCAGTGTACTTCCGGCCAGTACCTGGCCCTACTTGCCCTCACGACCTCCTGTCACACACGGCCCATGCAGTCTGATGTGGAGGTTCAAACTTCCTAAAAGAGGAATCTGCCTGGCCTGACTGGCTTTCCAAATATTCCCTGAGACAGGAGACTTTCAAAAGTTGTTGACCAGTGTACACAGATTCTGGATCACTGACCTGCATGAGTATGTGAGTGTGTGAGTGTGAGTGTGTGTGTGTGGTGTGAGGAGGACAGAGGCAGAGTCATGTGATACAACACAGCCACCTGGGCTGAACGAGGTGGGTATGGGGGTGGGGCAGGACAGAGGGCATGGAAGCTGGCTCCTGGAGCCCAAGGCAACAAGATAAGGAAATTAGGCCAGTCTGCTAGAGAGATGCCAGGTGGACACAGGAGGGAAAAGGCCATTTTGCACACTTCAGTCCCGTTTCAGTGGATGTCAAGTGGAGAAGAGAGGAATCTGGCTGGCAGATGAACCAAGGCCCTTGACCTGTGGCTGCAGCTGAACCTGCCCCACCGGATCCAGCTGTTCAGTCACTCACTCTGAGGGCCTGTTACTTGACTTACAGAATGAACAGCATAATCAGTTTCTTGAGTCTGCCCTGACTCGGAATATCCCCCGAATTCCCACAGGAGAAATTCCAGGGACTGCTAGTAGGAAGCTGGGCTTTCTCATGAACATGGCTTTAATAGGGCCTGGTAGCATCGGGTACCCACTGGACTTGGAGCTTAGAAACCATTTTGTGGCTTTGGCAGGCCACAGAAGAGACTGGAGAAGCGGGACTAACTCAACATGATATCACGAAACAGGGACAGAAAACAGACTGGGGATTCCAGCAAAGGGAATGAAAAATCCCACAGCGCGAAAATGAGAACTGCAAGACCTGGATTCTAAGTCTCGCTCCCTGCTTCTTAGTTGCATGACCTTGGGCAAGTTACCGCACCTCTCCAGGCCTTAGTTTCTTCATTTGTAAGGTGAGGATAGAAACATCCCATTTCAAGTGTTGTTGGGCGGATTAAATGAGACCCTGTGCGTGAGGCACTAAATGCATGTGAGTGACTGGTCATCAGAGCCTATCACACGCTCAGGTGGGGCCGAGCCCCAGGTGAGAGCCCGCTGGCCGGTGCCCATCGGAAGAGCTGGCGTGGTGTGGCGGTTCTGATGGTGAGCTCCACTAGGGGCCCCCACGGTGGTGAGTGGGGCTGGGGGTGACTTTGCACCTCATGAAGCACTTGACAGCTTTCCTTCTAGTTTCTTGAGCGATTTCCTAGAGGCCTTTGGAACAGCCTTCACCCAGCCCCCTAGAAGTTAAAGAGTCTCTGACCTCGCTGAGCTTACAGTCCCTGTCCCTCCAATCCCCTCTCCCCCAACAGCCTTCCCTGGTTTAGCCATTTCAAACTCCTCTGCCTGTTTCTTGGAGAAGGCAATGGCACCCCACTCCAGTACTCTTGCCTGGAAAATCCCATGGATGGAGGAGCCTGGTGGGCTGCAGTCCATGGGGTCGCTAAAAGTCGGACACGACTAAGCGACTTCACTTCACTTCACTTCACTGCCTGTTTCTATCACTTCCTACTCGATTTGTTCCTGGGATAGGCCCTTCGAGGAATGATCTGAGAGGGAATCTGGAGATCCACTGTAAGTGACATTCCAGCTCTAAACTCCTAGGACAGGAGCGCAGAAACCCAGTGACCAGCTGTCCTTCTGCCCAGAGACCACCATGTGAGCTCGTGAGCCTCTGGTAAACAGGCAAAGAGGCGGCTGGCAAGGACCCTCCCCTTTTCTCCTTAATGCTCCACGATCTACTCATCCTTTCAACGGGTTCAAGGCTTTACTGGGTTCAAGGTTCAGCTCTTTAGAAGCAGCCTTGGCTTTCTAGGAAATGCAGTTCTGATGGGCATGACAGATTTAGGGAGTAGCTCTTATCATCCCCACCTCCAACATTTCTAACTTACTAGATTTTAAAGATATTTAGAAGAGCATGCCATGGCTATATAAATCCATGGATATATACAGAGTCTGTCCCTGTTTTTTTTTTTTTTTTATAGGGGAGATAGAGATTTTGCAGTTAACAAAAAACAAGAGATGCTCCTGCATTTTGTGCTTGGGACCCAGAACTCTGCTGTTTAGCGCAGGATGATGCATTTGTGGCAGCCAGCACAGGTGGGGCCTTTCAGTACAGTTGTTAACATCCTGTTACACCCGGTAACATTCCTGTTGCCTCCTCGCTGGTAACTCTGGTTGCTGGCAACTGCAGGAGCGCCCAGTGTCGGATGGACACCTGCTGCGTCCCGGGCGCTAACTGAGGCACTATGAATCCAGAGATGCTTCAGACATAGGTCTTGCTCTCAAAGAGCTCCAAGTTCATCTTGGGGGTGGACCCTGAGCCAGCCATCCTTAACCAGGACACTGGCCAGCTCTCCAACATACTAATTTCTTGCTTGTTCCCTGCCTCCCCAATCAAGGTCACTCCCAAGGTTAGCACAACACATGACAGCCAGCGATGCCTCCCAGACAGAGCCAAGGGCCTCTGCCACCTTATGGACATCAGGGCTAATCCGCCTTACAGGTCAGGGTAGGGGAAGAGGTGGCAATAAAGATGACATCACCTTCCTCCTGTGTGACCTGGAAGAGAATGGCTGACAATCATTCCCGAGAAGGCAGGTCATGTCTTCAGGCAGGGGTAAGCATGTCTCCATGAGTGATGACTCTGAGCCACAAATCCATCTGTCTGCATCCACAGCTGTATGCAGTCACCGATCCCCACGTCATCCTGAGTCCCTCGGTGCTCAGAGGTGCTGTGAGTCCAAGGGACACAGGGTGGTTCTTCCTCAAAGAGCTTTGTATCTGTCTGAGGAGAAAAATGCATGAGAAGGTCAGGAAGGACCAGAGCGTTGCAGGGTGCGAGATGGGGCTCAGGGGAGTGGACCCAGTGAGCAGAGTGCAGGCTGGGAGCCCCACTGCAGGCCCGCAGGGTCCCATGAAGCCTTCGTGGAAGAGGTGGGCTTTGGGCCATGTTTGGTGGGTGGGAAGCACTCCTGGGGGAGCTTCTCGTGAGCCAGGACTGTGGGTGCTCCAAACACGGGGCCTTTATTGCCCCCTTGGGAAACAGAGGATCCAACCAGTGGTTCCTCTTCTGGCTGCTGTAATCCCAACAGTCAGAGGCTCAAGGGTTTGTGCAGGAACAGAGCTTGGTTTGCCTGAACAGGGGTGCCTGTGATACTCTTATTTCCGATGGTGGCATCACAGTGTGGGGCCAGGGCCACGGGCGCGCTGTCAGCACCTATGCCCAGCCATTCTGTCAGAGCAGCATGGTGAGGGCCGTCCTGGGGGGACCGCCGCTCCTCAGAGGCCAGGATCTCGAGCCTTTACACAGAAGGTAGCACTCTGGGGCGCCACAGACTCTAAGCCTGGCACAACACACGTGGCCAAACACTTGCATCCTATTCTGGCAGAAGATCAAAGAATTCATACGGCGGAGGAAATCTTTGAACATTCTGAATACGGGGAAATTTCCATTCATCTCATAATTCATACTAGAGAGATTCCCCCATGAATGGCATCAATGTAGGAAAATCCTCCGAGCGAGGCAGCAGCTATCAGAGAACTCATGGGGGAGGGCCGGGGGCACAGGACGCAGAGAGACAGTTAACAAAGAGCTCAGCCTGGAGCCCAACACACCGAAAAACCTGCATCTTCATTAGCGCAGTGGCGCTTTGAGAAAGCACAACTTGGCCGAGCCATTCTGGAGCTGTCTTTCACAGGTGCTGAATGGGGGTGATGATCATTTCAGGAGAAATCAGCCCTCACTCATCACCCGAGGGCTTGGGCTGGAGAGAGGGCAGATGCTCATCGTGAACGAGGGGGACTCTTGGGAGTCCTCTGGCCTCGGGAAACTGGGAGGCCAGGTGGGGCCCCTGGGAGGACAGTCAGAAAGACCTCAGGTACAAGTCGTATAAAATGGTCATGGAAAAGAAAAACACGGTGAAAGGGTCAATTTAGATAATGATTTTGTTGGAACTTGGACTTTCGACACCTGTAATGCCGACAGGCTTGGGCTGGAAGGAACACAAACACCCCGTGGGAGAGTCCAGTTCGGTGACAAGGTCATGCACCTGCTGCCCCTGGGGTCCACTTGCCCTTGGGGGACCCGAGGCCTTGCAGGAGACAAGCACAGGGGCTCCTGAGCTCTCAGCAGTACACTTTCCCACAGGGCCTCCATGTCTACGTTTCTTCACGGTCCCGCCTCCTGCCTCTTCCGGCAGGCAGGCAAGTCCTGTCCTTGTGTCTGCCATGTGCCCACCTGACTCTGGTGTTGCCCAGGGGACAGGAGGCCACCTGCCCACGAAGAGGCCGGTGACCACCATTACCTTTGACAACTCACGAATATGCCCCAGGGATACTGCTGTGACCAGACCATTCATCCACCCATCCAACAAATATCTTTCGAGCATCTCCTCAACTCTGTAGTTGGCACATTGTGCTGGGATCAAGGACAGGGGAGAAGGAAGTGTCAGTCACAAGGGGCTTGGGCTACCCAGGGAAAGAGGGGAATGAGGAAAATAGGAGCCCCTGGTGGCTCAGAGGTTAAAGCATCTGCCTCCAATGCGGGAGACCTGGGTTCGATCCCTGGGTCGGGAAGATCCCCTGGAGAAGGAAATGGCAATCCACTCCAGTATTCTTGCCTGGAGAATCCCATGGACGGAGAAGCCTAGTAGGTTACAGTCCACGGGGTCGCAAAGAGTCGGACATGACTGAGCGACTTCACCTTCACCTTCGAGACTGCAGGGGTGTCTGTGTCCTGGGTTTCAGACAGGGCTTTGGAGAGAGTGCTAGGGATGGAGGGAGGAAGAACTCTGATCTAATGACTCCCTCCCACACGACAGGCTAGCATGAGCTTTCTCAGCCCCCTGCCTGTGTGGCACCCGTGATCTCTACTTTGGAAAGAAAATGAGTACACAGCTAGAAGCGGCACAGCCGGTCTAGGTCTGTCTCGCTCCTGATGCCACTCTTTTCCATCAGCACTGGGAGAGAAAGGGTCTTTCAGCACCCCTGTTCCTTGGGTAATGTTTCCAGAGGGTTGCGGAAGAGTGAGAGGCCCCTGGTGAAACAGGAAGAAAGAGGACTGAAGGAGAGAAGGGCATTGGCTTTTGCAGACTCTAGTGGGCAGGGGAAGACATTCATTCATTCGCTCCTCTCTTCATCCATTTGGGAAATCTTCACTGAGCCCTGTGGAGGGCCAGTGCTGTGCTTCGGTGCTGGGGACGCGAGCGAGCAAGATGGACACACTCCTGCCTCATGGCACTTCTAGAAGGAGGCAGGCGATCCCACAGGCTACCTGTTTTGAAAGGGGGAGCACAGAGGAGAATCCTGACCCTGTCTCGCATCACTGAGGCTGACTTCTGGGCAGGGGCGACATGTCAGGGAAGAGCTGAAAGATAAGCATCAACCTGGTGTGTGCTGGCGAGCGCCTTCCAGGGAACCACGACGGCAGGTCTGTGGGTGAGGAGCAGAGCAGAGCGGGAAGGAGCGCTGTGTATGTGAGAGCCGTGCCTGACGTGGAGGGAGGGAGGGAGGCGAGGAGGGCGGGAAGGAGGGGCCAGGTCATCCGGGGCTCCTAGAAGGAGCTCGGACTGGACCCTGCGAACAATAGGAAGCGCGGAGAATGTTCATCTCGGAGAGGCCAAGGATTCGTCACGCCAGGGCAGGTAAGAGTCGGTGTGTGAGTTCTGTCCTTTTCCTAACTAAGGAGGTTTTCCAAGAGGCGCCGCTAGCAGAGTGAGCGATAAAGCTCGGACCAAGTGCCGGTGCCTTGATCTCAAGGAGGAAACCCTTGGTGCGTGAAGGGCGGACCTGAGGGTCCCACAGGAGTTTCCGGGCAGACGTGCGTGGGTGGGCACTCCCCTCTTGTGGCCGAAGTGGGTACTGCACCCGTGTTCCCAGGCAGGCCCGCCTCTAGGTTCTCCCTGGGGAAGCCCCGGAAATGAGCCGCGGCGGCTGCACCGAGCTGTGGACTCTGGGAGGTTTCCCACCCGAAACCTTTTTTTGTTTGTTTTTGTTTTGCTTTTTAAATGAGAAGCCTTAACGGTGGAGAAAATGTATATATATATATGCTTAAAATGTGCATGTATATATATATATGCTTAGAAAGAAAACGCTAGAAGGACAGCGTTACCAGTGATTCTGGAATACGTGACCAAGAATTTTTCAATGTGTTTACATGTATTTTAAAACTTGGACGTGTAGTACTTTTGTTGACAAGAGGGGAAAAAAATATTTTGTTGTTTTTAAAAAGAACAGAAGTGACAGAAAAGTAAGTGGAGGCCAGGTGGCTGGTGTGAGAGCCGAGTGGCCTGGTGATGAGCCACCGCCCTGTGTCTTTCCGCAGCTGCAAAGCGCCAACGTGGCTGCTCACAGAGCCACGGGGGACCAGGCTGCCGGGGAGCTGCCCTCCCGACCGTTTCTGTCCAGCTGAGCCCCTCAGCTCACACAGACCTGGGCTCGGGGTCCCTGCCCCTCTGCCTTTGTCTCATGTGCTCGCCCTTCTCCCATCAGGGTAGCACCCTTCCAGCCTGGTCTCACAATGGCCCCACCCGCCAGGTTCTGGGTGACCCGGAAGCATATCCCACATGCTCACCCTAGAAGCTTCTCTGCGGTGTGAGCTCTGACGCAGGATGAGGGCTGCGCCCGCTCAGAAGCTACAGAGCCACACCGGTTCCAGCCACAGGGTCTGTGCTAGGATGCCTTATCCCGCCGGGGGCACGGAGCTCACCTGGCTGGCAGTTCTGGTCACTTTCCTGGCTCCTCTCTTCTCTCTCCTGCTCGAAACTCTTCTCTGGGGCGGGCCAGCTGCTCAACCTCCCCTCTTGGAGTTTCCCCGGACGCCGGTCTATGGGACTGGATCTGGGTGGGGGCCAAGGACACAGCCCCCACCATTGCTGGGGTCATTCTTGACTGGAGAAGTCCCCAGGGAGCCTTAACTTGTGCCGTGAGAGAGTTATGTTTCAGATAATTCTTCATGAGCTTAATTTCAGAAATGTTCTGAAAGACACAAGTTTTTTGAAAAAAACTCAAAGTCCCTTGATTATGGAAATTTTCAATCCCACTAGAAAGAATACAATAATACAGCAAACTCTCATGTTCCCACCAACCTCCGTAGCTATTCATTTTCTGCCATTCCTGTTTCTAGCTCACCCCACCATACTGTGTGTGTGTGTGTGTGTGTGTGTGTGTGTGTTTTTCCCCCTTTCAATATTTATTTATTTGGCTGTGCTGGGTCTTAGCTGCAGCACGCAGGATCTTTGATCTTGATTGTAGCATGAGAGATTTATTTTAGTTGCGGCATTCGAATTTAGGGATCTACTTCCCTGACCAGGGTTTGAACTTGGGCCCCTTGCACTGGGATCCTGGTTTTAGCTACTGGGCCACTGGTAAGTCCCTATGGAGTATTTTAAAAATAAATCTTAGACAGTATATCTTTTTTCCCCCTGATATATAACTCAGTATGTATCTCTAGTAGATTTGAATTAAATTACACTTGATGTTTTGGGGAGTATATATGATAACAGAATAGTAATCTCCTGGACCCATTTCCATCTCCAGTAATTATATGGTGGTTTAGTCTTGAAGTCGCATCTGCCTCTTGTGACTCCATGGACTACATATAGCCTGCGAGGCTCCTCTGTCCATGGAGTTCTCCAGGCAAGAATACTGGGGTGGGTAGCCACTTCCTTCTCCAGGGGATCTTCCCTACCCAAGAACTGAACCCTGGTCTCCTGCATTGCAAGCAGATTCTTTACCAACTGAGCTAGGAGGGAAGTAACCATGCCAATCTCCTTTCGTCTACTCTCCCTTACCCCACCACATTTGATGTTTTTCAAGCAAATCTCAGGCATCATTTCACTTGTAAGATCTGCAGTATGTGTCTTTTTCTTTGTAAAGCATAAACCCCAATAGCATTATCACAACTAAATTTTTTAAACAGTAATTCCTTAATATCATTCATGTTCACATTTCCTTGATTAAAAAAAAAAAATTCTCAATTGGTTGTTAGAATCATGACCCAAATAAGGTCTACAGGTTGCATTTAGTTGACAGTCTCTTCAGGTTCACTTCCCTCATAATTTTTTTTCCCCCTTTTATCTTGTAATTTGTTGAAGTATTTCAGCAGTTTGTCCTTAGTACGAAGTGACACTTAACAAACGCTCGAGCGCCAACTCTGCCAGGCACTGTGCTTGTGCTGGAAATAAAGGCGTGAGCAGATCTGGGGCAAATCATTTGACACTCTCTGGACTCGGGTACCCCCGTCTCTAACAGTAAAGAGGATGGGACTAGATGCTCTCTAAAGGCTCCAATCGGATCCACTCGGATCCCCCCTCTCATCACTATGATCCACTGTGTGAGTCTTCGCAAATCTCAGCCAAACTTATTCCCAAGGGGCGGCCGCCCACCTGCCTGGGTGATCAGAGGCCAAAGTGACGGCGGGACGACGTCGCCCGGACGCCGCAAAATCGCTCTGCCCCGGGTGGCGCGCGGTATAACGGAAACCCCTCTGACCCCAGCACTGGCCGGTCCTGCCCAACTACACTTCCCACAGTCCTCTGCGGCCAGCCGGTTACCACGGAGACAGGCTGGGCTCGTCCGTTCCGCAACCGTCGGCGGCCTGGGACTGCGGTGATCGTGGGCAGATGAGCCTCCACTCCCCATGGCTTCCAAACGGACTGGTCACGCGCCCCCACCCCTTGGTTCTGGTGCCCTGAACGCAGAGCTATTTGGCTGGGCCGGGCCGTCGGCAGGATGAACTACATTTCCCAGGAGTCTGCGGGCACACCCCACTTCCGGTCGCGGGCTGCCGAAAAGATAACGAGTTGTCAAGGAGACCGGTCTGGGGATATTTGGGCCTCTGAAGTCCGTGGACAGAGGAGCTGGAGACAGAGAAGGACAAAAGAAAGGAGGAGGATGGGTAAGCTGGTTATAAAGCAACGTAAAGTACACTCCGTCCTGTTTACCCTTTTAGTGTCCACGGATGCTCAGGGTCAACGCGAGCGTCGCACACCCTCTGGGAAATGTAGGCGATGCTGCCCTAAGGACTATGGGAAACGTAGTCATTAATTAACAGCCACTACCTGAAGCGCCTGCAGTCGAGGGTATGGGCTTCAATCCCTGCCTCTCCCGTTTCCGCTCAAACACAATGTTTGTCTGCCCAATACTTACAGAATCTTTCCCTTTCTCTACGTGCGAACCCTCAGTGCTGTATTTTAGACACACCCTTAAGTCTATTCTCCGCGCAGCCACCAAAGTAATTGTCCCTGCTCTGCTTAGGGCTCTTACAGAGCTAATACAATCAAGTCCATGTTAACCGGCTGGCATGATATATTTGACCTCTCACCTATTGTTTCCCACAAGTCTTCTCATAGATAAGAACTCTTTCTCTTTAGATTGTTCATCTCATTTGTGTTGATATCTTAACGCCATTGCCACTTTTTTTTTAAATGCAGAGCACAACTTCTTGCTTTTAACAGTTGCCCTCCCAAAGAGGGTGATAAATAACAAGAGTAGCTGGATTTGCAAAATATTCTTGAAAAAAGTACTTGAGTAGGTTTCTATCAGTAGAAACCAAATTCCTTATACTTTGATAAAATTAGAATTTTATTTTTCCAAACAAAATATTTTATTACATAATCTGATTAACTGACACCTAGATGTTTTTCCAAGTCTTGTAAAGTCACCTGAAAGATTTATTTAAAGAAAAAAAGAAAGAAAACACGATGGTTCTTACATAAATTACTTATTACAAAGCTCTGATAAGACTCTAAATATAAAATACATGAGTTTCCCCCCCCCCAACAACATTTTGAAAGTCTTAGTTTCTATATTTATGCTTGATCCAAAGAGCTGTAAATGTGGAGTAAATCTGCCTGAGGCTTTAGAGAAAGGAGGCCGACTTTTAAAGGCTATCAGAAAGCCTAGATAGGAATGAACTCTGTGGTGTAAAATGACAGATGAGGTGTTGCTCACATCAAAGCACCAAGAACTTGCCTTTTGAAGTGGGAATACTTGGCAGACACAATATTTCCTTAGCTTTTAACTTTGGTAGGAAGAATGGCTCAGATCATAAACGTAGAGAACTATTTACCTGATAAAGCAATTTAGAAGTCACAGTCAAAAATATGTAATCTCTCCTTAACATTCGAAAGCAGAGAATTTCCTCCTTCATTTATTTAATTTCTTTGGTTTTGGTTTTTAAAACATAGATTCCTTCATCTCTTGCCTGAGGAAAGAGTACATTTGTTGCAAAAGCGTCAGCCAAGGCCAGAATGATGCTGGGAAAGATTGAGGGCAGAAGGAGAACGGGGTGACAGAAGATGAGACAGTTGGATGGCATCACTGGCTCAATGGACATAAGTCTGAGCAAACTCTGAGAGAGAGTGAAGGACAGGGAAGCCTGGCATGCTGCAGACCATCGGGTCACTAAGAGTCGGACACGGCTTAGTGACTAAACAGCAACAAGGCCAAGCTGTTCATGTACTTCTCAGGAATCAGATGGGGAAGGCTGAAGTCAAGATCTAAAAGAACCATAATTCAGAATGATTTTGAGTGGTGCAAATGCAGTTAGTTACCTTTTCCATGGATATTGGAGCACTGCTCCCTTATGAACTTTTACATGTTCTCAGTTGCCAGCAAAATTCTACCTGTTGTTATAGCAATTTAGCCTACACTATAGATATAAGGGTCTTCTGGTGTTCCAGAAAACATATAATGTCCAGGAACTTTCCTGAACAATTTCAAGATATGGACATTCAAGTTACAATGTGAGTTGTAGTTTTCTTTACAACCAAGAAAGCTTCAGAATGCGACTCAGTCATTTGATTGGTTTCAAGAAATATGATGCTAGATCTCTGTGCCACATACTTGCAAACCATTTTCTGGGTGGTTTAGCTTCAAAGGTGGTTATTTGCCCTGCTGTTGCTGTAGTTGTTGTTGCTTTACCAAGTTCAGTCTCAAAGGGTGGCACTCTAGGCCAGGTCCACTTGTGGAACTCATCTGCCCCAGTTACACGGGACAGTGGAAAGAGCTGGGGCATGGGGTCCAGTTCTGATCACTTGCTAAGGCACCTTGACCTGGTCATTTGTCACTCCCCTCAAACCTACTCTTTTTCTTCCATAATGCCTCCTTTTTAGTCGCTCAGTCAAGTCCAGCTCTGTGTGACCCCATGGACTGTAGTCCACTAGGCTCCTCTGTCCATGGGATTTTTCCAGATAAGAATTCTGGAGTGGGTTGCCATGCCCTTCTCCAGGGGATCTTCAAGACCTAGGGATCCCAGGTCTCCTGCATTGCAGGCAGTTCTTTACCATCTGAACCACCAGGGAAGCTCCCATAATGCCTCAGTGAACAGCATATGTGGTAGGCTGAGTAATGGCCCCCAAAATATCAGATGTGACTCCCTGTAATGCACATATCCTGTAAATGCTACTTTACTTAGAAAAAGCATCTTTGTAGATGTGACTAAATTAAGGATCTTTAGGTGGGGAGATTTTCCTGGATTTCGTGGGTGGGCCCTAAATGCAATTAGAAGTGTCCTAATAAGAGTGTGGAAGAGGGAGATCTGAGTCAGGTACACAGGAGATTAGGCGATGTGAAGAAGGAGCAGAGAGAGATTTGAAGATGCTGGCTTTAAACACTGGAGTGATGGCAGCTACAAACCAAGGAACGACGGCAGCCACCTCTGCGCTTGTCTGCCTTCTGACCCAGCCCTCATGCTGTGGTCAGAGGGGCTTTTCTACCATGGAGATCCTACATCCATCTGCAGTGATCATCCTTCAGTGGTGCCTCAAAGCCTGACTCCTTGGTCGGGTCTGAGAATCCCTTCACCATCTGACCCCTTGTCTGCTCACCCACATACGCACACCCAGCCATCTCCATACACTCCACCTCACTTACACACTCCCTTCTCCATCCATTGAGTGATGCTCCCACACGTCTAGGCTGTTTCATGCATCTGTGGCTCCTCACATCTGTGATACAGAGAAAGGGATCTTTCTTTAACAGTATTTATTTATTTTTGGCCATGTCAGGTCTTACTTGCAGGATCTTTCATTGCTGCATGTGGGGCTGAGTGGCGCACCTGGGGCTTAGTTCCCTGACCAGGGATCAATCCTGCATCCCCCGCACTAGGAGGTGGATTCTTAACCACTGGACCTTCAGGGAAGTTCTGATCAATTAGTATTATTGCAGCTGTTATGTAAAGATTTACTACAGTTTGAGCTAGTGCAATCCCCTGTTTGTGTTCCTTGCAGAAGTTCCAACTGAGAGCAGGCCAGGAAGAAGAAATTCAAGCTAGGCTTAAAATGTGCTCACAGATGATCCAGGCAGTTTACGAAAAGTTTTGTTGTTTAGTCACTAAGTCTTGTCTGACTCTTTTGTGACCCCATGGACTGTAGCCCACCAGGCACCTCTGTCCATGGATTTCCCAGGCAAAAATACTGAAGTGAGTTGCCATTTCCTTCTCCAGGGGATCTTCCCCATCCAGGGAGCAAACCCACATCTCCTGCGTTGGTAGGCGGAATTTTTACCACAGAGCCACTAGGCAAGCCCTGATTTACCGGAACTGTCATTATCTGCCAATACCACTCTCTCAACCAGACTGCCCACACGGCCACATTTTATCCCTCTTCATTGTAAGAGTGAAATGCAGCCAAGCATATTTATTCATCTCAGTGTCTCTACTTTTCTTCCACTTTGAATTGAATGACATAGATTTCACTTTTGATCTACTTATTTTTAGGTTGGCTATATTAAAAAATTCAGGAAGTAAAAATTTTGAAAGAACAGTAATTCCCAACACACTCACTGGTACAATAAACTGTAAACTCGCAGTATTTGGTTATTCTGAGCATTAACTCTTTTAACCATTTTTATAGATTAGGTGTTATGACAGTATAACATAGTTTTCCCCTGTATTACACAAAGTAAGATTTAAGAAGTAAATTCACCGAAGAAAATAAAAAACTTTTTAGAGACTGTATATGTATTCTACCATCCAATGTGATATGGTGTCCAGATAGCAAGGACATCAAAGTAAAAATATAATCTTGGAGAGGTTAAACGCTAGTATTTTTCTAAAAATGTCCTAGGCAAATTGTCAGACTAACAAATGAAAATCATATTTAAACCAATCCACATGAATTAAACTATGGTCATACCACTGGGCTATGAAAGGTACAATTCCACAACTTTAATGACGTGACATATGGAAGGAGGCAAAAAAAAAAAAAAGAAACCACCTCAGTTTTTTAGCTCTTTGGAGAGATCTGGGGCAAAGGAATCAGAATTCAACAATAGGATTTCCTCAACTGAACTAAGGATGGAGAACAGATGGTATGGAGTCAACTCCCTGGCTGACTGGTCTTTGGGGCAAACAAGGAAAATGCCTTCTACAGCCAAAGGGTGATGAGAACCTTCTTTGGTGGATGGACTTCAGGCTCTGCACTGACATTAACTTCATTTGGGATGTGGAAGCTTCCAGATGAAGGCCAGTCAGGTAATAATGGACATCTCTTCCCGGTCTCTGCTCTCGGACACTGAGTTGATTATGCTTCTTAAATACTTTATGAATTCCATCCTGATCTCTTCCGGGTCGTCCTCGAGATTCGAGTGCACCAGCTTCAGCTTGTTCAAGGGTGGTGCTTAAAAAGGAAAATAATGTAATTAGGCATGAACTTTAAAAAAATGAATTAATTAATTTAGCCGCCCCAGGTCTTAGTTGCAGCATGGGGGATCTTTGATCTTTCTTGTGGCATGTGGGATCTCTAGTGTCCTAACCAGGCATCGAACCTGGGCCCTCTGCATTTGGAGCACAGGGTCTTAGCTGCTGGACCACCAGGGAAGTCCCTAGGCCATGAGCTTTATATGAGGGGCTATTCTAGCTCCAAAGGACCTGACTCTTCCAGGAGCCAATTTATTTAACTTTCCCAAGTCCAAAAATAAAGTGGGGCCTCTGTGACACATTTTCAGAGAAAGGTTTCACTACCCCCGGCAATAGGCTCACAGCTCTGCAAGCCACTTTCAGGCCTTCTTGGTTCTTACACCAGAGAGGAAGGCATTTCTGAATTTTCTGAGTTGTTTTCCATGATTACTTTGACACCTCTCTAATGGTCTGTTGCATCAGATTGGAGCTTAAAGGCAAGTCAGGAAAAAGTGTCCCTAATAGTATGGGCGAGGGGTTAAAACCAGGTTTTCCCCCCCGCCCCCTTAGTGTCTGTCTGCTTTTACAGTGTCTGCATCCTGGCCTGGGTGGTACTAACTAACTTTTACAGGGTCTGCAGCCTGGCCTGGGTGGATCTACTAACCGGGCAATTCTGATTTACGTGGTGAGGAAAACAAATGGCGAGGACATAGCAGATGCTCACAAACTGCACAGAGCTGTTGGCTTCTAAGACACAGAGAAACATTCAAATGCCCAGAGCATTTCAGACAAAAGCCAGAACTCCTGGCTCCTTACCCAAAGCTGGGTTTTCTTTGTCACTTCCGGAGCCTGGTTTGTGGTGTGCAATTAACAGACACTGAGTATTCTGTAAGAACTGCTGCTGGACAAAGCAGGAATACCACGTCTCAATTTCCTTCAGGTGACTTGGGATGTCGGTGTTGAAGACGATTACCACTCCGTGAGAGTCCTTCATCAGGGCTGGCCAGCAAGACTCGAACCTGCATGGCGTGAAGGGTAGGTGGCTCTGGTTTCTGTGTCTTGCTTTTAATTTTTTATTAGAGTCTAGTTAATTTACACTGTTACGTTTCTGCTGTACAGTGAAGTGAATCAGTAATACATATATGTATGTCCACTTTTTTTTAAGATTCTTTTCCCATATAGGTCATTACAGAATATTGAGTTCCCTGCGCTAATACAGTAGGTCCTTATTAGTTGATCTATTTTATATATGCATATTAAGTCACTTTAGTCGTGTCTGACTCTTTGCGACCCTATGGACTGTAACCTGCCAGGTTTCTCTATCCATGGGATTCTCCAGGCAAGAATAGTGAAGTGCATTGCCGTGCCCTCCTCCAGGGGATCTTCACGACTCAGGGATGGAACCCGAGTCTGTCTCCTGGTTTGGCAGGAGGGTTCTTTACTACTAGTGCCACCTGAGAAGCCCCATTTTAGTGTGTGTACGTCAATCCCCATCTCTCAACTATCCACCCCTCTTTCCCCACCTGGTAACCATAAGTTTGCTTTTTTACATATGTGATTCTATTTTGTAAATAAGTTCATTTGTACTTTTTTTGGTAAGATTCCACATATAAACGACAGTTCGAGATTCTAATCATGGACTTTGAAAATAATGTCTAAGCACTAATCACGGATAGATGACCTCTCACTGCATCATAACCCAGTCACTGACATTTCAAGAGCAGTGCATGTCACCAGGCACTGATGAAGCCCCAGACACATGCTAGGAAGGGCGCCAGGCCTGAGTCCAAGGTGCCTGGGGGCCGCTGATCTCTGAGTCATTGACGGAGCCAGTGCTCTAGAGGAAGCGTACTTTGGATCGCCGCTGCAATCCCAGAGCTCCAATTCACACCCCGTGCCTTTGTTGTTGCTGGTAACATGTGGGTTCTCGAATTCCAGGATCCTAGAGATGAGATAAGAGCAGCACCTCTCCTTAGAAACACTGTGCTTTGGGGATGCCACTGGCACCAAAGTCAGGAGGCAGGTGAGGAGCAGGGACTGTGTGGGACACAGGTTTTTCAGGGCTCACCTCACTCCTTGGGTTGGGTTGTATTCAGTGATGTCAGAAGATTCTGTCAGAAAGTTGGCCAAAACGGTTTTTCCACTCTATGAAAACAAAGACAGTTAAAAGATCTCGGACAGTAAAAGAAGAGCAGAAGAGTCAACCATAAACAAGGCCTCCAATAGCCAGCTTGGACCCAGGTGGGATGGAGTAGAGGCCACGGCCACCCTGAGATCACCCAGGGCAAGGGGCTCTCTCTGGCTGGGCAGGCACGGCCCACTATGGATCGTGGAGAGCACAGATTTCAGTACTGGCTCTGCTACTGGGTGACTTTACTCACTTCCAAGCAGAGGGAATAGCTGGTTTAAGGCACCAGGGCAGGAATGGATGTGACATGTTTAAGCAATAGAAAGGCTGGTAAATTTGAAGAGCAGCAAGGGAGAGGGAGATCCACAAAAGCAGAAATATATTTTGTTGTTGGAGAAGATGATGGGTACTAGGACTCATCATTCTTTCTCCCTTTGTATATCTTTGGGAATTTCCTTAAAAAAAAAAAGATATATCTATGCTTGTTTTGTTTTTCATAATTCTGAGCATATTGTTGTGACTTTTCTATTTAATAGTTGATGTCTTGGAGAGTTTTGTCAGTTTATTTGCCTTATTTTGTTTCACTTGCAGTATCTTCCAAAGTAAGAATGTACCTTAGTTTATTTAGACATTCTCTGATTGATGGGCACCTGGGGTGATTCTACCTGTTCAATATTGTATAGATTCATGGGGAATGTGGAGGGATCTTTAGCTTCAGAGTTTGAGAAATGTAACTACTGAACTATAAGCTATGCACATTTTAAACCTTAATAATTTGATTTCAGAGAAAAAGATGTTATCGATTTATAGTCCCAGCTACAGAATCCTAGAATACTCCTTTCCCTCAAAGCGCCCTAAGACTGCATGTTGCGTGCCTGCATGCGCGGTCGCTTCAGTTATGTCCCTGCGACCCCATGGACTGGAACCCACCAGGCTCCTCTGTCCATGGTGATTCTCCCTGTAAGAATCCTGGAGTGGGTTGTCAAGCCCTCCTCCAGGGGATCTTCCTGACCCAGGGATCGAACCCGCATTAGCAGGCAGGTTCTTTACCACTAGCACTACCTAAGGAGCCTGATGGGCAAACAAGTGTCATCTTTTTGTGTTCTTGTGACTGAAGTCTTTTCATACTTCTCAGTCAGTTGCATTTCTTATACACAGACTTTGCTAGATCTATTGAGTTGCTTCTTACTTTCTTTACTGATTCTTAAACTTTCCTGTATGTTCTGCCTATGAGTCCTTTTTTTGTCAAGCATTTTGCTAATATGTTCCCCTGGCTTTACCTTTGCTGTCATTTCTTCTACAGTTTCTTCATGTTTGTGTTGTGTTTAAGACGACCTTCCCTGACTCCAGATTAAAAACAGGTCTTTCCATATATTCATCTACTACCATGGTTCCCAGCGAGTGGTCCCTTGACAACCGCATCCACAAAATGCAAATTCTTAGGCCCCTCCCAGACCTACTGAATCAAAACTCTGGGATAGCTCCAGCAAGTTGTACCTGTAACAGGCCTACCAGGCAATTCCGATGGGTGCTGAAGTTGGAGAGTTATTTATTTACAACTTCCACAGTTGTTTTACACATTTAGCTTTTCAGTCCATCTTAATTTTATTCTTGTGTACGATGTGACCCACACAAGTAGATTTAATCCCCCGCCATCACCAACCACGTTAAAGACTAATTGTTCCAAGACCAGGTAATAGTTCAATCCTTCCTGGTTTTCTTGCTCTGTTGATGTATTTCATTAGGGAAAGCCACAGGTGCAAAGGAAAGTCGTGAGATCTAGGCTCTGATTACAAACGCCACTCACTACCATGGGCTCAGTCCAACAGGGTCAAGGTCTGGGAACGCCGAGTTCCTGGTGACGCCAGCGTCACACAACAGGGTGGGCGCGGGGGGACTGGGCTCCCAGCTCCTGGGGGGCTCCGGGTGCCAGGCACAACCCCAGGGGAGATTCTGCACCCCTCCTCCTCCCCCTCCCCAAGGCCCTGCTTGCCGCCCCTCCGGCCCCGCCCTCACCTCGCAGGGCCCCACAAAGAGGATCTTGGCCTTCAGCATCTCTGTCCGGGGCCCACTCAGGCGCCGCTCGAGCCCGCGTCGTGGTCTGGGCGGAGCGGAAGTCACTGCGCTGGTTGGCTACCTTCGTTCCCATGGAGACGGGAGCGGCCGCGGGGGCCGACGGGAGTGGGCAGGTTCTTGCCGGGGGCCGGGCTCCCAGAGGGCTCTGGGGGGTCCCTTGCCAGGCTGATGCGAGGCGTGGGCTTTGGGTTGGAAGTGGGCAACAAGGCAAGAAGGTAGGAGAGAAGCAGAAAACCCTGATGCAGGTTCGCCTCGGAGTGGGGAAGGCCGTAGAGCTTGCGAGTGTGACCTCTGCTTGTGGGGAGGAGGTTGGCTGCAGGTCCCCAATCTCCTTTATTCCTCCCTGTAACTCCCCGAGCTCAAAGGGTCAAATAGCTGGTGAGGTGGGATTGGAACCAGGTATCTGACGCCTGTATCGCTCTGGCATGATACTGTCCATATTGAGAAAGGATTTATCATATCCCTAGCCCAGTCTAGGAAAGGTCAGGGGAAAAAAACGAATCTCTAGGGGTCCATCACTCACTGTCATTTGGATGATCTGGAAGAAACCAAAAGGCTCTGGCCTGACTGACTGACAGTGCAGGGGTCTGAAGGCATGGCTGCCACATTCAGTTTATTTTTGGTGAGGTTTATTTTAGGTCAGTGTATTTTTGTCTGTGCTGGGTCTTTGTTCCTGCGCGATCTTTCCTCTCATTGCTGTGAGCAGGGGCTATTTACTCTTTCTTGCAGTGGGATAGCATCTCATTGGGGTGGCTTCTCTTATCCTGAAACATAAGCTCTAGGGTCTCCACTTCAGTAGTTTCAGCTCCAAGACTCTAGAGCACAGGCTCAATAGTTGTGGCGCTCAGGGCTTAGTTGCTCGGCTGCATGTGGGATCTTCTCAGTTCAGGGACTGAACCCACGTCTCCAGCATTGGCAGGTGAAGTCTTTACACTTAGCTACTAGGGAAGCCCCTTAGGGCAGTTTTAAAGTTACAGAGCCCTCCAGAATTTTGAGTGAGGCCATGAAATTGTGTCTATATGGGGAGAGCACCAATACAAAAAATGCTAGTCCCCCGAAAGTGCTGTTAATAGTATGACGACTATAACAATAAAGCCAAAATAAGTCCAATACCAAACTGCCTTCTTTTGTAATACAGGGTGAAATGTAAAGAAGAGTCTACCTTAACTTTAAGATGTGGTACAGGTCTTCCTTGGCGGTCCAGCGGCTAAGACTCCATGCTCTCAAGGCAGGAGCCTGGGTTCCATCCCTGGTCCAACAGTTGGTTCCCACATGCTGCAACTAAAGATCAGCTAATGATTCCACATGCCGCCAGGAAGACTGAAGATCCCAAGTGCTACAACTGGAAAGAAAAAAAAAAAGAAACTCAAAAAGATGTCATTCATTAATACTTTTTGAATGCCTGCTGTCTTCTTCTAGATATTGGGGATGTGCCTGTACCTCTTGAAGCTTTGATTCTAGTGGAGTAGATGGATATTAAGTAAAACAAAACTGTCTACTCTCAGGTAGAGACAATTGTAGATATTGACAAGTGCTATGAATAAAAATAAGTCACTAAAGAGTTAAACTCTCCAAGTGTGGCTCAGTGATAAAGAATCTGCCTGCCAAGCAGGAGAGGCAGGAGACATGGGTTCAATCCCTGGGTCGGGAAGACCCCCTGGAGGGGGAAATGGCAACCCACTCCAGTATTCTTACCTGGGAAATCCCATGGACAGAGAAGCCTGGCAGGCTACAGTCCATGGGATTGCAAACAGTCGGACAAGATGTAGCAACTCAACAGCAACAACAAAGGAGTTAAAGGGTGTGGAGGAGCCAGTTTTGGATGGAGTAGTCAAGACAAGACCTTGGTGCAGAGGTGACATTAGAACAGAAAACTGGGTGAAGAGATGTCTCAGATGAAGCATGTGAAAGATTTAGGGTAAGAACACTCCAGCAGAAGAACAAGGGCAAAGCCACTGAGGTGGAAGCACACTTGGCATGTACCAAAAATAGCCAGGAACCTGGCCAGGACCCCAGTGCAGGAAGAAATAGGGGGAGAGTGGTAGGAGAAGCTTTTGGAGAGACCGTGTCAGACTTTGGGAATTCATTCTAAGGGTGATTGGAAGCCTGAGCCAGGGTTGTATTTGGCTCCATGTCATAGAAACTTCACCACAGCTACTTAACCAAATAAGGGATTTATTATTTTCTCACATAACCAGGAGTCCAAGGATGGGCATCCAGGGCCTGAGGCAGCTGCCTTCTCATTACTTTCCTGACATCTTTCTTGTGGCTGCTCTCCTGTTGTGTATTTGCTTTCTAGGCAGGAACAAAGAAGAGCAAAGGTCGAAAGATACAGAGTGGGACTTCCCTGTAAAGCAGTGGATGGGAATCCGCCTGCAGCACGGGGGACACGGGATCACTCTCTGGTCAGGAGGATCCCACATGCCTTGGAGCAACTAGGCCCTAGAGCCCCAGCTACTGAGCCCATGCTCTAGAGCCTGCGTTCTGCAACTGCTGAGCCCCTATGCCACAACTGCTGAAACCCATGTGCCCTGGAGTCATCAAGCTGCAGCTACTGAGCCTGCGTACTGCAGCTACTGAAACTCGTGCACCCAGAGCCTGTGCTCCACAAGAGAAGCCACATTTCGAGAAGCCCGAGCATCGCAGCTAGAGAGCAGACCCTGCTCTCTGCAACTAGAGAAAGCCCACGTGCAGCATCAAAGACCCAGTGCAGCTAAAAATAAATAAATAAATAGTAAATAGATACAGCAGTGTGTACATATCAAATAAAGTTAAAGCCAAATGAACTTAAAAAAGAAAAGATACAGAGGACAACAGACTCTGCTTTTCTAAGGAAAATAGTGGCTTCCTTAGAATCCCTATCCAGTAATTTCTTATGTCTCATTGGTCGGAACTGTATCACGTGGCCTCCCTCACTGCAAACGAAACTGGGAAATAGAGGTTGTAGCTTTGCCTATTTCTCTTCCCAAGAAGTGGGGCACAGAACAGGAGTGAGGGTGGGCATGAGGATGTGGGGTTAGTATTGGCTAGGAAATTGGCCAGCCAAAAGAGTCACCGTGGAGGATTCTGAGCAGTGCATTGACATGATCTGATTTATGTTTTAAAAGTGATCACTGGTACACCTGTGGCGGATTCATGTCAATGTATGGTAAAACCAATACAGTATTGTAAAGTAAAATAAAGTAAAAATAAAAATTAAAAAAAGGAAAAAAAAGCAGAAATAGAAAAAAAAAGTGATCACTGGCTGCCGTGTGGAGCAAAGGGGTCAAGTGTGACTGCACAGATGACAATTAGGAGGGTATTCAGGTAGCTTAAGAGTGAGATGATGGGTGGTTTGGCTAGGGTAGCAGTGGTGGTTGAATCTGCGACACATTTTGAAGGTAGAACTAACAGGAGCTGCTGCCAGATTAGATGTCAGGGAAAGAGTTCAAATGAGTCCCAGGACATTTATTCATGTGGTTACGTGAATAATGTGCCATTTCCAGACTTGGGAAGGCTGGGGAAGATTCGTGGTGGGAGATTAGAAGTTGTTTTGGTTGTGTTAGTTTTGAGATGTCTGTTAGTTGTTGAGGGAAAAACGGGAGATAAGATTCTGTACCTGACGGGTGAGGTGAGGACTGGAGCTTGACTGATGAGATATCAGTCAGCATGTGGAATGCCATTGAAGCCACGGGCTGGATGAGAACAAGCAGGGAGTAAGTGTCGGCAGAGAAGATAAGTGTAAACAGAGAGTTCCCTGGGACACTTTGCTTTTTAGAGGGACTCTAGTAAAGAAAGCTGAAAAAGAATGTCCAGAGAGGCAGGAAGAAAACTAGGAGGGCATGACATCGTGCAAGCCACGTCAAGACCTTATTGCAAGACAGGGAGTGATCCGTTTTGTCTGGTGCTGGCGAGAGATCCAGGGAAGTCAAGGAAGGTGAAGAGTTGACCATTAGATGTAGTGACAGTCATGGATCACTTTTAAAAGCTACTTTTCACTTAATATCTTTGAACATGTGAACACACACACATATACTTTTATCAAAATGGCTAAATGTGATCATGTATTTCCTTTCATTTGGGGTAACTTCTTTTTTTTTCATTGTTTGGCTCCCTTGAGTTTCTCTGGTGGCTCAGATGGTAAAGAATCTGCCTGCAATGCAGGAGACCTGGGTTTGATCCCTGGGTCAGGAAGATCCCCTGGAGAAGGGAATGGCTTCCCACTCCAGTATTCTTGCCTGGGAAATCCCATGGACAGGGGAGCCTGGCGGGCTGTAGTCCATGGAGTCAAAAAGAGTTGGACACGACTGAGCAATGAATACTTTGGCTCCTTTACCTCACCTTGACCTCTCCTTTTCCCTCCATTCCTCTTGAAGTTTTCATTCTAGTGAAGAGATAGACAAAGAGTAAACTCCCAATGGAGAGGCTGTGATTGTACCCTGGGGTGTATCTTTCACTGTTTTTCTCCATACACTCATACATCCCCATTCTACAAGACTCTAAGTACATAGAGATCCATAACAGGTTGCTAAAAGGTGACTCCAATTTTGGCTGAGGCTTTAAAGTCTGACAACAGGTGTTGAGTGTCTCCCGGAGTCTAGTCCATTCTGTAGAACTTAACATGTCACCTGGAAGTTATCAAAGTGTCATGAGGTTGCAGAGGGAGAGAGGGAGAATTTCTTTGGAGAGCGTGCTGTTTGCTCATCTCGGGTCAAGTGAGAGATGGGGCTTCAGAGAACTTGTTCCTGGGCATTTGGACAGCCCTTGTTTTCTTTCCTCTTAAAATTTATTTATTTACTTATTTTTGGCAACACTGTCTTTGTTGCTGTGTACGGACTTTCTCCAGTTGTGATGAGCAACTCTACTGTCTGGATGCCGTGTGAGGGCTTCTCATTGCTCTAGGCTCCTGGGTGTCAGTAGTTGTGGCACATGGGCTTAGTTGCCCCAAGGCATGTGGCCTCTTTCTGGACCAGGGATTGAACCCCTGTTCCCTGCGTTGGCAGGCAGACTCTCAACCACTGGACCACCAGACAAGTCCAGCCCTCGTTTTCAAAATGCACCTTTGGAGATGATGTGCTTGAATTCTTAGTTTGGGGTTCTGGAGGAGGAGGAGGAGGGATGTATTCTCAGTTGATGAAAAAATGAAGATGAAGTGGAAATAACCTGGATGGAAGGTCTTTGTATTCTGAGTGCAAATTAATTTGACTGAAATAACAAAATCCTATTCTAGTGGCAATAAGACAGTATGAAAGTTGACAGTCTAGAGATGGTATGGTAGCTGAAAAATGGCCTCATGGACCAGGATCTTTATACCTTTATGTCTCTGCTTTCCTAAGGTTTATTCTTTGTCCTCATAGCATGACTATTACCTCATAGTCACAAGGTGGCTGCTGTGCCTCCAGGCATTATGCTAGCAATTAAAGAAAGAAGAACGAAGAACAAATGGCAATTAGGAAGGTATTCAGGTAGCAAGATGATGGTGGTTTTCTAGTTGATCTGCACTTTTTAGAAAAGTTAATATTATTTGATTATAATTTAGCTATAATAGATTGTAAGTCTCTGAGTTTTGGAAAATGCATAGACTCATATACATTTACCATCCTACCACCTTACTCAAGTTACTGAGCATTTCCATTACCCTGAAAGTCCCCTCATGGTTCTCTGAAGTTGACTCTTTCCTACCCCTGGTCCCCAGAAAACTGTTATACTTTTTGTCACTATAAATTAGTTTGCCTGTTCTAGAATTTTATACAAGCAAAAATCACAGAACATTTACTCTTTTGTGTCTGGTTTCTTTCACTTAGGATAATATTTTTTATATTTATCCATATTGTGGGTATGAATAGTTCATTCCTTTGTATTGCTGAGCTGTATTTTGTGTATAATTATACCAGGACTTCTGAATCTATTCACCTGTTGATGGTGAATTTGGGTTGGGCTGTTTCTAATTTGAGCCTATTATAAACATAACTGCTAGAGCAGTTATGTTATTTCAGTCACATTAATTTGCACTCAGAATACAAAGTCCTTCCATCCAGGTTATTTCCACTTCATCTTCATTTTTTCATCAACTGAGAATACATCCCTCCTCCTCCTCCTCCAGAACCCCAAACTAAGAATTCAAGCACATCGTCTCCAAAGGTGCATTTTGAAAACGAGGGCTGGACTTGTCTGGTGGTCCAGTGGTCGAGAGTCTGCCTGCCAACGCAGGGAACAGGGGTTCAATCCCTGGTCCAGTTTAAATATAAACTTTGTGTGGACACATGTTTACATATATGTTGGGTGAATACTTAGGAGTGGAATTGCTGTGTAATATGGATATATATTTGTATTTATATGTCTTTATCTCTGTCTGTATTGGTGTCTGTGTCTACATCTCGCACACACATAGTCTCTCTTGGTTCCTGGTTTCCTGTTTTTCTCTTTTTTAACTTTTTCTTTTATATTGGAGTATAGCCAATTAACAGTGTTGTGACAATTTCAGGTGTACAGCATAGGGACTCAGCCATACAGATCTCGTATCCATTCGCCCCCAAACTCCCCTCCCATCCAGGCTGTCACATAACATTGCTGATTTCCTGTTTTATTCAGTTGGTTATGCTCTGTTATTATTGTTGTTTAATTTTGATGTTCCAGTTGTCCTTCATTTGGTCACTGGGGGCTGCATGAAACTGGGGCCCTTTGGACCTTCTCTGAGCTCTTCTCTCCTTCTCTGAGCTCTGCCTTACTATTTTAGCACCATGATATGTTCCCTAGTGCTTATTTTGCTAATACTACTTCATAACTATCAAATATTACACATATTCTTTTCTGTGTATTAAAAAAATTAAAAGTCCAGGGAACCTCAAAGAAGTTGTTTCTTTTCGCACCTGAAAAATTGAGGGCAATATTGCACCGCCCTCCTGGCTTTTGGGGACATGACTTAGATCTCTGGGTAGGGCTTTGGAAGAACCAATGCCCGGCACTTGGGTAGGCCCTGGGTTTCAGGGATGCATCTGTACCGTACCTCCCACCCAGGGAGCTGCAGTCTAGGTACGGAGACCATCCCGTCTAGTGCTTTTTATCTTGTTATTTACCAAATATAATCATCTCATTTTAATTCACAACTGGAGCCAGTATTAAAAGGCAAGTGGTGAGTCCGTACCCTAAACTGACGTCAGGGAGGAGGCAGGAACCACGAGGCTTTACAGCAGTTCTCCTTTCTGTGTGAAGAGACTCTGTGCCTCCTCTGTGCGCAGAAATGGCCTTGCCTCTCCGTCTGCTCCAGCTGTGTCGGGTCCTGAGCCAGGGCTTCCTCAGCCTCCGTGTTTCCTGAGCCTCTTTGGGAGGTGCTCCATCCCTTTGCAGCCCGTGACTTCTCTGAAGAGTCTTCTTCACATATGAGTCCACTGGACCCAGTTCAAAGCCTGGTACCCAGTAGGTACTCAATAAATTTCAGCTCTGTCTCCCTCTCTCCTGGCGCATGCATGCAGACACACATACAAACACACATTCATTTACTCTATAAATATGTAAGTTAATGAAAGTTCCCTTATACTTCCTTGGGGGCTTTAGTTTCTGTTTCCAGGTGAGAGAAATAAAAAATGTGAACTGCTTTACATTTCTTGGGTATAAGTACTATATAAATTTGGGATTATTATTATGGTAGATTATTGAAATACTTTGCTTTATGACTTTCATTTTAATTAGGGGAGGTTGACTTCAGAAGGCTTAATATCTGGTCTTTGGTCCTGAAGGGAGCAATATGACATTGGCAGGGGCCAGGCCTGGATGACCTAAGAGTAATTTTTCTCCTGATTCTGTGACTTGATGCAATAAAACCTCTCAGTTGAAAAAACTTAAAGAAATACACTTGACATACTTCAAATCCTTTCTATAAATTGTTGAAAAGATTTAATATAACCGCCAGTCATAAAATCTTTAATTTGACTTGACCTTCCATGGTCCCAATTCTTACACATGCAGTTTTTATTACTAAAGAGTAAATGATGGATTTCCTGTTATTCGAGGGAATAAAAATGCCCTTCAATCACCTCCTCCTACAACACAGAGATCTGAACATGTTCGGTTCAACTCTAAAAGATAGGAATGATCACAAAATGGATTGTAATCTGGAAGTATTTTGTCTTCTACAAATGCAGGCATCCCTTGTTTTTATTATTGTCTTTTAAAAAGCTCTAGCCAAGGATAAGGTTCAGCAAGTTTGGTTTAGGGCAAGATCAATAAAATAAAATTATTTTTCATCAATCCCCATTAGAAAGCCTGAGCTATGCTTTCAATATAAAAAAGTATTTCCCAGCGGGTTGAAGATAAAACTTTTGGCAAAAACAATGAAACAGGGATGTGGCTTAACTAGGACCTTTTGTCTTCATTTGGCAATGTCCTGCATGCAGGCTTTGGGGAGGCAGTTGTGTGGTGGAAAGAGCACTGATTTTGAAGTAGGGCGGAATTTGAAATTAGCTGACCAATCTTAAGAAGATTACTTATACTCTTGGGCTTAGTGGGAGCCAACATTCAAGATGGCCCCATGACTTTCACTTCTTGGTTTTCCTACTTTTGTGAGTTCCTCTGGCACTGAAGAGGGCTGACCGATGTAACCAACAGGATAGTGAGGGATATGTGACTTTCTGAAACTGGGTCATAAAAAGAGACATCGTAACTTCTGCCCTCCACTCCTGTTGATCGGTCATTCTGGGGCAGGTCAGCTGCCGTGTCTTAAGGACACAAGTCACCCCGTGCAGAACCTATTGGGGTAAGAAACTGAAGCCTCCTGTCTACTGACTGGCATCAACCTGCCAGCCACTGTGAGTGACCCACCATCCTGGGTGGGTGCCCCAGCTCCCATCAAGCCTTCAGATGATTTGCAACCTGGCCAATATCTTGCCTACAACCTCCTGAGAGATTCTGAACCAGAACCACCCAGCTAAGCTACTCTCAAATTCCCAACCCGCAGAAACTGAGATAGCAAGTGTTCATTGTTGTTTTAAGGTGCTAAAGTTTTGGGGTAATTTGTCATGTAGCAATAGATAACACAGAACCTTAAGTGTCTCACCCAGGGAAAGGATTCTAGACCAATCCTCTAGGGTCGTTGAAAGTGAAAGTCACTCACTCGTGTCTGACTCTTTGCTACCCCATGGATTATACAGTCCATGGAATTCTCCAGGCCAGAATACTAGAGCAGGTAACCTTTCCCTTCTCCAGGGGATCTTCCCAACCCAGGGATCGGACCCAGGTCTCCTGCATTGCAGGCAGATTCTTTACCAGCTGAGCCACAAGGGAAGCCCAAGAATACTGGAGTGGGTAGCCTATCCCTTCTCCAGGGGATCTTCCCAACCTAGGAACCGAACTGAGGTCTCCTGTGTTGCAGGTGGATTCTTTATCAAGTGGACTATCAGGGAAGCCCTGATAAGATTGTTAGGATTGAATGAGATGAGACATACAAGCAATCCAGTCCAGTTCCTGGTATGTTAGATGGTTGATATCGGACAATTACCATCACTTGTAATACTTTCAAATCTTTGTAACATGTGTGATGCTTTTTAAAAAATAGTATTTCTTTGGCTGTGCTGGGTCTTAGTTGGGGTTTTGAGATATTCTAGTTTTGGAATGCAGGCTCTAGTTCCCTGACCAGGGAGCGAACCTGGGCCCCCAGAGTCTTAGCCACTGGACCACCGAGAAAGTCCCTTGTGATGCTTTTGATGCACTCTTTCCATCCCCATTGATCACAAGAGTTTTCCCACTACACTGATTGTACCTTTTGAACATTGATCTTCCTTTGCTGAGCCCCCCTCTGCCCCTGTATTTTGGAGGAAAGAGCATTCATATGCTTAACCTATTGCAAATAAGTTAATGCCTTGACTAACACTTCTGATACACTTCAGATATACTTCTGTTAAAATTTCTTCTTAGACAGTTACTTCACTCCTGCTGAACTTAGCTAGTTTCCTGCCTTTTTGTTCCAAACTCTGTATGTTTGCTGAAAATGAAGGCTACTGTTCATTCTAAAGGCTGGCGGGTGGAGGGGGATGGAGAAGAGAAAGCTCAGGAGACCTTGCGTTAAATGGGATACTCTGCTACCTCCTCACCAACTTTCTTCCAAAACAACTCAAGGCCAGCTTTTGTTTAATTTGTGCTTATTTGTGTATTTAAACAGGTAACAAATTCACATGGTTAAAAATAAGAATGTTAAAAAAAGAAAATTCCTGAGGAAGTCTCTCTCCCACCTGTTCTCATCCACCCCATTCTGTGCCTCCTCCCCCAGATAAAGAACCACCTTTCATGGTTTTTCATGCATCGTATAAGCAAATATTATCAATAGCATGTGGCCTTATTCCTCCCTTTATTGCAAAGAGGCATTAAGCTCTATATATCCTCCTCTATTCCTTCCTCTTCTTCACTTAGCAGAATACCCTGGAGAGCTTTCCATATCAGTGCAGTGAGAGCTTTCATCTCCTTTTCATGGCTGCATAGTATTCTGCCGTATGGATGTACCATACTTTGATTAACCAGAACCATTTCAATGTATACCTGGAGGTTTCCAGCATGATATTATTGCAAACCGAGCTGCAGTGATTGACACTGTGTGCATCTCATTTCTGAAACATGTCTAGGATAAATTCCCAGAAGTGTGATTACTGCTCAAAGGGTATATGCACTTTTGAATTGAATAAATAGAGCTAATTTGACTGTTACCTAGACTGTGCCACTTTGTATTTCCATCAGCAATGTATAACAGCCTCTGTTTTCCTTCAGTGTCAACCACAGAGTATATTATAAAGTTAGTTTTCAAAGTTCCCACATTAATGATGCCTGTGGCTTGGGAATAGGGATATTTATGTTGAAAACATCAGCTAATTTCTATGATGTGTTTCTTCTCTTACTTATCATCAGGTAGTAATTCACATACCACCTGCTCAGTGGGCAAGGTGTTTAAATACAGGCTGGTGATTACTTGACATGGAAGAGGGGAATAGACCATGGATGGAGTTGGACTAGGGCTTCACTGGTGGCTCAGCAGTAAAGAATTGCCTGCAATGCAGGAGACAGGAGACGTGGGTTCAATCTCAGGGCTAGGAAGATTCCCTAAAGGAGGGCATGGCAACTCACTCCAGGATTCTTGCCTGGAGAATCCCATGGACAGAAGAGCCTGGCGGGTCACAAGGAGTCGACATGACTGAAGCAACTGACCACAAGCAGGGGGTTGGACTAAATGTCCTGAGATGCTCCTTCCATCCTAATTATCTGGTCTGATGCTCTGTCTCATCCATTAATCTCATCTTCTTTCCTCCCAATAAAACTTACATATTGGAGTCATGTTCTAAAAACATTTGGTAATTGTTTTCTCCAAAGGCGTACTTTGATATCTTAAGTACACGTCAACATTTCACATACAAGCCCATGGTGGACCCGACCGCATGAGTTTCCTTTTCCTCGGGTGACGGCCAGGCTGGAGGAAGACTTGCCTGGGTGTGGAGCTGAGCCGGGTGATTTTGGCAGTCCCTCCAGGAGACGTGTTTGGGGAAACAATTTCTTTCCTACAAGAAACAGCCCAGCCACCAGAGCAGATCCATTCACTGGCCTCAGGCACTGTCTAAAGTCCTTTGGGAATCAACCCAAACACAAATATAGATGTTTCCTCCTTTGCTTCCCTTCAAAGGTCTTTGCTCCTATTATCTAATCAATCTTCATAGCAGGTTTTGGAAAGGAAGATGGTTTTCCTCCTGTCATGGGGACTGCAAGTCCGGAAGCAGGAGGAGAAGAAGGCAGGTTTCCTGTAACTGTCTTCCCTTTGGGGCCTCTGGGAGAGTCCTGTTCTGTGTCGACTTCTACCTTCTTTGTCTCTGGGTGGATGTTTGGGGCTCATAGTCATGTTCTCTAGTCAAGTGGTCCCCAACCTTTTTGGCACAAGGGAGCAGTTTTGTGGGAAACTGTTTTTCTGTGAACTGGGGATGGGGGTGGGGAATGGTTCAGGATGATTCTCATAACGAACAGGCAACTGAGATCCTCGCGTGCACAGTTTGCAGTAGGGTCCGTGCTCCTATGAGAATCTAATGCCGCCACTGATCTGACAGAGGAGAAGCTCAGGTGGTGATTCAAGTGATGGGGAGTGGCTGCAAATACAGATGAAGCTTCTCTCACTGGCCTGCTGCTTATCTGCTATGTGGCCTGGTTCCTAACAGGCCATGGACTGGTAGCAGTCTATGGCCTGGGGGTTGGGAACCCCTGACCTATTCCATGAACTGAAGGCCCTCTCCCACTGCCGTTGGCAACTCAACTTTGTGAATTCTGTCTAAATGCTAGTAAGATGACTTTGGGTAAGCATAAGTCTTTGAGGCTTTGTTAGATAGGAATAGTAATCTGCACAGCGTGGGATAATTGGGAAGATAAAATGAGATCATGTACATGAAGATGCTTGACATATCATAGCCAGGATTCACTGTCAGGGAAAATAACCGACCAACCAACCAAATAAACAAACACCATCATTATCATCAACAACAAAATGATTTGATCCAATTAGTTCAGTAGCCCTCAGAAAAACATGCCAGCCAATCAGACGGGACCTTTACAGTCCCTGGCTGTCCCTATTGGGTGAGTCACTGTGCGAAGCAGGGATACAAGGAGTTTGGGCTCTGCAGCTGGCTGGTCTAGTTCAAAGCTTGGCTCCACCACTTCCTGGGTGGGTGATCTTGGAAAGGTTACTTAACTGCTTCGTGCTCCAGTGTCCTTGCCTGTAAAATGGCCATACTAATAGTGACCTGCTTTGTACGACTCTTGTGAGGATAAATGTGCTAACTCACTCCAGGCACTCAGCTCAGTTCCTGATACCTGCCCTTGCTGAGCTCCATCACCATCTGATTTTAGAACTGTGCAGAGTTGGCCCAGCTCCAGGGTAATGCTGTTTCGTGGACTGGTCTTTATTCATAGCATGAAAAATTGCTAAGAAAGGCAGTTAAGATTACTACGAATTAGGACCACAAGAGGAGCCAGGAAGAGGCTTGACTGTGTTGTGTAATGCCATCAAATGTAAACCGGCTGGTTATGTATCTGTCCTGCAAAGAGCTGGTATGCTCAGATGAGGACCAATGGGTCAGCAGAAGACTCCTTTCAATGTCTTTCATGGGCTCTCAGCTCTCAGCACAGCAGTCATGCAAAGGCTGGACAGGAAGCTGGGCTGTAGGATAGCAGAGCAGATCATAAATCAAAGGCATGCTCCCTCCTACACAGACGGCGGGAGAGCCTGGTGCCACAGGACGTGAAGTCCCCGTTCCCCCAGGAAAATGAAGTATCAAGGATCAACCATCACATCGCTTCTGTCATCAGCTAGTTATAAGGAAAGGTCAGAGAGTTTGGCAAATTCTTACTTGAAAAGAGATCTCTTTGGCCCATCTGAAGACTCTCAAAATGGTGAAGGGGATTAATCAAATTGTTTCTGACAAAGACCATGAAAACAAGAGAATTTAATTTGAAAATTAGGAGCATGTGAAAACTAAAAGGCACAGCTTGAGCCAAACAATTTGAGGCGATTCTCAGCATTCATATGGATTACGTTACAAAGTCCAGGAGAGGCTGGGGAGCAGGAGGCAGGAACATGATGGTCACCAAGTTATCATGGCTGGGGAATGCATATTAAAGGCAATGAAATCACCTAATGTGTGCTGAGTCCTTACAAATGCCACAGGGGAAGCTCAAAAATACTGGAGTGGGTAGCCTATCCCTTCTCCAGGGGATCTTCCCAACCCAGGAATCAAACCATGGTTTCCTGCATTGCAGGCGGATTCTTTACCAACTGAGCTATCAGGGAAGCCCATACTGAGTGTCCCATCCAACCTGAAGCACTTTACACATATCAGCTCCTTTAAAATTCTCAACAGCCTCATAGGTATGTGCGTGCTAAGTTGCTTTATTCATGTCTGACTCTGCAACTCTGTGGACTGTAACCCAGCAGACTCCTCTGTCCATGGGATTCTCCAGGCGGGAATATTGGAGTGGGTTGCCATGCCCTCCTTCAGGGGATCTCCCCTACCTAGGGATCAAATCTGGATCTCTTATGACTCTCCTGCACTGGCAGGTGAGTTCTTTACCGCTAGCACCACCTGGGGAGCCACTAACAACAACCTCATAGGTAGGTACTATTTTTACCTTCATTTCTAAGACACAGAGACTGATCTGTTAGGAGTCATCCAGGATTTGAATGAAGGTTGTGTGAGACTGGGACCCAACTCCCTGCCACTACCCTGCCCTGATACCTTGCTGGTGCCATCATTATGGTGGGATGTGTGTCGCTTGGTGGCTTTGCAATGAGTCTTTTTTGTAGTGTTTGTTTATTTGGACGTGCCAGGTCTTAGTTGTAGCACGCAGGATCTTCGATCTTCATTGCAGCTTTCGGGATCTACATGATCTTTTAGTTGCTGCATCTGAACTCTTAGTTGTGGCATGTGGGGTCTAGTTCCCTGACCAGGGATTGAACCTGGGCCCCCTGTGTTGGCGGTTCAGAGTCTTAGCCACTGGACCCCCAGGGAAGTCCCTTGGTGAAGAATCTTGATCATTGACCATTTCTTAATCATTTCCCTTCATCAGGGAAACAAAGCAAGTTGGTGAGCAGACCTGCATTTCAGGGGGATGCCTCTAAACCCATTAGCAGGGAAGAGAGGGTACAGACATCCTCCCCCCTCCTCCTCCCCCAACCCATG
>SJXQ01009673.1:694889-707606 GCA_006408695.1 Aepyceros melampus | reverse complement strand
CCATGTGTCTTCCTGCTCCGCCCCTCCTTCCTCCTTCCTCCCTCTTCTTAACTTGTCAGTATGGACAGCTTAAAATGCATACTCGTCATCTGCTTTAACCATTATCAACCATTTTCAGCCTCATTTTGTCTACCATCATCACTTTTTTTTCCTGGAGTATTTTACAGTAAATCCCAGAAATCATATCATTTCACCAGTACATACATATGTTTAACAGATACGGGCTTTCTAAAAAGCATAACCACTATGTCATTATCACACCTAAGAAAATGAACAATTAATCCTGAAAACACCATCTAATCTCCAGTCCATATTCAATTTTCCTCTATTATCTTAAAGAATTTTTTTTTTAACAATGGATTTGTTCAAACCAGGATCCAAACAAGGGCCATCCATTGTATTTGGCTCTTGAACTTTCAAAGCCTCTCTCTCTCTCTTTTTTAAACTGATTTGTTATTTGTCTGCCCTGCTCCAAGGATCCTAGTTCCCTGACCAGGGATCGACCCTGCATCCTCTGCATTGCAAGGTGGATTCTAAACCACTGGACTGCCAGGGAAGTCCTAACCTTTTTATTTTGGAATGATTTTAGGTTTATAACGAAGTTAAAAAGCTTGTATAAGAGCTCCTGTATATCCCTCACATCATTTTGCTTAATGTTAATCTCTTAGGCAACCGTGGTGCTTTTGTCGAAAGTAAATGATCCCACCAACATGAATACATTACTATTAACTAAATCTCAGAGTTAATTAAGATTTCATCATTTTTTTCTCCCCACTAACATCTTTTTTTTTTTCTGCCCCAGGATCCAATCCAAGATACCATACTGCATTTGGCAATTCTCTTTAATCTATTCTAAATTTTGATCTAATTTAATCACCTCATTTTTTCCCTTCTCATGCCAATTATATTGGGAAGAAAGCAGGTTAATTGACCTGGGGAATGTCCTGCATTTGTACTTGGCTGATTGCCTCTGGTGTTTTAAAAAAATATTTATTTTAGCTTAATTTATTTATGTCACTTAGTTGTGGTATGCAGGATCTAGTTCCCTGACCAGGGATCAAACTCAGGCTCCCTGCAGTAGAAGAGTCTTAGCTAGTGCTGGACCACCAGAGAAGTTCACAAATGATTTTTTCCATATTTCTTTACATTGAAAGCAGTTGAACTGAGCTGTAATTTACATCAAGTGAAATCAATCCCTTTTAAAAAACATATTGATTTTTATTTATTTACTTAGCTGTGGTGAGTCTTAGGTGTGGCACGCAGGATCTTCAATCTTAGTTTCAGCATGTAGAATCTTGCTCCCTGACCAAGGATCGAACCTGGGCACTCTGGATTGAGAGTGCCAGAGTCTTAGCCACTGGACCACCAGGGAAGTCCTGCTCTCGTATTATTTAACATGTTCCTCTGTTTCCCATATTTCCTATAAATTCGTGATTAGACGTTGAGGCTTCGTTAGACTGAGGTTCCATGTCTTTCAAGACAGAGCTTCTTCGTGGATGATGCTGTGTATTTCCCATTGCATCATCTTATGAGGCACATAATGACTGGAGGTCCCACTTATGGTGATTTTTGGAGGAGCTTTTTGAACCTGCCTAGCATATTTACTTTATTTTCCAACGTACTTTTTCAAAAAAGCCCATTTGCTCTCTTTGGATTAGCATCATTTGCATTAGACAGTTTCTTCTTTTTTTTTTTAAGTCTTTATTGAATTAATTACAATATTGCTTCTTTTTTTTTTATGTTTTGGTTTTTGGCTGAAAGGCATGTGGGATCTTAGCCCCTGACCAGGAGTCAAACCCATATCGCCTGCATTGGAAGGTGAAGCCTTAACCACTGGACCACCTGGGAAATTCCTAGACAGACTTTCTTTCTTTTTTTCACACTGTCTCCTTAAGATGTTTTTCTAACCAGCTCTTACCAGAGGCATAGCATCAATGCTAGTCATTCTACCCTTAAGGTTTTCCTCATTGTCAGTGGACTTTCCAGGTGGCTCAGCGGTAGAGAATCCACCTGCCAATGCAGGAGATACAAGTTTGATCCCTGGGTCAGGAAGATCCCCTGGAGGAGGAACTGGCAACCCACTCCATTATCCTTGCCTGGAAAATTCCATGGACAGAGGAGCCTGGCAGGCTATGTCCATGGGGTCATAGAGTCAGACGCAACTGAGCACACACACACTGTCAACGGCAAGAAGGCCCTCTTTGAACTGGCATTCAAAGCCTTCATGATGCATCTGTGGCAGTCCAGCCATACTGGCCTCATCTCCTGCCCTCACCCACATCCTCTCTGTTCAGCCCACTTCTGCTCCTTCTCCTCCTTTCCCCTTCTAGACTGTCCCCACTTTCTCTCCGGCGAACTCCTACTCATCTCTCGGCTTTAGCTCTCAAAGGGCTCTTCTGTGACCTGTGACATCTTTAACTCCCACAGGCTGGTCTGGCCATCAGTCCCTCTCTTGGGACTCCCTATACACCCCTTGAAGGTGTCACACTGCTTGTACTGTGGGTTCACTTATTTGTCTACTCAAGTCCTCTGGGTCCTGGGCACCAAACCATGCACAATCCATCTTAGCTCATGAAATTTCCCGACACTGTGTATATGGCTTGCTCTGGGATATGTGCATGTAAGGAAGTAAACAGTGAGAGATAATTCCAGAAGGGCAGTAAGGCCAGTTCATGAAGGGCTTTGAATGCCAGTTCAAAGAGAGTTCAGACTTTGTTCCGTAGGCGGTGGGGAGCCACAGCAGGTGTTTGAGGGAGAGCAGCCAGGGCAAGGGCTGAGGCCAAGAGGGCCTTTAGCTCTGAGTGTCAGGCTCAAAGTGAGGTCCAATCTAAATCCTTGACACTCTCTGCAAAGTCCTGGAGGGACTTTGATATGATATGATCTGCATTCTAGAACCATCTTTACTGAAGGTCACTTAGGGAAGAATTGGAGACGAAGTGAGGAAGAGAACCAATGGACATGAAGCTTCCACAGACCCGTGTGTACGTGTGTGCTCAGTTGTGTCTGATTCTTTGCAACCCCATGAACTGTAGGCCACCAGTCTCCTCTGTGCATGGGATTCTCCAGGCAAGAATACTGGAGTGGGTCGATATTTCCTCCTCTAGAGGATCTTCCTGACCCAGGGACTGAATCTGCGTCTCCTGTGTCTCCTGCATTGCAGTCAGATTCTTTACCTGCTGAGCCATCGTATTATATGTTTGAATATAGATAGGTATATATGTTCCTATTGACCCTCGGTGGGAATATTCTTTCCACCTCACAGACAGAGAAGGAAAGTGAAGTTCAGGGAGGTGAAGAAAGTTGCCTGAGGCACCCTGTAGTCATTGTGTGAGCTGGGGATCTGTTGGGCCTGGATGCTCGCTGGAGGGTCGGGAGGCAGCAGTGGGAACATCAGCGAGAGATTCCAGTGAGGCCAGATTAGGGGGGAGGCATCCTGAGCCCTACCCCCACACCAACTGGGGAGCACAGAAGGATGCATTCTAGACTCGGGGGCTGTTTCCCCATGGCAGAGCCTCTCTGGTGGCTCTGCGAGGGGACCCAGGCCAGCCTGAAAAATGCCCATGCATGGAATCAGACAGCCACGCAGGCTTTGAAACAAAACGGGTCACTTACTTTGTCCCCCTCCTCCCCATAAGATTTTGATTAAATTGACAGGGTCATCTGGTCACCACCAACGCCTTAGCTTTAATAGTGTCTTAATGTTAAAACCCTTGAAATAATTTTTGGCTCTCTTTAAGCATGAAAAGATTTTCCCCCAAAGCCTTTAATTCTGCACTCATCTATTTTTCCAATCAAAGGCAACTCCATGGCCTTTCATGGTCTTAATTAATGGCTCTGTAATCAGAGTTCCACTCCAGTTGCCTTCTCTCCCCACTCCCCCACTTTATCCTGGTTTCTCAATGAAGAGCTTATCTAGAACTTGTCTCGACTTCAAACAGACGCTTCATGATAGTAAATTGCAGTGAGGTTTTATCAAGTGGAACAACCTTTTCATTCTCTTTCTTTTGGGTCTTGGTATTGGTGCAAAACCTCCTTTAGGGCACATGGTCTGCCTTGCTCTCTGCTTTTCAGCAAAGCATGCCTTCCAAGAAGCATGGGGAAGGTGTTTTTGATTATGTACAACAAAGACCTTAAAAGGTGTTGGTAAATCCTTATAAGACGTAGGCAGGCTGGTGTTTATGGGATTATCTGGAGCCTTTTGGTTTGAAGGTTGCACCTGGAAGCCCTTTCTGAAGTATTAAACTCAATTTTGGATAGAAATATGAGTAGGAAAGGTATCATCTCTCTTGACATGAATGTCAAGTTCCTTCTTTGGTCTGGCCATCTATAGGATCCACCTGGCATTTTCATTTATGGTTCTCTTTTTCTTTTCAACTTTTCTTAAAAAAAAAATGTATTGAACTGTGCTGGGTCTTACAGCTGTGGCATGTGAGACCTTCAACCTTTGTTGCATCACATGAGATATAGTTCCCTGACCAAGGATCGAGCCCAGGCCCCTGCATTGGAAGTATGGAGTTTTAGCCGCTGGACCACCAGAAAAGTCCTATTTGTGGTTCTTTCCTTTGCTTTGTCACCTATAAGGAAGGAAGAATACAGAGTAAACAGTTGTGTTGCTCAGGTCCCCAACTTTAATGAATGTCCTCCAGAAACCACCCCTTGGAGGGCAGCTCTGTTCTCTTCCTGGGGACTTTGGAGAATGAACCAAGTGGTTCACTGATTTACTCAGAAGTCCAGCCAATATTTATTAAGCTTAGACTGAGTGTGATGCTGTTAGGTCCAGGGAGACAGAAATGGGTGGGAAACTCCCCTTGTTCTTAGAGAGAGTGGTGTGGGAAATAAAAAACAGGTTAAGAGGTAAGCCCGGCAGGTGGAAGTGGGTGTGGACATAGAAGGATCTCTGGGAGCACAGCATGGGCATCAATCCTAGTTGGGGGATTTGGTGAAGGGCTGTGTCCTGAAGAATGCTCACCAGGAGGAGACTGGGTGAGGAGGGAAGAGTGTCTTTGTTCATTTGTGCTGAGATAATACCATGAATTGAGGTGGGTTTACAAGCAACAGAAGCGTGTTTCTCATGGTTTCTGGAGGCTGGGAAGTCCAAGATCTAGGAGCCAGCAGATGTGGTGTCTGGTGAGGGCCTGATTCTTGATTTTAGAGGGTCATCTTCTTGCAGTGTCCTCACATGGCCAAAGACGGGAGGGAACTCTCTGGGGTCTCTTTATTAGGGCACTAACTCCATTCATGAGGGCTCCACCCTCATGACTCAATCATCTCCCAAAGGCCCCACCTCTAAGTACCATCACATTGCTGATGTTCAGTTGCTCAGTCATGTCTGACTCTTTACGACCCCATGGACTACTGCATGCCAGGCTTCCTTGTCCTTCACTATCTCCTGGAGTTTGCTCAAATTCAGGTTCACTGAGTTGGTGATGCCATCCAACATCTCATCCTCTGTTACCCTGTTCTCCTCCTGCCATCAATCTTTCCCAGCATCAGGGTCTTTCTCAATGAGTTGGCTCTTTGCATCAGGTGGCCAAAGTATTGGAGTTTCAGCCTCAGCAACAGCTTTCCAATGAATAGTCAGGGTTGATTTCCATTAGGACTGACCGGAGACAAACTAAGACATTTCCTTTCTTCATTTTTTCACCTAGTAATCTCATTAAAGGGGGCTTCCCTGGTGGCTCAGATGGTAAAGAATCTGCCTGCAATGTGGGAGACCCAGGTTAGATCCCTGAGTTGGGAAGATCCCCTGGAGGAGGGCATGGCAACCCAGTCCAGTATTCTTGCTTGGAGAATCCTCATGGACAGAGGAGCCTGGGGGGCTAGAGTCCATGGGGTCACACAAAGAGTTGGACATGACTGAGCACACACACACACACACACACACACACACACACAATCTCATTAAGTTTTTAGGGGAGCATTTATTTAGCTGTATCTATCTTAGTCCGCGGTTTCTTCTTATCACCATATTTGAGTTGGGGCTTTGGTGTTGGCAGCTGGGCAGACTCCATGTTTTTAAGTGTTTTGTCATTGCTGTTGTGTTAGTTGCTCACTAGCGAAGTGTATTTTAGGTTTTGCTTTTTTTTTTTTTTTTTGCCACATTGCACGGTGGCATGTGGACCAGAGATGGGACCCGCGCTTCCTTGCAGTGGAAGTGTGGAGTCTTAACCACTGGACCACCAGGGAAGATCTAACTTTCACTTTTAATACTACTTTTTCCCCTTTCGAACTTGTGTTTGTTTAAGATCCTGGGCTACTGTGGTAGCCGTCTAATTTGCTGTTGTCTGTGTGTTTGATTATTTTTTTGATTCCTTATAAGAGAACACAGAGGGAGTTGACTTGCTAAAGCCATATGTGAATGTTAACAATGCTGAAAAGACCTGGATGCCTGCAGTTGTCTCCTAAATGTCTGTTTCACTGCCAATGTTTAGGGAAACCGGTAAGCTTACACTTGTACGTATGCTGAACAAGGAGGTGTTCCCTTTTATGGGACTGGGTGGAATTTTACGGGTGTCTAGGTAAAGAAGAAAACAGAGTCAGCATCTTCCATTCTATCCATGCTCTGCTCGTATTTTGCCCCTGGCCAATACAGAGAGCTTGGAACAAAACAAAGAAGCCCCTTTGTTGCGACCATATAGCCACCTTGAGTCAATCCAGCCTGCTCCTGTGCTGGTCTGGGATCTGGAACAGCTGGGAGGGAGGACTGTTGGAGCAATCAGTATGAAAACCAGCCGGTCTCTGCCATTGCTTCCCTGAACTTCTGGGAGAATTACAGGATCTGTGTCCTAGAAGGGGGCTGGTGGGGGAGGGGGAGATTTCTGTTTTAGATTAACAGGAGGATTTATCATGCCAGAAGGTCAATATTTACCTTGGCTTCAGCTTGATGAGTATTTACTTCTCTGTTCAGTTGGTCTCTTTGCTGACTTCAGCAGAAGCGAAGATCTGCTTTTTGTCTGTCCAAGAGGATGCTGACTGATATTTTCTTATCAGAAAGGCCTGGAAACAGTTGCAGAGGAGCCCACTTCTCAAGGGTGTGTGTGTGTGTGTGTGTGTGTGTGTGTGTGTGTGTGTTGGGGGGCTTGTCTACTTCCACCAAGAAATCTGATCTCTCTTTGTACAAACAAGCCCGTTTCTAAGGCTCTTTTGAACTTACAGACCGGCGAGAGAGCACAAAATCACAGACAAATCACTTCTCTCGTCTCCTCATATGAAAAATGGGGAGATTATGAGAAGCCTGATGGTCTGTGTCAGAGTTGTGGTGAGTGGTCAAGGAGTTAAGGGCTCAGTGGCACCTTGATGACCCTTATCTGTCCAGTTTCCATTTTATTGAGGTCCTGGGGCGAAGGGCTAGGTGACGCCCCAAGATTGCCACGGAACTAGGGAGAGGGAGCCAGCAGTACAAGCTGGATACCAACTCCAAGGCTTAAATGCTTGACTTCTCGGACTCTTGGGAACAGTGGCTTCTGCCTCTCATGAGGCTTTAACACGTATTCGGTGAGTGCCAAGGGCATAGTTTAGAAATACAGAGATGAGTACTTGTGTGGAGCGTGAACCAGAGACCCGCTGGGGTGGCTAGACTCTGAGGAGTCCCTGGATCTTTCTGAGGAACCAGAAGGCCCTTTATTTCAAGGCTGCTCAAACTTCCCCACTCTTGCTGCCACCCCCAATTATGTTTAATCTTGAAAAATAATGCAAATGGCACATTCTACTCAATGATGTTCCCGTATTTGTTTTAAAATGAAGTTTTGCTTTAAATTATTGACCACAGAGAAAGATACACCAGATTTATCCCAGGCTCCAGATTCTTCTCAGAAAGCTCCCAACACTCCTGGGTCATGAGCCCACTTGGGGGTTTGAGAAGGGAAGAGGGAGCATAGTTTAATTTTAATCCCTCACCAAAGCTCTGCAAATAATAACCATTAACATTTATTGAACATTACAATGCACCAGGCACATGATTCCAAGAACTTTGTGTGAATAATTCACTGAATTCTTTTAGCAAATCCATACATTGGGTACTGTTATTCTGATTTTACAGACGTAGAAGCTCAGAGAGTTTAAGTAACTTGTCCAAGGTCACACAGCTGGTACCGTTGGGAATTGAACCCTATTACCTGGTGTCCTCTGGAGGTGAAGGAGGGGTTAGAATGTGATACCACACATTCCATGTGATACCACACATTCTAAGAATGGAGAATTCTTCTCCATTCTTCTTGGCTCCCATGCCCTCTTTGGAGGGGTGGTGGTGGGCGGGTACTGGAAAAGACCTTAGAGACAAGCCAGTCCACTCTTCATTTTCCAGATGAAGGACCAGAGAGGGAAGGGGTTTACTCTAGGTCACCCAGCAAGTCAGCAGGGACACCAGGAGCAGACCTGGGGCTTCTGGGTCTGAGTGACCTGTGTGATATCACATTTCTTTTCTTGATTTTCAGGATCTTTGCATTTTTACCCCTTGCCCTCTAAATGGAATCTCCTCTTGTTATCAGAGCATTTGTCCAGACTTCCAGCTGGTTTAAAAAAAAGTTATTTATTTACTCATGGCTGTGCTGGGTCTCTGTTGCTACTCGTGGGCTTTCATTAGTTGCTGCGGGTGCGGGCTCCTCTCTAGTTGCGGTGCATGGGCTTCTCACGTGGTGGCTTCTCTTGTTGCAGAGCATGGGCTCTTAGGGGCACATGGGCTTAGTTGCTCCGCTGCATGTGGGATCTTCCTGGACTAGGAATTGAATCTGTGTCCTCTGCATTAGCAGGCAGATTATCAACCACTAGACCACCGGGGAAGTCCATGCTGTTGAAGGAAAAAAAAAAGTTATTTTAACTCTTCCTAAAGAATAACATAAGCACCTTGAGGGTACTTGCTTCTCTTAGAGGATTCATTGCACCCAGCAGAGTGCTGGGCATGCAGAAGTTTCTCAATATACATTCATGGGGCCAGAGTGACCTTTTTGTCTTAGAGGTGAAACAGAGGACCAAACTCAACCAACCGCCTTAGTCGTGAAGTTTCTGGGATGTATGAATCCTTTCCCTAAAGCTTTTCACCCTAAAAGAATCATGCAGTTATGGGAGAGTGTTATCCCTTTCTCTCCTTGGTCCCTCTAGCTTGGGTGCCGCCCATGGCACTGGAAAACTGAGTTTAAGATAAAAAGTGAACTCTTGTTCCTCTACTGCAATGCCTACAGCATAAAGCCAATTTATAGCAACGTGGAATTCCTCTGGTCTTTAAGGTCTCATTATGCAAGTGAAGGAGAGAGAGGAAGAAGACAGATGCTCACAAATTCCTGGCGGGGGGGAGGGATGACCTCATCATTTATTGGGTGTTGGAAAACAGCCCAAGGAACACAGTTCAGATTCCATTTGGGGGAGGCACTGAACATCCCCTGATAACCCAAATTCTCCAAATCTTTTAGGCCTTGAGAAAGGGATGGAGGGCAAGATGAAGAAAGCAGTCCTCGGTCCAAGTGATGTTTCCCATTAGGGGGCTGTCCATTTGGAGATGGACTCTGTGCATCCTTATTCCTAGGTGGAAACTCTGGACTTGGGAAGTATGGAAGTCCCATTTGAAAGGCTGAGGCATAGGACTTTCTTGGTGGCCCAGTGTTAAGAATCCACTTTCCAATACAGGGGACAGGGGTTTGATCCCTAGTCGGGGAACTAGACCCCACAAGTGCGGGGTAACTAAGCTCATGTGCCACAACTAGAAAAGCTCATGTGCCACAAGTAAGACCTGATGCAGCCAAGGAAATAAAAAAAACAGATCTGTATGCAGGTCAAGAAACAACAGTTAGAACTGGACATGGAACAACAGACTGGTTCCAATCAGGAAACAGTATGTCAAGGCTGTATATTGTCACCCTGCCTTTTTTTTTTAATTTTTACTTATTTTTGCTTTACAGTACTGTATTGGTTTTGCCATACATTGACATGAATGCAGAGTATATCATGTGAAATGCTGGGCAGGATGAAGCACAAGCTGGAATCAAGATTGCTGGGAGAAATATCAATAACCTCAGATATGCAGATGACATCACCCTTATGGCAGAAGGTGAAGAACTAAAGAGCGTCTTGGTGAAAGTGAAAGAGAAGAGTGGAAAAGTTGGCTTAAAGCTCAACATTCAGAAAACTAGGATCATGGTATCCAGTCCCATCACTTCATGGCAAATAGATGGGGAAACAATGGAAACAGTGAGAGTAGATTTAAAATCTTCTTTATTTTTTGGGGCTCCAAAATCACTACAGATGGTGACTGCAGCCATGAAATTAAAGGACGTTTGCTCCTTGGAAGAAAAGCTATAACCAACCTGCTGCTGCTGCTATTGCTAAGTCGCTTCAGTCATGTCTGACTCTGTGCAACCCCATAGACTGCAGCTCACCAGGCTCCGCTGTCCCTGGTATTCTCCAGGCAAGAACACTGGAGTGGGTTGCCATTTCCTTCTCCAATGCATGAAAGTGAAAAGTGAAAGTGAAGTCACTGAGTCGTGTCCAACTCTCAGTGACCACGTGGACTGCAGCCTACCAGGCTCCTCCGTCCATGGGATTTTCCAGGCAAGAGTACTGGAGTGGGATGCCATTGCCTTCTCCATAACCAACCTAGACAACATATTAAAAAGCAGAGACATTACTTTACCAGCAAAGGTCCATCTAGTCAAAGCTATGGTTTTTCCAGTAGTCATGTACAGTGTGAGAGTTGGATTATAAAGAAAGCTGAGCACCAAAGAATTGATGCTTTTGAACTATGGTATTGGAGAAGACTCTTGAGAGTCCCTTGGACTGCAAGGAGATCCAACCAGTCCATCCTAAAGGAAATCAGACCTGATTATTCATTGAAAGGACTGATGCTGAAGCTGAAACTTCAATACTGTGGCCACCTGATTCGAAGAACCAACTCATTGGAAAAGACCCTGATGCTGGGAAAGACTGAAGGCGGGAGGAGAAGGGGATGGCAGAGGATGAGATGGTTGGATGGCATCACCAACACAATGGACATGAGTTTGAGTAGATTCCAGGAGTTGGAGATGGACAGGAAGCCTGGCGTGCTGCAGTCCATGGGGTCGCCAAAAGTTGGACATGACTGAGTGACTGAATTGAACGAAATAGTAAAAAAAAAAGACAAAAAGCCCAGGCAGGATTTGAGGGAATTGAGTGGATAAGGATGGGCAGTTTAGGAAAAGGTGAAGAGGACTAGATGTGAAATTTTGGGGCTTGTACTCATGAGAGTGGTGGTGATTTAGCCACTAAGTTGTGTCTGACTCTTGCCATCCCATGGGCTGTAGCCCACCAAGCTCCTCTGTCCATGGGATTCTCCAGGCGAGAATACTGGAGTGGGTTGCCATTTCCTTCTCCAGAGGATCTTCCCGACCCAGGAGTTGAACCCGGGTCTCCTGCATTGCAGGCAGATTCTTTACCGACTGAGTGGGGGAAGCCCTCAAGAAGGTACATATAGGAATTGTATATATGGCTACACACTGAGCTATGTAACAGGAGGGTGAGAGTCATGGGACCTGCACTTTCCCTCCACATTTTCAACAGCATCTTCCTGCTCTTCTTCTAAAAACAATCCCACAGTTCTTCTGTAAAATGGGTCACAGTCCAACCATGCATTTCCATACTTGATGGCTTCTCTCCAGTCCTACCTGCATTTTAGGAACTAGGAGCTTCCCACTGTTTGCAGGCTTAGAGCCAGCTTCAGGGCCTCTGCCAGCCCTAGGATGCTGTGGGGAGACCTGGAAAAAGATATCAACCTGGGGAGTGGGGCACAGGCTGGATTTCAGCTCCCACTGGCCCTTTGTGCTGGGTACAAGCCCCGAGGGGATAACATGGTTCAGAAAACACCAACTTGGGGTCAGGCTGGCCTTGGGCTCAGTGTGTGATCTGGGACCCAGTTCTCACACCTGTAAAAGGTGGGATTGTATCATGTCTTCCCCAGCTCCTTCCCAGATAGGATGCTTCACAAATCTGTGAGTCTAGGGACAACTGTGCACCCCGTACGCAATGCCTCCTTCCTCCGAAGTATCTTCTTGGCTTAGACAGCTGGCAGGTGACAGAGTCTGGAGGTACAAATGGGAGATGATTCTGCAGACATCTGGATGTGAAAAGATTTAGTTCAAAGAGCCTTGGACAAGGAGCGTGTATCTTTCCTGCTTAACATTTTTGAGCATCAGTTCGTACTTCTGAAAAACGGGAATGGCACCACCTAATACAGACAACCATGCTGTAGGGATTAAACCACACTGCCCAGGTGAGCACGCCAGGAACACGGTGGGTGCTCCAGAAGGTTTGCGACCTGGAGGTTTGGTTGGGAGGTTTCTAACGAGCTTGTGTGCAGGGACCCAGGCACAAGGTCTGGCTTTCGGGGCGCGCGGTTCCCGGGACCCCCAGCGGAGCAGGAACACCCTCTCCCCCGGTTCGGCCTCCACTGGCGCCTCCTCGGCCGCGGAACGCCGAGGGTTAATGAGAAAGCCCCACGCCCCCTTTGACGGCACAGAGCCCACCTCGCCGAATTTGAAAAGGCGGCCCTGAGAGGCGTGGGCGCCCCCCAGGCACTTCCAGCTCGGACCCCGGCTCCGCTCTCTCATCGGCGCGCTCGCTCGGCTCCGGCGGGGGCCGCCGGTGCGCTCCCGACCGTCCTCCCGCCCGGGACTCCGGGTCCCCGCGGGCGGCCGCGCAAGATGAAGCTGGCTCTGCTCCTGCCCTGGGCGTGCTGCTGCCTCAGCGGGTCGGCGC
>SJXQ01009673.1:669423-694298 GCA_006408695.1 Aepyceros melampus | reverse complement strand
CAAGGGTGATCGCGTGCTAGCCGCACAGACTGTGGGGGCTGAGGGCGCGGGACCGGAGGTGCGGGGCTGAGACTGGGGTGGTCTCTGGCCGCGCCCACCCCTCTTCGTTTCCTTGCTCTCGGAACCTTCGCCCCTTCGGCTCCCGAATCCGAGCGGAGGCGGCTCAAACCTGCGGCGGGGGTGCGCGGAGCGGGGCGACCGTGGCTGGCTGGGGCTCTGTGGCCCAGTTCCTGCAAGTTCACCGGCTCACGTGGCTCCGCCGCGCTCACCTGCGCGGCCGCGGCTTTGTGTTGGGGAGCAGGTTCCCGCGACGCCAAGGCCTTGCATCCGGGCCCCCCACTCACACTCGGCCGCCAGAGACACCGGAGGGGCGACTCTGTCCGGCCTTTGGGGCTGGGCCTGCGGAGCAGCCTGGGCTGTGACTCCCCAGACACCGGGGAACCGGGACCCGGCTCGGATCGCAAGAGTCCGCGGCGGCCTGGGAGAGGGAGCTGGGTCCCCGAGCCCGCGGTGCCGGGACCCACCCGCGGCCACCTCCTCTGCCGGCAGGTGGCGCGCTGGCCACCCCAGGACGGTTCGGGCAGCGTCTCCTCAATCCGTGATTGGATCCCCCCAGAAAACGCGTGAGCCCGCGAGTAGAACTTGCCAAGTCTTTTCGTTTGCGCAACTCGCCCGAATTTAGCCTTTCCCATTTAATAGTAATTACGACTCACACAGCTGTGTTACCGTTCTTGAACACATCCTGCGTTGGTGCCAGCCGTCTCTTTTGATCCTAAAACCACCCCAGGGTTAGCGAGTATAATATTGTCTTTTCTTTAACCGAGGAAACATGGGAAACATGGGCTCCGAGAGAGGTCCGCAGGTTCAGTGTCAACTCAGGACTCACCTCCTGTCTTCTTTCTCCAAATCCTGTGCTTTCTAGGGTACCACGGGACTTACTGTTTACGGAGCAAGGCAAGAAGCGACAGGTCCCGGTTCTTTTGTCCTCCTTGGTGTTTCCCAAGCCTGGCAGGGCTGGCTACCAGGGTGAATTCTGGCAGTGCCTTGTGTTGAGGAGACTGGGATGTTTTGTGTCGGTACACTACATGCCTGGTTCAAGCGGTTCTCAGAAGAGCATATAAAAGTACTTCTGGAAAATTTTGCATGCAATTTAATTTCCTTCATTTTGCTTGGAAATGCTCCTCCAAGGCTTCTATTAGTATTATTCGCCAAACACCCAGAGTAGTGTGGAATCTGCACACTTCCATAGGAGAATGTTTTAAAAACTAAGTTTTTCAAGTTGAAAAATGATATTTTTAAGATCTCTCACTTATGAAAAAGTCAATCTATATGTAGGTATATATATATATGTATGTATGTATACGGTTGGAATAATAATACTGTGTGTGCTCAGTCATGTCTGACTCTTTGCGACTCCATGGACTGTAGCCTGTCAGGCTCCTCTGTCCATGGGATTTTTTCAGGCAAGAATACTGGAGCCGGTTGCCATTTCCTCCTCCAGGGGATTTTCCCGACCCAGGGATTGAACCCACTTCTCCTGTGTCTCCTGCTTTGGCAGGTGGATCCTTTACCACTGTGCCACCTGGGGAGCGCATATCAAGTTGGTAGGAAACCATTTTTGGCAGTTTCCCGTATGGAGAGACCTGGGCTTGACCAGGTCAGAAGAGAGAGTGAAAGAGAACTCCCATTCCCTCCACCCCTGCCCCCGCTCTATCTGCTTGTGTCTTGTTTGCATATTTTACAAGGAGCGTATACCCATGTATTTTGTAATTCAAAAGTGTGTGTGTGTGTGTGTGTGTGTGTGTGTATTGGGGTTGGGGAGGGGAGGTGTAAAAGGCTCCTACAGCCTGGACTGTGTGTGCTGAGAGGGACCAGATGGGAAGTCCATGCAGGGAGCTGGTGAATGGGAGATGCGTTTGGTAGATTGGAACTCGGGGACTTCCGGAGATAATTTGGAAAGGATGGCTTTGGCACCAATAAAAAGAGTCCCAAACAAATGTCATCTCGCAGAACTCTTTCCACCAGGATGGGAGCAGGGAGAAGGTGTATTATGTTCAGGGAGGAACTGGATGAATGTGTGGAAAACGGGTTTCCGAATGGGATACTGGGAGGTGTTAAGGAGGCCTGGGGCAGGTTGAGATAGTTGCTTTGGAGCCTGACTGAGCCTTTCCACCCGAAGGCCTGCGTGGGCACTGCGGGCACTGGATTCGGGTCTGGGCGAGTTGTGGGCTGGTGTCACACGTTCCTGAGTCTGATTCACTCCAGAAGCAGAAGGCTTGGGGACAGCATTTGGCACTGGGCTCTTCACAGCGTTGGCCTCTGCCTGGCTCCATCCATATGTTTACAGTGGCTTGGTTTCAGCTGATGGGCAGGGTGACAGGGCTGTTTCTTACAAATGGTCTTCTCTTATTTCACGGTTATTGGTCCTGTGTTCTCTTTTCTGTGTGTGTATGTGCCTCTGCCTGCCCTCCTGGACCAGGCGTCTGGGTCTGACATGTTCTGGGTGCATCTTGCTTTTTATGCAGGGATGCTCTGCTCTGGTCACCTCCATCACAAGCCTAGCGTGGGCCCCTCGGATGAAGCTATTTTGGCAGAAAGAAGAGGACATCAATTCCTTAGAGACCCATTTCCAGTAAAATCTTGCAGCCCTGTGTTTGGGCCACTAATGACTTTTGTCAGCCACAGAGGGTTCAGATGCCAAGTAAAAGCTAAAGGGAAATGTAACAAGAATTGACCAGAAGGCTTGCATAAGGATGGAGCCCCCAGCTCCATGCCCTTGTCCTTCCATTGGACCTGAATAAGGCTAACACATTGGTGAAGCTCTTTGAAGTGAAAGTGAAAGTCGCTCAGTCATGTCTGCCTCTTCGTGACCCCATGGGCTATACAGTTCAAGAATTCTCCAGGCCAGAATACTGGAGTGGGTACCTGTTTCCTTCTCCAGAGTATCTTCCCAACTCAGGGATTGAACCCAGGTCTCTGGCACGGCACACGGTTTCTTTACCATGTGAGCCCCCAGCATGTGTATTTCAGTCTTCTTCCTGCCTCCCTCCCCCGATCATTCCCTCCCTCCCTTTCACAGATGGTGATTAGACGTCTCATCTGTTATCACCTCCTCATCTCTGTATCCAGCTCTAAAGGGTCCAGCACACCACTGAGTGACCAGAGCATGAGGAGTGAAAACCAGAGAAAGGGCCCCTCCACCCCATTCTGGGTGCACAGTTCTCAGCTGGGGAGGGAGAGGTTTTAATTTGAATAGGAGTTTTAATATTAATTCTTGGAGTGAGAATGTTCTGCTAAGAGAAACCAGAAGAGTGGTGAAGATCTGCCCAGATTTTAAGCAGAAGAAGGAATGAATACACCCATAGGGTGGGGTCATGGGGCAGGGGTGAGGGACAGAGTTGCTTTTGCTTCTGCCTGAAGAATGGCTTGTGTCCTGTAAACCTGTTCCTCCTGTACAGGATGTGAGGCTTGAGGACAAAGGGAGACCACGTGCTACAGGGCTGAATGTTTACAGGTTATACGGTCGTCTAATGGATGGTTAAATAAGTAGGTTTGATCTTCCAACCTTGATGAGTAATTGCTCCATATACTCAAAGGTCCGGATAGTCAAAGCTATAGTTTTTCTAGTCATGTACGGATGTGAGAGTTGGTCCATAAAGAAGGCTGAGCACCAAAGAATTGATGCTTTTGAATTGTGGTGCTGGAGAAGACTCTTGAGAGTTCCTTGGACTACAAGGAGATCAAACCAGGTAATCCTGAAGGAAATCAATGTGGAAAGCCAAGTCCAAAGAATTCTCAGATACTTTAAAATTCGTTGCTCTGGAAAATGGTAGTAGGAGGAGGAAGGCTTCTCATGGACCAACTGCCTTCACTGCTTTTTTTTGTCTTAATTTAATTGGCAGGGAAGCCTGGCGTGTGGCAGTCCATGGGGTCAGAGAGAGTCGGACAGGACTGTGAGACAGAACAACCTCTTCTTTGTTGTTTAGTCACTAAGTCATATCCAACTGTTTTCGAGGTCATGGATTGCAGCATGCTGGGCTCCTCTGTCTTCCACTCTCTCCCGGAGTTTGCTCAAATTCATGTCCATTGAGTTAGTGATGCTCTGCCACGCCCTTCTCCTTTTGGTTCAATCTTTCCCAACATCAGGGTCTTTTCTAATGAGTCAGCTCTTCACATCAGGCCATCAAAGTATTGGAGCTTCAACTTCAGCAACAGTCTTTCCAATGAATATTCAGGGTTAATTTCCTTTAGGATTGACCTGTTTGATTCCATTGCTGTCCAAGGGACTCCCAAGAGTCTTCTCCAGCACCACAACTCAAAAGCATCAATTCTTCGGCATTCAGCCTTTTTTATGGACCAACTCTCATATCCGTACATGGCTACTAGAAAAACCATAGCTTTGACTAGATGGGCCTTTGTCAGCAAACTGATGTCTTGCTTTTTAATATGCTGTCTAGGTTTGTCATAGCTTTTCTTCCAAGGAGCAAATGTCTTCTAATTTCATGGCTGCAGTCACCATCCTCAGTGATTTTGAAGCCCAAGAAAATAAAATCTGTCACTGCTTCCACTTTTCCCCCCTTCTGTTTGTCATGAAGTAATGGGACCGAATGCCATGATCTTAGTTTTTTTAATGTTGAGTTTCAAATCAGCTTTTTCACTCTCCTCTTTCACAGTCATCAAGAGACTCTTTAGTTCCTCTTCACTTTCTTCCATTAGAGTGGGATCATTTGCCTATGTGAAGTTGTTGATATTTCTCCTGGCAGTCTTGATTCCAGCTTGTGATTCATCCAGCCCAGCATTTGGCATGATGTACTCTGCATATAAGTTAAGTAAGCAGGCTGACAATATACTCCTTTTGCAATTTTGAACCAGTCAGTTGTTCCATGTCCAGTTCTTACAGGAGGCAGTGACCAAAATCATCCTCTTCTTTAAAAGAAGGCTTTTCCCCTTCTGCCATTAACTTGGTGAAGAAGGCCAGTGTCCTGTAGGATCCCAAGTTCTAGATTTGGCTGGCTACTCCCAAGTGGTGTAAATAATTTGATCCACTCTCCCCTGTATCTCATCTATATTAGCGATTAGGTGTGAATGTTTGATTAGATTTAGGATCTTTTATTTGGGAGAGTGGGGGAGGGCAAGAATGTGTTATAGTTGGTCCGGTGGATCTTGTAAGATCATGTGTTATGGACTGAATGTTTATGTTCCCTCCACCCCCTAATTCATATGTTGAAGCCCTAACTTTCAGTGTGATGGCATTTACAGATGGGGCCTTTGGAAGATAATTATGAAGAGGAAGATTTAGATGAGGTCATGAGGGTCGGGTCCCCATGATGGGAATAGTGTCCTTATAAGAAGAGGAAGAGGACTAGAGTGTCCTCTCTCACTCTCCCTTCCCATATGTAGACCCCAGAGTCGGCTGTCTGCAAGCCAAAAAGATAGTCCTTGTTAGGAACTGAATCGCACCTTGATCTTGGACTCCCCCGCCTCCAGGTCCGAGAAATAAATGTCTGGAGCCTAAGCCACTCAGTCTATGGCATTTGATAAGGCAGCCCAAGCTGACTAGTACTGGTGGACATGACTTTTTTTTTTCTCCTGGAGAGTTGGGTTTTAAACCTGCACCAGAATACCACTGTCTACAGCTTCCCACTTCCTCCTCTCTCTTTTCTTCTCAATTCATTTTGAAGAAACTAGGCCTTGATAGCATTCTCCTTTTTTAAGGTTTTGTTGATTATAGGGCTTTTCGCTGGCTCAGCAGTAAAAAATATCTGCCTGCAATGCAGGAGACTTGTGAGAGATGAGGGTTTGATCCCTGGGTCAGGAAGACTCCCCCGGTGAAGAAAATGGCAACCCACGCCAGTATTCTTGCCTGGAAATCCCCTTGGACAGAGGAGCCTGGTGGGCTATAGTCCATGGGATGACAAAGAGGAGGACACGACTGAGCAACTAAGTCTTCTACAGAGGTGGCGTACTAGTTCTACTGTTCTGCACTTAGCTTTGCTGTTTCCCAATGGACTGTGGAGATTGCTCTAGATCAAAGCATAGGTAGATTTCTGCATTCATTTTGTTTTTCATAATTTAAAAATTTGTGGTTAAAACTTTTTTTAGCTACATAAACCATAAAATTTACCATCTTAACCATCTTTAAGTATAGAGTTTTGCTGCTACTGCTAAGTTGCTTCAGTTGAGTCCGACTCTGTGTGACCCCATAGATGGCAGCCCACCAGGCTCTCCCGTCCCTAGGATTCTCCAGGCAAGAACACTGGAGTGGGGTGCCATTTCTTCCTCCAATGCATGAAAGTGAAAAGTGAAAGGGAAGTTGCTCAGTCGTGTCCGACTCTTAGGGACCCCATGGACTGCAGCCTACCAGGCTCCTCCGTCCATGGGATTTTCCAGGCAAGAGTGCTGGAGTGGGGGGCCATTGCCTTCTCCAAAGTATAGAGCTCAGTGGTATTAAATACATTGAGTGTGGTCTACCTGTCACCCCATCCATCTCCAGAATGTTCATCTCGCCTGCTTCCATGTTTGTAGCTCTATAGTTCTTGGTGGTGCCAACGACTGCAGTTTTTTAAGCGAGCCCCTACTAATAGACATTGTGTTATTCTAACCTTTTGTGTCACGTGTAATGCCACAACAAATAGCCTTGTGAGTTATTCATTTCATATTAAAAACATTTTTTTAAACTTTTTGGCTGTGCTGGATCTTCATTGCCGCACAGGCTTTTCTCTACTTGCGGCGAGCGGAGGCTGCTCTTGAGTTGTAGGGCGAGGACTTCTCATTATGGTAGCTTCTCTAGATGCGGAGCACAAGCTCTAGGGTGTGTGGACTCAGTCGTTGTGGCTCCCAAGCCCTAAGGCATGGGCTTAGTAGCTCCTCGGCATGTGGAATCTTCACGGACCAGGTATCGAACCTGTGTCTCTTGCATGGGCAGGTGGATTCCTTACCACTGAGCCACTAGGGAAGCCCCTCATTTCATATTTTAGCCAATGCATTTTTCAGATACATTTTAAAAAATGGGCTTTCAGAGTGAGAAGGTAAACATGTGCATAATTCTGCCAGATAGTATCCTAGAAGTTATACTGTTTTGTATTCCCATCAGCAGGTTTTTCTTGGGGTGTATCTGAAGATGACACTTCAGTGATGCTGGGTCAAAATGGCCTTTGGAGGGGATGAAAACAGCCTTCCCTGGCCAATACCACCTGACAGTTCTGCCCACCTCTCACATTTGTGAGGTCACAGATGGAAAGTTCAACATTGTATGTATGGTATGAACATTGTATGTATGTATGTATGGTAAAGAATCTGCCTGCAATGCAAGAGACCTGGGTTTGATCCCTGGGTCAGGAAGATCCCCTGGAGAAGGGAAGGGCTACCCACTCCAGTATTCTTGCCTGGAGAATCCCATGGACAGAGGAGCCTAGCAGGCTACAGTCCATGGGATTGCAGAGTTGGACACTGAAGGTCTAACACTATAAGTTCAGTTCAGTTCAGTCGCTCAGTCGTGTCTACTCTTTGCTATAAACTATTAAAATAAATTCTGTCACTGACCTTGACAAACACACCCTCCTAATGACCTGGGGGTGGGGGGTTGAGGCTCACTTTTAGAAATCTTGCCTCTGTGAATTTTGTGTGGAGACTTGGCGGTATAGGAAGAACCCCCCTTCTCTTCCCTCCTGTGCCCCGGACAGCTCGCCCTGGTCCGGCCTCACCCACACAGCCTCCAGCCCACCACCAGCTCCTCACCCAACCACTGCCACCTGGCCGTATCTCCTGTCTGAGTGTGTCAGGGAGGGAGTTCCGGGCACTTGCTCTCGGGGGTACCCATACTTGCTCTCAGGGGGACTGGGCTCTGGAGGTCATATTCCCTCAGCCCCATGGTCTCCTTGCCCTGTGGGGTGGGATGTGGCCAGAGGGGGCCAGATTGGGGCTGCAATAGATCCCTGCCTGGGATAGGGCTCCTCTTGTCCAGGTTTAAGGCAGTTTTGGGGGGGATATGGAGTGAGTCTTGGGGATGGAGCAAGAGTGCATGTATCCCAAATCCTCAAAAGCTGGATGGCCTTTCCCCAGAAGACCATGGCCACAAAAGGTCGTGGTGACTGAGCTAAGCCGTCTGTGTCCAGATGTTCCCATCCCGTGTCCTCTCTGCCTGGTCCCCTGTTAGACTGTGAGGACCACAGGGGATGTCACCTGCCTGTTGGGGGCCTGGCCCAGGGCCAGGAATAGAGTCGGGCCCTGCCAGTTGTGTGGAGTGAACCAAATTGTATCCACCAAGGACCCACTGAGGCTGCGAATTCAGAGCGGATGCAGGTCCTGCCGGGGGTCACTTTGCAGGCGAGTGGCATGGGACATGCAGGAGCTGGGGATGAAGAGATCCCTTCCAGGGATGACGGGGAGCTTCGGGGAAGGAGGGTCCAAGGGGGCTCACAGGGATTTTCTTCTGGCTCCTTTAGAAACACATCTGTATTCTGGCCTGACCTTCAGAGCTTTTACCGATTTCCACACTGTTCTAAGAAGTGACAGGATGGAGTTAGAACTTGCGACTGCTTTTGGTTTTCTATTTAGAAACTCTCTAGCCAGTCAAGAGTTTGGAAAGGGTCTGATCCCTGATATGCTGACAGTGCTGGACCTGGGCTATTTCTTCCTTCTTCCTCCAGGCCTCCCACCTGCCTCCCTCCCCCGGCTTCCCAAGCAGGGCCCTTGGACCCGTTCAGGGGCCAAGGTGCAGTGCGCAGCAGGGCCCACACTTGGAGTTCCGGGCTTTGTCTCCAGTACTGTCTCCCAGTTCTCAACGCTCATAGCCTTGAATGCATGCTTTGTAAGGGAAGTCTGATAGGACCGTGACGCACCAGGGACCTGATCCTTAGCATTGACCATGAGCCACCTCTCAATACCTCTCACCACCTCCCTGGTGTTTGTTCTCTGCTACTCACTCCCCACCCTCTGGCACCTCAGGTCCACCTGGCCTACCCCTCTCCACCCCTGCCCAGTGACCACTGCCACCCTCTGCCTCTGGCTGGAGCCTGGATGTGCACTCCGAGAGGGCTGGGATTGAGCGTGCATCCTGTGGCACCCTGGAGTGGGGCATGGCAGCTGTAGTCCCCGCCCTGGGCTGGCAGTGCCATAGTGTGCTTAGCGGGTGACTTAGGAGGGCAGAGCCTCTGGCCGCCCTGATCCTGGCATGTCCTGGGGAGAGATGGTAATACCCTGAAAGGGTGCCCATCTGCTGGATGATGAGGGGCCTTTGGGAGGGGGAGATGCTTGGTTTGACTTCCCTGCCCCTGACCTGGGCAATGCTACAGCTCGCTGCCTAGCGGGAAAGGTGGCTTGCGTGTGCACTTACACCCCATGGAGTTGCAGGGAGGGGTCTGCCCTTGCTAACCATGAGGGTCTCTGTGCATAAAGGAACACACGCGAAACACTAAACAAATGACAGGTTGAGAAAGAGACAGATACTATCTTTACTGATCCAGCTCTTTGAATGAGGGGTCCCGTAACTTCAGTTTGCACTGTGTCCCACAGATTATTTAGCTGGTCTTCGATACAGTATCCCCAAACAGCAGGGCACTGACTGGCTCATCAGGATGAACTGGGGAGACTGAAGAATTGGATAACCAGACCCATGCAGACTCAGGAAGTCTAAGGCATGGAGAGCTGTACCTAATGGCCTCCCCAAGTGTTTTTTTTTTTCTTTTCTTTGATGCAGCCAGGTTTGAGGAGCACTGCATGGAGAACAGAGGTTTTTTTGAGATTCTTTCTTCATGACCCGTAGTAGGAAATACCTTTTATATGGTGCTTGAGTCTGTGCGTGTGCACTTACACACGCGCACACACACACACACACACACCCTTGAAATAAGTTTCAAAAAGTTGTGCTTACTATTACCATATGTGATCCTTTCTTTTTTATTGTATTCTATCTAGTTCATAAAAAAATGCTTGCCAAGACTCAGAAAATTGATTCCTGCAATGAGAGACCCCTTGCTCTGGGGAAATGCAGGGGTCTTTTGGCTTCCCATCCCCCTCTTCCCAGTTCCTGTGCCTCATCCTCTAGGCTCATCTCTGACTCTGAAGTCTCTTTCTTGTTTCTGCTGAGCTCAGGTGCTCATCCTGTCCACTCCCTACCCCATATCTCGGCTCCACCCTCTTCTGGGGCGGTCACAAACCCCCCTCCTTCAGGAAGTCTTCCAGGATTGCTCTGTTCCCTCTCTTTGGGCGATTTCCTGTGCCTCCTATATCTGTGGTTGCCTGTGGGCTTTGTACCAAGAACTAACTTCCCGTTCTCCTTTCCTGAAGATAGAATCCTTTCTCTTACCTGTTTCCTCCTGAGCATGGCTCTGACTGGTCCACCAGGGACCTGAGTACATAAGCCAGCCTGTGCCCCGAGCTGGGCTGTCTGCCACCCACCCACGTGAGCTTATCCAAGCTGGGAGTTTAACCACCCAGCCTTCTCAGCCCATGGTCGGGGTCAGTCAGCAGGCTGGAGCTGGGGGCTGAGCCTTGGGGGCAGGGGCTCTCTGCCCTGAGCCTTGAATGGGAGAAGCTCTCTGCTGATTCCACAGGAGTGGATGGTCCTTCTGCCTGCTCATGGGCCCTGTCCCTGCCACTGGATCCATGGTGCCTAGAGCCTTACCTTCAAAAAGTTACTAACAAGCACCTACTGCATGCTTAGTGCTGGGATAGTGAGATGACTGCTGATTCAGACTTAGCCTCTGCCCTTGATGATTTCAGAGGCTGGCTGGGGAAGCCCTCAGAGCAAGTAGTGGAATTTGCTGTGACACAGATGTGTGCAAAGTGGGTCAGGTGTGCAAGGGGCATATGAGCAAGTACCCGTTTAGGGAAGCTAGGTGTATGGATATTTGGGTATCTTTATGTCTAAGTTTTCTCCTCTGTAAAATGGGAGTGATCAGATCTACTTTGTCAGGCTGTTGTAGGCTTAGGTGAGTGAAAATTAAAAGTGCTTTGAGAAATATGTCATAAACATTCTGTTCATGCTTGTGATGTGTAGTGTGCTAACCTTGCAGAGAGTGCCAAGAAGGGGGGCGGTTTCACACACCTAGGAGGCCGGGATGATGTTCCAGACTCTGCTTGTGTGTGTGTACTCAGTCATGTCTGACTCTGTGCCACCCCATGGACTGTGGCCCACCAGGTTTCTCTGTCCATGGGATTTCCCAGGCAAGAATAACTGAGTGGGTTGCCATGCCCTCCTCCAGGGGCTCTTCCCCAACCAGGGACTGAACTCGTGTCTCCTGCAGCGCAGTCACATTCTTAACTACTTGAGTCATTGGGGAAGCCTGTTCCAGACTCCACACCTTGGGAGATGCTGGCCTGGTGGACCAAGGCTATATGCCAAGGTCTTTATAGAAGAGTCACCTTGAAGTGGGTCTTGTAGGGTGAGCGGAGGCATTCTCTGCAGTGACTGGGAAGGGCGTTATTGCGCAACAAAACAGCTGCCTGAGGGCTGGGAGTGGGGAGCAGGTGGGACCTTTCAGAATCTGAGGGCGAAGCCTCTTTTCTGCCACCCTAAGGAACCTGGGCTTTGCAACAAGACTTGGCCACAGTGGGTCCCATGCCAGCTTTACTGGTGTGGAAGAGACGGACAGAAGAAAGAGAGCCAGAGGAGAGGAGCAGCTAACGGGCCGTGTCAGGAGCCCCGGAACAGGGCTGGGGTGGCAGGGATGCAGTTGAGACAGGAGTGCTCAGAGTCTCTGCGGCTGACAGCGTCAAGCCCCTCGGTGGACGGAGGACCAGCGGGAGCAGATTGTAGCCTCGAGTGCCTGGCCTTGCCCAGAGCCCGAGAGGGCCGGTAGCTGGCTCTTTGGCTCCCGGGAACCTGGCAGAGGCTCCACGATGTTTTCTCAGCTTTGAAAAGCAACGCGGCATGCCTTTCGCACGCCTTGTGTTTTTGTCAGATACTTGTATTTTTAACATCTAGGGCAGGCTTGCGCATATCAGGTGTTCCACGGTTGCTTTTTGAGCAAGCGAATGAACAAGTGGCTTGATCTCCGACCTCCGGGAAGCTGAGGAGGTGGCCTCTGCCCCCGTGCAGCTCTGTCATTCTAGGAGGTCCTGGCGTGAGGTCCTTGTCTGCACTTTGCCCCCACCAACCAGCTCTAGAAGCCATGTTTGGGGGGCCTCAGAGGTCACCCTGCTCTAGGGGGTCCTGTTTCTTCCTTTGAAGTAGGAAAGTGAAAAAGTGAAAGTGTTAGTCACTCAGTCGTGTCCAGCTCTTTGTGACCTCAGGGACAGTAGCCTGCCAGGATCCTTTGTCCATGGGATTCTCCAGGCAAGAATATTGGAATGGGTTGCCAGTCTCTTCTCCAAGGGATCTTCCCAACCCAGGGGTCCAACCTGGGTCTCCTGCATTGCAGGCAGATTCTTTACCATCTGAGCCAGCTTTGAAGTAGGAGTGGGTGGAAATCACACGGAATGGCCTGAATGTGAATATCTGGTGAGGCCTTCCCCATAGGGCCCCGGATTTTCTGCACCTTCTTGCCCTTCATCTCGCTGTCTCCTCTCTCCCCTGCCCCCCCACCACCCCGCCAGCCTCTCTGTTATTTTAAAATCCATTCCCAGAGAAACAATTCCTATGGCAATAAGAACACGACTCCAGGCTTCTCTGGCTTGAACTGGTCCGACACTTCATTGCCGCTTCGAGTGTGCGAGCTGGACACGGACCAACTCTGCCTGGGGCGGGGGAATCGAGTAACAATAACTAACTGTTAGAGGATTTTCGGGAATCTTGCAGCGGATCCTTGGGTAGGAGACACACAGCACACTGTTCTCCTCTCTGAAGAAGCAGGGGGTCCCCAGCCTCCTTGCCTGGTTCTTCCTTGCCCTGCCTCCCAGAAACATCCCAGGGTCGAAATGGTTCTTTGGTGGCCTGGACGAGACCACCTTGAAAGGAGCTGGATCCAGTCCAGGTTAATTCTGTAACGCTCGGGCGAGAGGCAGGGGGCCCCCACCTCCTGGGCCTCCGTCTGCCCCACCCCTAGCCACCTCCAGAGTGATGGGTGGGAAGGTCAGAGCTGGCCACACTCACTGCTGACCTCTGCCAGCTCCCCTGCTGCCCGTACTGATGTTGCCAAGCTTGTTCTGTCAGGTGTTAATGGAAGTTATGAGAAGCAGCCTGGGAAGTGCTTGTGAACCAAGCTTGAGCGTTTCCTTCAGAATGAGGGAGGGAGTGAAGAGCGGGCTGTGAAGCCAGGCAGCCTGGCTCTGAATTTCAGCTCTGGGTGGCCCTGACCGAGTCATCTGACCTCCCTGTGCCTCAGTCTCCATATCTGTAAAATGGGCACAATTGCAGTGTTTCCCTTGGGTCGTTCTGGGGCTTCAATGAGTTTATATTCACAAAGGGCTTGGAACAATATCTAGTAAACACTCTGTGCAGCCCCATGAAGTGATAAAGGCCTTCCCAGAGCAGGCAGCAGGCTGCTGGGCCTTGCAGAGCTTGGGAAGAAATGGGAGTTTGCAGACATCTATGGCCACCAGATCCGTTTTGGGGGAGCATGTTGTTTGGGTGGGGTCACAGATGCTGTGCTCTGGGGAAGGCTGGCCTAGTGGGTCAAGGTTAAATGCCTCAGTGGTTACGGCAGCTTCCACCTTTTGCAGAGGACCTCTTTCTGGGAGTCATTTGCAACCTACCCTGCAGTTGCCCCAACTAGTGCTGTAGGGGAGCCAGAGAAATACAGAAGGGAGAGGCCAGTTGGTTTTTCTGAATCCCTTAGACCCTGCTCAGATCTTCATGGCCAAGAGTGAAGGGTGGGGGCCCATCCTCACTCCCAGCAGAACCTCAGCCACTGGTGGGGAGTGAGCACTGAGGGTCACCCTTGGAATATGATTGGGGAGCAGGTTGGAGGGTCTGGGGTCCAGAGATGCCCATGGTGAGTCAGAGGCAGAGGAGTTCTGAGGAGCTTCGTGTCCCGGGAATGTGACAGCTGAGGGGGCCTCATGTGGCCCCAGGATGGGGGAGAAGGGACCAGAGAGAGGGTCCACAGTCAAGCCGGCCCTTCCCTTCATGGACTCAATGCCTCACGTGTAACGTGAAACTAACAGGATTGGGCTGAGATCAAATGAGGAACGTGTTTGTGAAATATGCAGACTAATTATTACTCAGTGTGGCCTGCTTACTGGCCGAGGGCCCCAGCTCTGCAGCTCTGTTTGGCCCAAGTCCACCCTCTGAATAAGACCAGGGGCACCAACACTTGCAGGATGGATGTTTACTCTGTGTGTGTGTGCGCGCGCGCGCACCCACGTGGTGTTTGCGGCCATGCCTGGCTGCGGTTTACAGTGGAAACATCCTTTGTCTTTGAAAGTATGGTCCCCTCCCCTTTCCTCACTCTGGAAGGTATGGGACTCTGTGGCATTTAGCGGAAAGCGCCCTAGTTCCTAGCACTCAGGGAGGCCCAGCTGAAGGACTGCTCTGCTTTGGAGCCCTTGTGAAGGCTCAGGCTTTCCTCTTCCCCAGAATGTAGCTTCTGGAATCACGCCCTGCTGCAGGCTGCAGGCTGCAGGCTGCCCACTGACCCTGCCACTGCTGCTGGCCCCAAGGAGGCACCAGGGCCTTTGGGGAGAAGGGTGGCAGTTTCCTTCTGATTTGGCTCCAGCTGTCTGCACTCCCACCAGTTGCCTCTGGCATCTGACATTTTTGTCATTCCTGCAAGGCTTATCTGGGGAGTCAGCTCGTACCTCTTCCTGTCCCTCTGTGATGGACTTGGCTATGTGGCTGGTTCTCCCTTCTGAGAGGTCTCAACCTGCCCAGACACCCTCTATGTTGGGGGGGTCATGAGTTCCTGGGTCTCTTCGGGCTTTGCCAGGCTCCTTCTCTCTTTTGTCCCTTGGGTGATGATAACAATTAGCTCAGATCCTGAAAGTCTTCATGTAAGAAGTATGAAAGTGTGCCTTCCTGGAGAGGCAGCTGAACAAGTGGGAGAGACTCCTGTATCAGGGGCTTGGAGGGAGCACAGTCTGACCCCGCCTAGCCTGCTTCTTGTCTCTCTGGGTGCTCTGCTCATCTCTGGCTACCCTTTAATCTCAAGCTGCTTCCTGCCCCAGGGCCTTTGCACTGCCTTGACCAGTCTTTGCTTTCTCTTAGCCTAGTCAGGTCCTGGTCAAAGCTTAGAGATCAGCTTAAACATCACATCTTCAGGGAACCTTTTGCTGCCACCCCCTCCAAGGTGTTAGGGGAATCACACTGATTGAAACCTCCCACCCTGGCCAGGCACCATAGTAACCATTTGCATGAGTTGTTTTATGACAGGAGCTCCTGATAAGGAATACGGAATTAATAAGCCACCACCAACTGGAAGAGTTCGGGAAAGGTCTAAAGGAGATACCGCGTGTCCATCCACTTCCCGGAATCCCTCTCACTAGCATCCATCTTGGCTGAGTGATGCGTGCCGCAACCAGGAAAGACTCTGAATTAGAATGATTGGCCAAAGACCACCCAGAAACTAATCCCATCACCATAAAACCCGAGACTGCGAGCCACGCAGCAGAGCAGTTTTCCTGGGTTCTTTTACCCTACTGCTCTCCACCCAGGTGTCCTTTCCCAATAAAATCTCTTGCTTTGTCAGCACACGTGTTTCCTCGGACAATTCACTTCCGAGTGTTAGACAAGAGCCCAGTTTTGGGCTCTGGAAGCGGTCCGCCTTTCTGCAACAAAGGTAAGGTCAGGACCTTCTGTTAATGCCCTCAGAGCTTTCTCTCATACTTAGAATCTCATGATAACTGTAAGTCAATCCTATAATTAATTGATTGATAATTAGTTAATAGCTGTCCAAGACTACAAGTTCTCTGAGGACAGGAGTCCCTGCTGTATCTCTAGGTTCTTGCAGAGTGCCTGGATTACAGAGAGCATCCAGGAAAGGACTAACCACTTTGCAAGCTGTACTAGTTTCTTACGGTTGGTGTAACAAATGACCGTGAACTTTGTGACTTAAAACAGCCCAAATGTATTATCTTACAGTTCTCAAGGTTAGACGTCTGAAGTGGGTCTCACTGGGATAGAAAGGTACTCACAGGATTGGGAAAATAATCCATTTCCTTGCTTTTTCCAGTTTCTGATCTCAGGTGGCCTCAGCCTGCAGCACCTTGGAGCAGGGCTCAGGTTCAGAGCCAAAGACTGAGGCTGGGTTGAGGTGCTGAGAATGCCAAATCTTAACCACTAGACCAGTGGTCAGTGACAAGGGCCCTGGCTCTTGGACTTTGCAGAAAAGAATTTCCATAAAGACAGAAAGTAGTGAAACAAGTAAAGTATTTATTAAAAGGGAAAACAGGTGCAGCATGTGTGTGTGGACATCATGGGTGGATTCAGAGAGAGATTTGCTGCGCTGTGCTCTCACGGCAGTTTGAGTTACTTTTATGGGGCATTTCTTCCGGGTTTCCTTTGGCCAGTCATTTTGATTTGCCTGGTTCACAGCCCATACTTGTTTCATCTCATGATCCTAACATGTGTGCGCATGTGTCTGTTAGCTAAGATGGATTTTACCAAAAAGGCGTCTGGGTAGGACATGCCTTAGCATCACTCCCCTTTTGACCTCCAAGGAGCCTTTTCTGCATGTGTGTGGTTGGGGAGATCTCCTGTCTTGGAGAATGAGAAATACGTGGTCTGGGCGGGGCCCAGCCACCTCCCTTAACTGTCCTGCTGTTCTCATCTTAGAGTTTCAGGCCACGGGGAGTGAATCTCCAATGTCTTTACGCTGGTGGTGTGGAGAAGGCAATGGCACCCCACTCCACTACTCTTGCCTGGAAAATCCCATGGGCGGAGGAGCCTGGTGGGCTGCTGTCCATGGGGTTGCTAGGAGTTGGACATGACACTTCACTTTCACTTTTCATTTTCATGCATTGGAGAAGGAAATGGCAACCCACTCCAGTGTTCTTGCCTAGAGAATCCCAGGGATGGGGGAGCCTGGTGGGCTGCCATCTATAGGGTCGTACAGAGTCGGATACAACTGAAGTGACTTAGCAGCAGCAGCAGTGGTGGGGGTGGGGCCTGTCTACCTCCTGCCTCAGTTCTAGAGGCTTCTGGCATTCCTTGAGTTCTGGCTCCTTCCTCCATCTTCATAGGGCACTCTCCAGCCTCTCTCTCTGATTCTGATCCTCCTGCCTCCGTTTTATAACACCCTTGTGACTAGGCTGGGCCCACCTGGATAACTGAGGCTCAGCTCCCCACTTCAAGATCCTCAGTTTCATCACAGCTGCAAAGTCTCTTTCACCATGTGAGATAACATATTTGCAGGTTCCCAGGGTTAAGATAAGTACATTTTTGGGGACTGGGCATTATTTTGCTTCCCACCACACAAATGAAAATGAAAAGGGAATGATATGACAGACAGTTGGAGCCTTGGAGAGTTGTATTGATCCTAGATTTCAGACAGTATTAAGATGGAAAGTGTCTTTGAGCTTCAAAATCCTGTTAAGACTCAGCCTTGTGGGAAGAGTTGTGATACAGACATGACTTCCCACCTAAGTTTTTAAGTAGGTTGTGAGGTAGGGATTTAACTTTATTTCCCCCCCTCCAAATCTCCTGTTGCACTTCTACTGAATAAACCATCTATTCCCAATAATTTGAAACTTTTTTTTTTTAATTGCATACTAAATTTCGCTATATACACAGTTTTCTTTTTTTCTTTTTTTTTCTGAACTCTTAATCTGATCTGGTGCCAGAAATCACACTGTTTTAATTACTGTATCTTTGTTGTTTTGTCATTGATAGAGCAATTCCTCTTTCTGATCATCCTTATCAAAATATTCTTAGCATGTGTTGCGCGTTTTTCTTTTGGGTGAAGTTTAGAATCATCCTGTCCAGTTCTATAAAACCTGCTCTTGGGGTTTTGATCTAGACCGTGTTGATTTAGTGGGTTAATAGAATTCAGTGTTTATAATATTGCATGTTTTTCAGGAACAAGGAACACTGCTCCATTTATCCAGACCTTGTTAGATGTATTCCTAGGCATTTTGTAGTTTTTATTGCTGTCATGAATGTGTTCTGTTTGTTCCCTGACACTTGTAAATGTTTATATCTGGCAAATAGGAAAACTTGATTTGGAGCAGGTTGGTTTTATATACTGCTACCTTCAGGCATTAACACATGCTTTAATGGTTTTTCAGGTGGTTCTCTAGGATTTTTGAGGTAGAGAACCCTGTTGTCTTCCAATGTGTATGTGTGTGTATTTGTGTGTTGGTCATTGTGTAAGTCAGCATCTTGGTTGAGTTGGAAGAATGGGGTTTCATCTTTCTTAATGAAGGATGATGAGGTAGAGAGCTCTGAGGAGAGAGAAAAGAAAGTGGGCTGTGGTTTGGTCTCACCCAGAATCATCTTCTCTGCTCCCTCTTCTCCTCCTTGTCTACAAAAATGATGATATGTTCACCTCACCCCTCGGTTTATAGGCAGAATATTTTTGGAGTCAGAGGACCTAGGATCCACCTACCTTTCCCTCCCCTCCATCCCCTCATTTATTAAACAAACAGCCTAATAACGGACTGTGGTTTCTTGACTCCTGGTAGGGTCAATCATTCTGATTTGAGGCTAAATTATTCTGCAATGATCACTCATCTGTCCTTTCCTCCCTCATCAGCAACAACTTATTTTTCCTGTAGACAACCCTGGTCCTAGACTGTGAACTGTCAGCTTCTGTTTGGTCTATCTCTTTCTCTCTAACAAAGCCAGCGTCTGTTTGAAATGGGAGAGGAGCTGAATGCTGAGCTGGGGATGGAGAGTGTGTGAATTCCTCCCTTCCCCTGCCCAACTTTCCTGTGCTGGGAAATTTGGTTAAAAGGAAAACCAAAGGCCATCTTGATTAACAGAGGCAAGAACATGAACCTATGTCCTTCCACACCGGTATCCCAGGTAGATGGTGTCCACTCCCCCCGCCCCAAACCTCAGGTGTCCCAAAGCATTCCTAAGGACCAGAGAGCAGTGTTTCAGACTGGCATGACATTCTATTACAGACTGATATCAGCTGTATTTTAGTCCCTGTCCAGTTGCTTCATATGGACTGGGGACTGCTGTGTGTGCCAACTCTGGTCCCTCCATGCCCATTGGTGATGAAATCACAGGGACAGGTAAGACTGAGTCACAACTGTGTCTCAGGTAATACAGAAGGCCAAATCATCAATGCCTCAGATCTTGGCATGCCCTAGCAGGGAAGCTTCTTGGAGCCTGGGATTGTCTTCCTTGGTTATCACAGTATGTCTAGAATCTGTCCATTTAGAGTCAGAAATAGGTGATAAAGCCAAATGGGTGGGCATCGGCCATCTGTGAGTAGTTGGGCAGGTCAGTTTATATAAAGTTTCAGCCAAGTTGGACTATGGTGGATGGTCCCAAAAGCATAGACCTCATACTCAGTAATTTGGAGAAAGGCAAATTGGTGTCAGAACTTCGGCTCCTCATCTAGCTGTGGGCAAGTTCCAGTTACCTTGCATCAGTTTACACATCTATGAAATGGGACCTAGCCAGTTCCTGTGGAAGCTTTCAATGAGTTTGAATTGGGGCCGTGTGTTCCGCTTGGAATCTGGCGTGAACAGTGGCCCCTGGGGTGGGTCATGCTGCCTTCTGGATAGCCGAGCACCTGGCCACGTGTCTGCCATGGGCTGTTTTCCCCAGGTCCTGTCTGGCTTGCTTTATTCTTATTTCATGCTCTTGTTCTGCAACTGGGCTGTGAGCCTCTTGGGGTCAGGAGCCCCACCCTTGATGGCTTTGTCTGCCCCAGCAAGTAACCCATGGCTGAGCATTGATTCAACCGTGGCAGGCCCAACTTGGACTTTGCAGTGTTACTTTCCAGGCTGAGAAGTGTAAGTCGCTCTGGAACTCAGGATCCTGCAGTTACATTCTAGCCTGGAATGAACCAGGGAGTGAACAGGGGGGCCGGGTGGACTCTGATGCGGTGTGAGGGTCCAGGCATTGCATGAGCAAGGGGTTTGGCAGGAAAAAGATCAATTCCCTGCCTGGCTGTTGGCAGGGAGGTGGGAGGGCTGGAAGTTGTCTGCCTGCAGGCCTGGGGCAGCTGCACGTGGGGACAGCTGTCTCAGCTTTGGATACAGGATCTGCCCCAAGATTAATAACAGAGCCTGGGCCATGCCCGTGGGGAGCAGAGAGGGGCTTGGGTTACCACGCACCAGGAAATTCTCCTGCCCCGCTGACAGTGGGTGGGTAGCCCGGCAGGATGGATGGGCTCTGGGGGTTCAGGGGGTGTCTGGGCAAGACAGCTCAGGGCTGGCCCAGCCAAATGCATCCCCATGGGATGCAAGCTGACCCTCCCAAGGGCCGCTTTCTTTCCGCTGGACCTGAAACCGGCAGGAGCCGATCTCCAAGAATTATGTGAAGAGTTGAGAATGGAAACCAAATGTTGGTGTCAGGTAGAGAGAGCTGATGGAAGCCCGGGGCCTGGCAGGCCTGGGAGCAGCAGGGGTTGGGGCTCCGGTGGCCAACACAGATGTTTAGGTGAAAGGAGCCTGACACATCTTCTTTCAAAAAAGGTTTATTTTTTCCCCCTGATTATATTTATCATAGATCATTTGGGAAACATGGAAAAGCAGAAAGAAAGAAATCATTTATAGCTCCTTTTTTTCCCTAGGTTTTGAATTTTTAATTCTTTATATTGTGATGGAATTCACACAACTTAAAACTTACTGCCTTAAGCACGTTTACGTGTACAGCTCAGCGGCATTAAGTGTATTCACATTATTGTGCAACCATCAACGCCATCCGTCTTCAGACCCTTTTCATCTTGCAGGACAGAGACTGTACACCCCCTAGAGACTGACTCCCCATTTCCTTCTGCCCACACCCCCAGCCTTGGCGACTGCCATTCTGCTTTCTGTGTCCATGGTTTTGACTCCTCTGGGTTCCTGGTGTAAGTGAAATCATACAGAATTGTTCCTTTGGTGACTGACTTACTTCACTCAGGCTTCCGTGGTGGCTCAGACAGTAGAGAATCTGCATGCAATGCAGGAGACCCCTTTGTTATTATTACTATTTTTAATGTCCTCAAAGCTCATCCATGTTGTAGCAAGTGTCAAATTTCTTCATTTTTTAAAGACAGAAAAATATTCCATTGTGTAGATGGACCATATTTTGTGTATCCGTTTACCTGTTGATGGACACTTGGGTTTCTTCCAAACCTTCTGGCTGTTGTAAATAATGCTGTTAAGGGACATGGGTGTACAAATTTCTTTTGGCTAGATACTTGGAAGTAGAATTGCTGGGTCATACGGTGGTTCTATTTTTAACTTTTCTGAGGAAATATCATACTGTTTTCCATAATGGCTGCACCATTTTACATTCCCAACAACAGTGTGAAAGGGTTCCAATTTCTCCACACCCTCGCCAACACTTGTTATTTTGTAATTTTTTTTTTTTTTGGTAATAGTTATCCTAATGGGTGTGAAATAGTATCTCATTGTGGTTTTAATTTTTATTTCTCCAGTGATTAGTGATTGTTAGCATCTCTTCATGTGCTTATTGTCCATTTGTTTCTCAACTGTAGAGACATGTCTAAGTCCTTTGCAGAAATTTTTCACTTTTTTTTTTTCTTTTAAAGATATTTGTTTATGTATTTGCCTATGCTTGGTCTTAGTTGCAGCGTGCGAACTCTGAGTTAATGCATGTGGGATCTGGTTCCCTGACCAGAGACCCAATTTCAGCCCCCTGCCTGGGTAGCATGGAGTTTTAACCACTGGACCAGCAGGGCGGTCCCTTTTGCCCAGTTTGAATCATGTTTCTCACTGTTATTTTTGCTCCCTTAGCTTTTCTGAGTTTTTACCAGTTCATCTCCAAACTCTCTCCCACTTTGGGCAGATTTCCTCCTGACGCTGTAGAGATGCTCCGCAACTCTCACCTTCTGGGAGCAGTCGCTCCTGGAACCTCTGACCCGCTGTCATCTGTTATCCTTGCAAGCTTGTGCTTTCTATTAGTTTCTCAGTTCAGTTCAGTTCAGTCACTTAGTAGGGTCTGACTCTTTGCGACCCCCTGGACTGCAGCACACTGGGCTTCCCTGGCTATCACTAACTCCCAGAGCTTGCTCAGATTCATGTCCATCAAGTTGGTGATGCCATCCAACCATCTTATCTTCTGTCGTCCCCTTCTCCTCCTGCCCTCAATCTTTCCCAGCATCAGGGTCTTTTCTAAGGAGTTCTTTGCATCAGATGGCCAAAGTATTGGAGTTTCAGCTTCAGCATCAGTCCTTCCATTGACTATTCAGGACTGATTTCCTTTAGGATTGACTGGTCTGATCTTGCAGTCCAAGGGACTCTCAAGAGTCTTCTCCAGCACCACAGTTCAAAAGCATCAATTCTTCACAGTCAGCTCAGCCTTCTTCACAGTTCAACTCTCACATCCATACATGACTACCGGAAAAACCATAGCTTTGACTAGATGGATCTTTGTCGGCAAAGTAATGTCTCTGCTTTTTAATATGTTGTCTAGGTTGGTCATAGCTTTTCTTCCAAGGAGCAATCATCTTTTCATTTCATGGCTGCAGTCATCATCTGCAGTGATTAGTTTCTCACCTCTTATATAAATCCCTTTCCTTTCTCTCCAACTTAGCCATCAGTTCAGTTCAGTCTCTCAGTCCTGTCCAACTCTTTGTGACCCCATGAATCACAGCACATCAGGCCTCCCTGTCCATCACCAACTCCCAGAGTTCACTCAAACTCATGTCCATCGAGTCAGTGATGCCATCTAGCCATCTCATCCTCTGTCATCCCCTTCTCCTCCTGCCCCCAATCCCTCCCAGCATCAGAGTCTTTTCCAATGAGTCACCTCCTCTCATGAGGTGGCCAAAGTACTGGAGTTTCAGCTTTAGCATCAGCCTTTCCAAAGAACACCCAGGACTCATCTCTTTGGAATGGACTGGTTGGACCTCCTTGCAGTCCAAGGGACTCTCAAGAGTCTTCTCCAACACCACAGGTCAAAAGCATCAATTCTTTGGCGCTCAGCTTTCTTCACAGTCCAGCTCTCACATCCATACATGACCACTGGAAAAACCATAGCCTTGACTAGAAGGACCTTTGTTGGCAAAGTAATGTCTCTGCTTTTGAATATGCTATCTGGGTTGGTCATAACCCTCCTTCCAAGGAGTAAGCTTCTTTTAATTTCATGGCTGCAATCACCATCTGTAGTGATTTTTGAGCCCCCCAAAATAAAATCTGACACTGTTTCCACTGTTTCCCCTTCTATTTCCCATGAAGTGATGGGACTGGATGCCATGATCTTCGTTTTCTGAATGTTGAGCTTTAAGCCAACATTTTCACTCTCCTCTTTCACTTTCATCAAGAGGCTTTTTAGTTCTTCTTCACTTTCTGCCATAAGGGTGATGTCATCTGCATATCTGAGGTTATTGATACTTCTCCCGGCAATCTTGACTCCAGCTTGTGCTTCTTCCAGTCCAGCGTTTCTCATGATGTACTCTGCATATAAGTTAAATAAGCAGGGTGACAATATACAGCCTTGACATACTCCTTTTCCTATTTGGAACCAGTCTGTTGTTCCATGTCCAGTTCTAACTGTTGCTTCCTGACTTGCATATAGGTTTCTCAAGAGGCAGGTCAGGTGGTCTAGTATTCCTATCTCTTCCAGAATTTTCCACAGTTTGCTTTGATCCACACAGTCAAAGACTTTGGCATAGTCAAAAGCAGAAATAGATGTTTTTCTGGAACTTTCTTGCTTTTTCCATGATCCAGCAGACATTGGCAATTTGATCTCTGCCTTTTATAAAATCAGCTTGAACATCTGGAACTTCACGGTTCACATATTGCTGAAGTCTGGCTTGGAGAATTTTGAGCATTACTTTACTAGCATGTGAGATGAGTGCAATTGTGCGGTAGTTTGAGCATTCTTTGGCATTGCCTTTCTTTGGGGTTGAATGAAAAATGACCTTTTCCAGTCCTGTGACCACTGCTGAGTTTTCCAAATTTGCTGGCATATTGAGTGCAGCACCTTCACAGCATTGTCTTTCAGGATTTGAAATAGCTCAACTGGAATTCTATCACCTCCACTAGCTTTGTTCGTAGTGATGCTACGAACAAAGCTAAGGCCGACTTGACTTCACATTCTGCATTCAATAATATAATACTTTTTTTAATTTTTATTTTTACTTTATCTTACTTTACAATACTGTCTTGGTTTTGCCATACATTGACATGAATCCGCCACGGGTGTACATGAGTTCCCACGCGCACCGGCGGGCAGACGCCGCGGCGTCCCACGGGTCGCCGCCAGGGCACGCATCCTGGCACGCGGACGCGCACGCAGACTCGGCCTCGGGCGCGAGCCGCCCCATAATACATATTCTTGATATTTTAGCCAGTCTGATCAGTTGTCCTGAACTGGAAAGGATTTTGTGAGCAAGAGAAGGGCCTCGAGTGAGGAAGGGAAAGCGGACCCTTCAGGGACGATGAGAGCCAGAGCCATTCTCCAGAGTCCCCAGCAGAGAGAGAAGACTGGACAATTCGCACTCAGACGCTCTAAGTGGGTCCGTGACTGCCAGGAACTGTGCAGTCGACTGAGGCAAAGTCAGCCTTGCCTGGTCTGGGGGCTCATATGGGTCAGACACCCCCTGGGAGCAAAGACCCAGACTTCAGCCCAGTCACCGTGCAGGTAACTGGGGACAAAAGTGAACCCACGAGCAAGCGCCTGATCCATCCTCTTCCGGGAAACTGAGGCACTGGCCTCCCCCTCCTCCAAGGCGGGTCTGTAATTCAGAGGGGTCCTGGAGCAGAGGCCTCTTCTGCGCTTTGTTCCCACCAGACCCGCTTTCCAGAAGCCACTTTAAAGGAGCCACAGAGGCCACCAGCTTTAGGGGTCTGGCTTGTTCCTTTGAAGTGGGAGTGGGCGGAGGAGGACTTTTCCAGAAAATTCTTTGTGGCAGCCTCAGTATAAATAT
>SJXQ01009673.1:649184-668824 GCA_006408695.1 Aepyceros melampus | reverse complement strand
AAGCCCACGTGGGAGTGTGTGTGTGGGTCACCCCCTTTGTGCTGGAAGTGCTGGGGCTTGCTGGGGGCCCTGGTTGTTGCCTACCTTCCTGAAGGGCTGACTGTGTCTGAGCCATGAGCTCATCCCGGGCAAGGGCTGTGACATCCCCCGCCTGAGGCTCTGTGTATCCTGGGTGTGCGTCCACCCATCTGGCTGAGTGACAGCTGGACCCAGGAGACTGGAGGCAGGAGAGTCTGTGTCTTCCTCGCCATCCTCCTCGGCAGAACTCTGCAGGTCTCCTCTAAGGCTCTCTGGGGCAGGGAGCCGTCTCTGCATTTGGACCCAACTCTAGAGGCCTGAGAGCTTAGACACAGTCCCTCCTGCCCCCTGCAGTTCCTGGAACATCCTCGACGACCAGTTGCAATGGCAAAGCCTTCATTCGTGCTTATTCTGTGCCAGCTGATCTACCTGTGTATCAACTCATTTATTCCCCACAGTGACCTACAGGGTGTGCTGTGCTGAGTCGCTCAGTCGTGTCCAACTCTTTGCGACCCCGTGGACTGTAGCACACCAGGCTTATCTGTCCATGGGGATTCTCCAGGCAAGAATACTGGAGTGGGTTGCCATGCCCTCCTCCAGGGGATCTTCCCGACCCAGGAACCAAGCCTGTGTCTTCTTATGTCTCCTGCATTGACAAGTGGCTTCTTTACTACCAGTGCTGCCTGGAAAGACCCACAGGTTAGGTGCTGGTATTATCTCCATTTTTTAGGTAGGGAAACTGAGGCACAGGAAGAAGTGATGGATGTATTTGTGGCAGAGATTGTAGTGATCGTTTCCCTAGCGTATACTTGTCTCTGAATTCATCAAGTTGTATCCATTAGATATGTACAGCTTTTCGTATGTCCATCATACCTCAGTAAAATGGGTTAAAGAAAAGAAAAGTGGCGGGTCTGCAGGCCTCTCCGTCATTTGATCCCCCGTGTCCTGTTGTGAGGTCTCTTCTGGAGAGCAGAAAACCTTATTCCGAGGAATTCTAACCAAAAGCTCAGCCATCCCACCACAGACCTGATGAAAAGAAACCTCTCTAGCAAGAAGACTGCAAGTCATTAGTTTTCAGCTTTGTCTCGTGTGACCGACCGTTGGGTGGGCTGCTTCATAGCATCCTGCAGCTGGTGATGGCTTTAATTTTCTGTCGCGATCTCATAGTGAAGCCCACTTGTCTGAGTGCTTCAGCTGGGCCAGCCCTGCACCCGTGCTCCCGCGACGACAAGGTGCACATGGAAGGGCCCTCCTGGGGGGCTCTGTGGGAATCGCCTGTCTGCAGAGGTTCCTGGGAGGAAAAGCCTTTCATCAGCGGGACAATGGGGGAATGGCTCTGCAGAAACAAACCAAGAACTTGAAAGAGCATCTCTCTGCCGGGTGCCAGGGGAGAAGGGCAGTTCTTCTCCGGCGATCCTGTCTCTTTTTTTGTGGCTGACCCCGTGGTGCCTGGAGGACCTGGGCAGAGCAGCCGCATGAGAGGGGAAGGGTGAGGGGAAGGTGGGCTGCCCGACCAGGGGGACATCTGCCTTCAGTCATAGTGGAGAGCAAAGCAGGGCGAGGGACTGCCTTCCACCCGGCTTCTCCAGAGGCTGCCGCCTTGGAGTGGGGTCTCCGCCCTGAGCTCGTGCACACAGGGGCTGCTGGAGAAAACCTTCTGGTACTTAGCTGTGTTCACATCTTGCCCTGGCTTACAGACTGTTCCGAGGGCTCCCCTGTCCTCAGGCCAAGGCTGGAACCGCATGGCCCCTCCAGCCCCACGCAGCCGTTTCTCTGGCAGTTCTAGAACCTCCAGGCTTTTGCAAATGCCCGTCCTCATCACGAACATTCCTCCGGCCTGACTGATGCTGATGCTGGATGCTAAGGATCATTTCCCGCCCCGGTGTGGGGGTGGGGGGCACTGGAGGAAGCCAAATTGTGTCCTGGGAAGGACCATGAGGCGAGGACCAGTTGCAGCAGGAGTGAGAAGGGGAGGCCCAGTGGGTGCTAAGGAGACAGCATGAAGCCCTGGTGCAGGCGTGGTGGCGGAGATGCTGGGGGACGTTTGCTGAGCAAAGAGCCGAGGGCCGAGTCATGGGGAGGGGGAGCCGGTTTGGCGTGCAGGACGCTGAGTTCGTTTTTGAGCTTGGGGACAGTGCAGTGCCCGGACAGCCTGGAGAAGATGACTGGGGGCCTTCCCTGTAGTCACCTGGAGTGGACGAGCTCCCTCAAGGTGGGCATAGAGGGAGCGGGAAGGGTTCATAGGACCGGGGGACCCCAACGTCTAGATGAGGCTCAGAGAGGAGGGAGGAAGAGGAGGTGTTGATGAGGCTCAGAGGGTCTGGAGTGGAGACTCGGGAGGCCGGGTCATGTGGACTCCTCTTTTGAGAACTGTGGCCCCGAAGAAGCGGAGGAGAGAGAAGGGCGAGCCTGGACGCGGGGACCGGGATCTGATGCGAGAGCCTGGAGCGTGTGGGTTGCTGGACGAAGATCCAGTGGAGGATGGACGTGAAAGCCTGGACTATGTGGGGCTTGGGAGGGAGGGGGACAGCTGGCACGGCCTCCTGATCCCAGTGAGCTGACAGGCGGAGAGGCCACCTCTTCCGGGTGAGTGGGAGGGGGAGGATGAGCCAGGTAACCCGGGAGGAGGCAGGGAGAGAAGCCTAGGGAGGGCACACCTCGGGGCTCAGCGTTCTCCGTGGATTGGGAGGTGGGCAGCCTGCGGTGGGGGGAAAGGAGAGGAGGGGAAGGGGAGGCCAGCGGAGCATTTTAGTAGGGGGGGACTAGGGAAGACTGAACTGGCACTGGCAGGAGGGCCCCCGCCCAGGTGGGCGTGGTTCGAGGGGATCAGAGTGGTGGTGTGGGGTGAGGAGGGGGGTTGACCTTCCTGTCTCTCCCAGGCAGAGCCAGGCATCTCCTCCTCAGGGCATCCCAGGTCCTCACCTGTTTTCATCACCTGCCTCCTATTTCTGTGGTTCTTCTGTGTCCTCCTCCCAGGTTGCAAGTCTCCCTTCCTGCTCTGTCAGCCAGTGATCATGCCAGGGGCTAGTGCCAGGAGAGAGCTTAGTAAATGTGAATGGATCAAATGGCTTAGATCCACCATCAGGAGCTCAGAGTGCCTGTTAGATGTGGCAGGTGGACCGTGGCTCACCTGACGTGCCCCACATGTGCTTTGCTGGAAAATCTCCCCGAGCCCCTGGCTGGGGGATGATTCTGCAGACGCAGGTGTTTGCAGAACGACCTGCCCACAGAGGGTGTAGGGCAAGGCTTTTCCTGACACCACCAGCCCCGGGGTGGCGGAAGCCTGGCCCCGGCTGGCTGGAGGACGTGGGACCTCACTGGGCCAGTCTGGTTTCCTGGCTGGCTGACTTCTAGGCGAGGTGCAGTCTTTCTTGGGCCCTTCTCCCGAGGTGGAGGGTGATGGTCTCGATAACAGTCCCGCAGCTCTGATGCTGTCTTGTCTGTTTCATCTGCTGCTGAGGAGGAGGTGGCAGCCCAGAGAGGGATGGGGTCCGAACAAAGTCACACAGCAGTTCCTGCAGCTGGACCCCCAGCCCAGGGCTCTGGAAGCTCCTGTGAGGAAGGTCCCTGGAACCCACTGGCTTGTCTTGGATGAAAAGTGCAGGATCATCGGTGTTAATCCATGTTTCCCTGATACCTGCTGGAGGGCTTGGTGAGCTGCCAGTGAAGGGTGCTGAGGGCAAGAGGCCGCTAAGAGCTTAGGATGCAAAGACAGGTTTGAGAAGTGGGGATCCCAGAGAAAAGGCAGCGTTCACAAACAGCAGGATTGAATTCGGAAGGCGGCGTTCATTCTCCCAAATTCTGCCCTTTGCAGGGGAATTGGGGAAGCCCTTAGAGGCTCTGACAGCTGCAGGATTCTGGGATGTCGTGGGCCACCCAGCTGGGCCCGGTGTTGAGAGCTGGAACCCTGTCCCTTTGGAACTGGACGCAGGTCCAGAAGGTGTTTGGTTCACGGGAGAGTCACTTGGTCGTGATTGTGTGTGATCCTTGGGTGGGTATCAAATGCCAGATTCCACAGTCAGTCGCTTTCAGCCGTCACATTCTTCAGATTCTTATCAGCTTTTTTTTTTTTTTTTTCCCCTCAAGTGAACACTGGGAACCACTCGCCTGGCTGATTGTAACAGGATGGGAGAAAATTAAAAACAGGAGTCCTGGCTTTTGTCTGGACTCTGTCACCAGCTTGCCATCCAGCTTGGGTCCTTCCCTTCTCTTCTCACCTGTAAAGAGTCGGGGTAGGGACAGGATGATCTTTGCAAAACTTCTTGGGGGTACAAAGCTTTCATAATCCTCCACTAAGTCCATAGCAAGACACTGTCCAGAAAACACACCTCAACCACATCCCGACTGCGTCACCAAGTGCGAGAACCTTCCAGCACATCTATAGTGGCGGGGGCTGAGGAGAGGTGGGCTTTCCATGTGTCCCCTTCCTCGTGGAGCGCCATTCCTCCCCTGAACGTTGCAGCAGGGATTCTCCGAGATAGGCACTCTTGAGTTCCGAGGGGCTGGGCCGTCAGGGAATGCTCCATTGAGTCTGCACCGCCCCCATCTCCCCAGCAGTCTGCCGTATGGCCACTGGCCAGTGATAGCAGTCACTATCACTGATGCTCCTTAGCAAGTGACAAACGGCTCTCACATTCGTTTATTTTTTGTGGATCCCGGGTAGCGTGTTACTATTCCCATTTTATAAAGGAAGTCACAGAGGCTCGGATGCCATGAAGCCTGTTCAGCGAGGTGGAGCAGGACAAGGACTGTAGCCTGATTCTCCTGACTCCCCAGGACCTGGGCATTTTCTGCATCCCGGAGCGCACAGGGGCACACACAGGTCATCGGGGGACCTTGCATGAGGCAGGGGGACCTTGCATGAGGCAGGGGGCTCCATTGGTGGGATTGGTGAGTGATGCCCGCTTGGGCCCACCAGGCAGAGTCAGCGCTGTGGTTGGCACTCAACTGTGGGAATCTTGGGGCACATGCTACGCTGACGTTTATGGAAGTGAAGCATTTAAATCCCAGGGATCCTAAGACCCCAAACCAAGGTTGGTCAAGCCACAGCAATGTAACCCTCACAGCCCGACACAGCCTCTGAGACTGTTCATCATCTAGCAGAGGAAAAAAGATGCAGATTCCAGGGACTTCCCTAAGAATTCACCTTCCGACGGGAGAGGAGTTTGGGGGAGAGTGGATACGTGTATATGTATGGCTGAGTCCCTTCACTGTTCACCCGAAACTATCACAGTATTGTTTGTTAATCAGCTATACCTCAGTACAAAATAGGAAGTTAAAAAAACGAAAAGGATTTGTCTTCCAAAGCAGGGAAGCGGGTTCGCTCCTTGGTCAGGGAAGTAAGATCCCACATGCCGAAGGGGAACTAAGTCCATGTGCCACAGTGAAAACTCAGCACAGCCAAAACATAAGTACATAAATATTTTTAAAATGCAGACACCACTGGGTAAAGAGCAAAGTCCTCTTTCATCCCAGAAAAGATCAAGCTAGTTCAGGACCGTGATTTACATTATGAAGTAAATCTTTATAGTTTGAAAGTAATGCCTATTATCTCCCTAGAGGTTTGCAGTCTGCAGATTACATTCATACAGATGTTATTTCTCTTGAGACTTCTGGCAGTCCTTGGAAGGTGGGCTCCTGTTTGCAGATGAGAAACTGAGGCTCTAAAGTTGAGACTTGCCCAAGGTCATGCAGGTGGTAAGTGGTGCAGGTCGAACACAAACTGGGCCTCCTGGTCTCACATTCTTGTGTCTCAACAGTGTTGTATGATAGCACGTTTCCATTAGGTTGCTTTTGCTGCTGCTGCTGCTGCTAAGTCGCTTCAGTCGTGTCCGACTCTATGCGACCCCATTGATGGCAGCCCACCAGGCTCCCCAGTTCCTGGGATTCTCCAGGCAAGAACACTGGAGTGGGTTGCCATTTCCTTCTCCAATGTGTGAAAGTGAAAAGTGAAAGTGAAGTTGCTCAGTCGTGTCTGACTCTTAGCGACCCCATGAACTGCAGCCCACCAAGCTGCTCTGTCCGTGGGATTTTCCAGGCAAGAGTACTGGAGTGGGGTGCCATTGCCTTCTCCGAGGTTGCTTTTAGGTGGTTGCCTAAAAGCTATTGGTATGGGCTTACACAACAAGGTGATTTAATATTTTGCATATTAGGAAGTGGGTGGCTCCAAGGTTAGCTGATTCAACAGCATCACTTGCTCAAGGTCCCTGTCCTTCACTCTACCTTCCCTGGGCTGTCTTTCCTCATGGCTCTAATATGGCTGCCACAGCTCCAGACATCACACTCTCATAGAACTCTGTCTAGAAATAAGGATGAGCTTCCTTTCTTGCACTCCCTCTTCCTCCCATAGGGGATAATGTTTTCCAGAAGCCCTTTAACCAACTACCTCTTGTCATTGAACAGAACTGGGTGAACTTGCCTGTGCCTCAACCAATGAGATTATGACTTTGCCTACTTTTCTTACTGATGCCCAGAGTCTGAAGAAACCCAGAGGTCTATGCCTAAGGTAGGAGGAGGAGGAGATGATTACTGAGGACACACGTGTCATCTATGAGAGGTCAGCTTGGGCCAGCCTGTCTCACAGTCTGCTCTAAAGGCCACAGTTCCCCGGAGGACCTGCTGCAGGGGTCCTGGGCCCCCTTGTTTTGTACCATGTGACTCCCCCTCCCCTACAGCCACCTAGGAGTGAGCATGTGACCCAAAGCAAGTAGACCTACTGGGGCCTGGTGTGGGTGAAGAAGACGGGCCAATCCGTGTCTCTCCAACTCAGGAAAGAGACCTGGGGGAAAAAGAAAACTTTCTCATTAGTGCCCCTCCTTCCTACTCAGCATCACCTGGGAACCCATTACACCTGCCTGTTCCTGGGCCCGTCCCCACAGAATCTGAGTGGTTTTGAGAGATGACACACTTGAGAAAGACTACAAAGGACCATGTCTTCTGAGAAAAACACTGCTGGATCGGTCCTGATCTTGGACACAAGAAGGCTCCACTTTCCACAGGGATCACTCTCTGACCAAATGCATCCTGGTCCCCTGTGGACACCGAGGACCATTGGGAGGTCCAGAAGGAATGCACAGCACCTTGTTGACGCACTGTGGGCACTCAGGAAAAGTGCTGGTCAGTTCCAGTACTGGTTATGGGAGGGGCGGCCTTTGTGGCCAGAGAGCGTCTCAGCATGTGGTCCCCCTAAAGGTGTGCAGGAACGCTGATCCCACACAACGCATTTGGCCCCATCTTCTCACAACTCGCTGGCTCTGGTGCTCCCATTAAGGGGAGTACATGCGGATCGATATAAATGCTCAAAAACCACACGGTCAGCTCGGCCAAATCATATACTCCCTTAGCTGCCCTCCTCTGAAGAGAAATTCAACTCCTAAGTAGCTGATGTTCCGTGCAGGGCTCTCTCCAGCCTCCTTTCTGGTGGGGGAGGCCTCAAGAATTCCCCGCTGTGGAAGGTGCTAGAGGATGAGTGCAGACAATAATGAAGTGGGAGGAAGCCCAGAGGCTGCCTGCAGCACAGCCGCGATCCCTGGGGTCTGCCGGCTCTCGCACACCCCCCTCCCGCCCACGAATCCGAATTACCCCTCGCAGTCTCCATTCGGCACCCTGGAGTCTGTGCCAGCGCGCTCCTTTCTTGCAGAAACATTTGGTCAGTTGCCACGGGGCTTTCCGATCAGCATCCTTTCCCTCTGAAAGTCAGTGACCTCACATGTACTTAAATTCCTCCCCAGTGTTGCCTTGAAAGGGAGAGTTCCAGTAAAAACGATTGGGAGGAGATGCAGGCAAATTGATCTGCTTATCCAAACACTCCTATTGATTTTTTGCCCTGAAAACCCACCAGGCCTTAGCGTAACACACACTGTGATCCTTACATAAACAAAGCCCTAACTCCGGACAGTGGTTTCGGTGGAAGAGAGATGAGAGATGGCGAGAAATGTCAGCCGGTTTCTTGGACGATCCACTTTGTTGCGAGACGCCACATGGTTGCCCATGGATGGGTCCAGTTTCGACCCAGGTGGTAAAGGCCATTTCATGGGGCTTCTGTGGGGCCTTGGCTGATGCTTTCAAGGACTGTGCCTGTTCATCCCGAATGGGCGCAGCCTCCAGCCTCTGCCACCAGCTGGCCCTCCTGGAACCCCACTGACCGGGTTCCCGTCTCATTTAAAAATCTTCTGTGTCTTACCCCCTCTTTTCCAATAGGGTGAGTCTCCTCCAAGCTCTTTGAGGGCCAGCTGTGTATGTTCACCCTCCATCCACTGAGTATCCTGCCTGTGCTCGCCCGTCACCTCCCAGGACGGGGCACCCACTACAAACATATGGGCAGCTCATTGCACCGTGGCCCACCCCTTTGGGAGCAGACACCTCCCCAGCCTCTGTGGAATCTGTCTTCTGATGGTCTCCATATTCTGTTCCTGCTCTGGGCCCTTGGTGGCCCCACGAGCAAGGGTCTTCTGGCTCCTCTGTACTTATCTCTGGGGGGGGCGGGGAGTTGGGCTCCCAAGCTGCCCCTCCCACTGTGGCCCTCAGCTTATTTCTACTCAATATATCTGAAGTGTTAGTTGCTTAGCTGAGTCTGACTCTTTGCAACCCCATGGACTACAGCCTGCCAGGCTCTTCTGTCCAAGGGATTCTCCAGGCAAGAATACTGGAGTGGGTTGCCATTCCCTTCTCCAGGAGATCTTCGTGACCCAGGGATTGAACCCGAGTCTCCTGCATTGCAGGCAGATTCTTTACCCACTGAACCACCAGGGAAGCCCATATATCTGAATATGTCTGAATGATCCGTTGCCAACAGGTCTCACCTACTGGAGAGGGCAGGTGGGACTCCGAGGGGCAGGGGCTTCTCCTCTCCCTCCCCAAATCGTGGGCTTCTGACCTGCGGCCTTCCTTTGGCTGCTCACTGGTCCTCAGCCCCGCCGTGCTCCCAGCCCTGTCGTCTCCTGCTCACAGGACAGCGGCCAGCAGCCCTCTCCTCCCAGCACACCTCCTCTCAGTTTGTTCCTCTCCTGTTGGGGCTCCAGCAGACACCAGGTGGAGTCTCCAGGAAGCAGATTCTGAGATGGGGTCCAAGAAGGAGAATGTGTATTGGGGGTGGCTCTCAAGATGGATGCCTGTGGAAGCTGGGGCAGGGCGTAGGGTGGGGCAGAAGCAGGAGTTAGGGGGAGAAGTTGAGCTGTGATGTGGCCTCTGCCTCCAGTGGTCCTCCCGCTTGTCCCATTGTCCACGTGGCTGGGCCTTTCACCTTGGTGCAGGAACCAGACTCTGGACAGGGCCCCGGCAAGACCTGGGGCCTGGGGGAGGTGGTTCTGGGCAGCCGAGGCTGAATGAGCCCTGGCAGTGTTTCTAGCACCTGGGGCTAAAGGCCGTGCATTGAGGGGCTCTGGGTGGCGCAGCCCAGGGCCCCCGTTTTTGGGCCAGTGCAGAGGCAAGCAGAGATGTTCTTGCCGTTATTCTGCTGTTCAGATGGCCTGAGATCGCCTTTGCTTGCTGTAGACCGCACACTCTGCTGACTCACAGTGAACTTATTGTTGGCGAGAACCACTGCACCCCATCTGGGGCTCGTCCGCTGGGTTTTGGGGCCCGCAGTGCCGGACTCCACGTTTGCCTGGTCGTGTTTCCTCTTGTTAGATTTGGCTCCACGCTGTGGGCTGGGGAGATCTAGCTTGGATCCCGACTCCCTCCCAGGACCTAGGCCTCTGCATCTGCCAACTCCCGGGCTTCCGCAGTTTCCTTCAGCAGCACTACGCCCACCCCCGCCCCCCGTGCACCCTGCTGCCTCCGTCCATCATGGTCTGCGGCCCCGTCCCCTCCTGGCAGCACGGCCCCAGGTGGACAGACCCCTGTATACAGAGACCCAGGCTCTCAGGGTGAGCTTCAGGTCAAGCCAGCAGGGTAGCCAGGTGGCAAAAGGCTGGGCTTGAATCTGGGTTGTCTGTTGACTTGTTGGGTGGCCTAGGCTATGCCTTGGCTTCCTTACCTGGAAAGCTGGCATGATAGAAGTTCTCACTGCCCAGGGTTGTGTGAGGAGGTCTTGATTAGGTAACCGCAGCGGGCAGGGGGCAGGGGACAGGACCTGCTTGGAGCCCACCCCGTGAGCCCTGTTGTGGCCTGAATCGCCCTCAGCAGTTGTCCCGATGGTTTCACACAAGAGGCGGTGGCTGGTTCCTCTGCCTGCTGTTTGGAGTGTGAGGTGGTCCCCTGAGGGCCTGCCGGAGTATGTGGTGTTCGCTAACTCTCCGCTGTCCTTCATGGCCACGTGGACACTGCATGAGGTTTGGAATTAGAAAGCTGCCCTTCAAGACCCAAGATAAAAGGGATAAACTTACAGTTACAAAATAAATGAATCTCAGGGATAGAACGTGCAGTCCGGGGAATATAGTCCATGATATCGTGAAAACTTTGCATAGTGAGAGATGGTCACGAGATTACTATGGTGATCATTTTGTGAGGTGTAGAAGTGTTGAACCACTCTGTTGTACACCAGAAACACATAGTATTGTAGGTTAATTATATTTCAATGAAAAAAAAGGACCTACATTGATCACTTATCACTGCGTGACCTTGAATCTCCCCTGCAGTCTGGGTTCCTCCTTGGTAGAATTCCTACCTGAGACTTGTTGAGAAGTTGAACAAGGTCATGTATGTGAGTGAGTTGACCCTGATGGCCATAACGAAGTACCGCACGGGGACCACTAAAGCAACAGAAATTACTTTCCTTATGGCTCTGGAAGCTGGAAGTCCAAGATCAAGGTGCTGGCAAAGGTGCTTTCTCCTGAGGCCTCGCAGATGGCTACCTTCTCCCTGTGTCTTCAGTCATCTTCCCTCTGTTCATGAAAGCCAACAGTTGTATCTGACTCTTTGAGACCCTGTGGACTGTAGCCTGCCAGGCCCCTCTGTCCATGGGGTTCTGCAGGCAAGAACACTGGAGTGGGTTGCCGTTCCCTTCTCCAGGGGGTCTTCCTGACCCAGGGATCGAACCTGGGTCTCCTGCATTGCAGGCAGATTCTTTACCATCTGAGTCACCAGAGAAGCCCCCCTCTGTTCATATCACATATTTCCTCTTTTTATAGAGGCACCAGTCATATGGATTAGAACCCACTGTAAGAACCTCACTTTAATGTAATATCTCTTTAAAAGATCCTATCTCTAATACGGTCAGATTTTGAGATAATTAGGGTTAGGGTTTCAGCATATGAATTTGTGGGGATACAAGTCAGCCTACGACAGTGTGTAAAACTGCTTTGTCAGCCATGAAACATGTCTTGTGGGGCTGAGCCCGACTCTGTCTGCAGGAGGTCTCCATGTGCTCAGGACCCTTGGGCTGACTCAGTTTGGGCCAGAGTGGCTCTTTCTGCCCCTGGGAGGGGCTGGGAGCTGGCTCCTCTGCCCGCAACTCTCTGGGGACCAGCCCAGGCCCTGTGGGCTCTGTGTCACGAATGTGGCCTCACATCAACCAGATCACCCATCCATCTGGCTATGGCCTTCAGGTTACAAACTTCAGTTCTTACAGTTTCTCGAGCCCAGCTGGCAGGCAACCCCGCCCCCCAAATTGGTCCCCCCTGGAATTGATCAGGCAGGGTGTGGTCAGGTAATTAGAACAGCGAGGGCCAGGTGGAGAAGGGCCTGAAACAGGGCACCCTGAGGTAGGTGACTGCAGCCACGGGAGCAAACCCCACAGAAGAAGAGAAGCAGTTTTTGGTAAGAGTGAGTGAATGTGGACAGGAAGGGGTCTTTCTGGGATGTGGGGCTTGGAGTCACATAGATGAGGACACCTTTACAGGACCTGCCCTGAGCCCACTGTCCTTGGGAGTCTGTGGTCCTCAGATACAATGAAGGCTAAGATAGAGGCGTGCAGGGGGCCCTGTGGGACAGAGGATCAGAGAGGGCTTCCCCGAGGGGATGGAGCATGACTGCAGGCTGGTAGGGTAAGAGTTGGCTGAATGAAGGAAGGTGGGATGGCATGCCAAGGAGGACAGAGTGACAGGGTAAACGGCAAGATGGAGCGTGGTTGGAGGTAACACCCGGGAGGTGGGTGGGAAGCTAAGAAAGGATTTCCAGAGAGGAGGTGACTGGGCCAGATTTGTGATTTAGGGAGTGCCCTCTGGTGGCACCTTGGGGAGACTGCAGGGAGACTGGCAGACCAGCAGGGGCTGGACTGTGGGAATCAGGACCCTGGGCCCAGGGCCAGTGTGTAGGCAGGACTCTCCTGATGTAGGGCTGGTCAGCCCTGGAGCATGAGGGAGGGAGAAGGTGGAGGGTGGGGCAGCTTCCCCCTGGGGATTCTGGGTAAGGGGACCGGAAGCTTAGTGTAGCTGGTCACCAAGATGGAGCGAGAAGGGGTTGGAGAGCAATGGTCTCAGTCGTGGACGGATTGCAGTGCTGTGTCTTGAGGTGTTCCATGGGCTGTGACGAGGTGTGTCTGTGCAAGTGGGGCATGTATGTTGGGGGTTCAAGAGGAAGCATTGAGGTATGTCACATGGGGGTGGAGCAGAGCGTGGGGCAGGAACATGGGGGCAGGAGGGCACTGTTAATGCCCCCAGGCTTGAGTCAGGCTCAGGGGTCAGTGGGGGAGGCGAGATCAGGTCCCAAAGCAAAGCTCAGACAGGACTGGGGCTCAGAGGTCACTCGGGGAGGGGGTCCCAGGGCTAAGGCGGAGAGAACTGCTGCAGTGGCATCTCCCAGGTAAAAGAACATCAGAGATGGGTTGGTTAGTCCCATTAAGAGGAGGGCATGGGCTGGGGGTATTCTAAAGACCTCTCCGTTTCGTCATGACATGGTTTCCTAAAGCCACTTAGCACTGGTTTTTCCCAAAGGACTCAACGAAGGATTTCATGATTCACCAAATCAAGAGAGCCAGACCCTTAGCGTGGCAAAAGCTGCTTGGGAGCAGCCCCTCTGGGGGCCAGGTGGAGCAGGGCCAAGTCAATTGCTCTTCTCCATCAGGGGTAGATTGGGCTTCCCCGGTGGCACAAATGGTAAAGAATCCTCCTGCAATGCAGGAGACCTGGGTTTGATCCCTGGGTTGGGAAGATCCCCTAGAGGAGGGCATGGCAACCTACTCCAGTATTCTTGCCTGGAGAATCCCCACGGACAGAGGAGCCTGGTGAGCTACAGCCCATGGGATCACAAAGAGTCGGACACGATTGAGAGACTAACACACAGCAGAGGTGCGGTGTGTGTGTGTGTGTGTGTGTGCGGGCGCGTGCTGATTTGCTTCAGTCGTGTCCTACTCTGTGCGACTCTATAGACTGTAGCCCTGGGCCTCTCCTCCTAAGGAAACAAGCCTGGAGGAGAGCAGCTTTGTCCCCAAAGCTGGGAGTCAGTTTCCTTTCCTAGACCCTCCACGAAAGCTCAACCAGAGGGAGGATGGCAATGATGAATGGATATTGCTGAGATGATGTCCCCAAATAGTGCCAGTCATCCCCCTTCCCCTGATCCTGATGGAGACTGCTGAGGCCACCCCCACTTCCTAGGCAGTTTGAAGACCAGCCCGCCACTCCCAAATTCTGTGCCCCTGTGCCAGTCCTTCCGGTGCAGTCACGAGAGTTGTACTTCCGCTGTCAAGCTGGCCTCTGGGCGGAGTCATTCTGTAGCCCGTACAGCCTTGTTCACCCACCATCGTGCTTGCATCGTGGTCAGGGGTGGGGGTGAGGGTGGGTGGTGGTGTGATGCCACCCACCAAATAGGTGTGATACTCCGGACCTGGGGATCTTAAGGGGGACCCCATGTGAGGGCCGAGCGTGTCCTCCCAAGATTCCCCAGAACCTCGGGAGCCTGGAGACGAACGGGGTTTAGAATTCCATCTGAAAAGACCCGGAGCCCTCCTTCCTTGTCTCTGCCTGCCTTCTTGGTTGTTTTTGGCCAAGTTTTGATTTTGGGAAGCCATTTACAGCCCATTAAAAGATCAAATGTCTGGAGATGATGAATCGAGGCATTTGAAAATGTTTGCCAATTCATAGCTCATTTCCCTATAGAAAGCGCTGACCCAGGAGTGGCTGGACTTTGTTCCAGATCGCCAGGGGCAACTCTCAGGGTGGAGCATGGTGCTTGGATTGAGCAGCAGTTCAACCCTCAAGATTCCTGCTGATGCTCCCAGGTAGAGACGGAGGAGGGGTCCAGGCCCGGCTTCCCTGAGTAACTGGCAGAGACAGTGGTTTGTATTGCGTAGGTACAACCCTGGGCAGGAGAGCTGGATTCCCTTCCCAACTCGGCCTCCAACTGGAGTCATGGGCAATGGGAATTCATCTCCCACTACTTATTTTCCCATCTGTAAAAACAGGAAGGACAATTTTTACACTTTTATGAACATTGTGGGGTTCAAGTGGCCAGCTAATCAGTCATGACACCTTGGGGTAGGTAGTGCCCAGTCAGTCACACACCAGGAGCCTGGACCTGCTCATTTAATCCTCACAATAACCCTGAGAGGTAGACTTTTCTACTTCACTGAGGCTGGCTTCAAATCATGCAGTAGACTGGTGACAGAACCAGGTTGCTTGGTGCCTTTGGGGAAAGGATCGACTTTTGACTGCTTTTTCATGTTCTTTCATGGTATTTTTTACGGTGCCAATATATTTTCCTAGAAAATTGTCCAGTTGTTGAGATTTTGAAAAATTCTGACATCACGATCAAACACAATATTTATTTACAACGTCTGATCTCTATATGGAATTTTTTTCTTGTTGTCAATGTCTACTTAGGTATTTTGTTGTTTCTCAATAATAATTATCTAAATTTTGTCTATTTGAGTTTTTAAAAGCCTGTGTTTTGACTTTTGCATGTACTCTGTTTTCATTCATTTCTTTGTTCATCTTGCTTAGCACCCAGTGGGCCCTTTCGAATTAAGAACTCATGTCTTACAAATATCATAGGATATCACTCATATGTAGAATCTAAAAATACACAAATGAACTTCTTAACGAAAGAGTAATAGACTCACAGAGATAGAAAACAAACTTGTGGTTATCAAAGGGGAAAGCTGGGAGGGGGATAAATTAGGAATCTGAATTAACAGATACACACTATTATACATAAATGAACTAGACAATAAAGACCTACTGTATAGCACAGGGAACTATATTCAATATCTTGTAATCATCTATAATGGAAAAGAATCTGAAAAAGAGATGGTGACTGCAGCCATGAAATTAAAAGGCGCTTACTCCTTGGAAGAAAAGTTATGACCAACCTAGATAGTATATTCAAAAACAGAGACATTACTTTGCCAACTAAGATCTGTCTAGTCAAGGCTATGGTTTTTCCTGTGGTCATGTATGGATGTGAGAGTTGGACTGTGAAGAAGGCTGAGCACCAAAGAATTGATGCTTTTGAACTGTGGTGTTGGAGAAGACTCTGGAGAGTCCCTTGGACTGCAAGGAGATCCAACCAGTCCATTCTGAAGGAGATCAGCCCTGGGATTTCTTTGGAAGCAATGATGCTAAAACTGAAGCTCCAGTACTTTGGCCACCTCATGCGAAGAGTTGACTCACTGGAAAAGACTCTGATGCTGGGAGGGATTGGGGGCAGGAGGAGAAGGGGCGACTGAGAATGAGATGGCTGGATGGCATCACGGACTCAATGGACGTGAGTCTGAGTGAACTCCGGGAGTTGGTGATGGACAGGGAGGCCTGGCGTGCTGCAATTCATGGGGTCGCAAAGAGTCAGACACGACTGAGCGACTGAACTGGACTGATATATTTAAAACACTGAATCACTTTGCTGTAAACCTGAAACATTGTAAATCAACTGTATTTCAATAAAAATATTTAAAAATGAAAAAATTATTCACACACGCAAAAGAATTCATGTCTTCTTTCAGCTCTGGGAAATAGTCTTTATTATTGCTTCAAGTTTATACATTCCTGTGCTCTCTCTGGTCCCCCCTAATAGATGTGTGTTGGAACTTAGTCTGTCCTCTGGGTACCTCACCTTTGCTCACACATTCTCCATCTCTGTGTCCCTTTGCAGTGCATCCTTGGAGAAGTCATGGCTCACGTCCACTCATCAACTCATTCCTTAATTTGTCTGCTCTGAATTTTCAGCCCATCTGTTGAGCCTTTTTTCTTTTCCCAGTCATATTTCAGTATTTATGTGTGAAAAACTATGTCTCCTTGAGGACATTAATTACACTGGAGACAACCATCTCCATAAGGAAGCATCTCCAATTGCTTTATTCATTGTTTTTTTTTCTTGAATCGTGATTTATTCTCTGTTGAGTCAGTGCCTTTCAGGGTATTGGCCTTTTTTCTTAAATAGTTTGAAATTCTTGGCATTTGAGGTTTTCCATTAGCTGTTTCTGTTTCTCTGTTCATTGCTGCTTTGCCTCTTGGTGGATTGGTGGGATAGGTAGAGGATAAAGAATGTTCAAGAATTCAGCTGTCTGACTTTGAGAGAGCCCCAGTTTTTCCTGGAGGTCATCTGCCTTTGAAGCACCCATTCTGATCACACCTGCCACGAAACAGGAGAGTTCAATGCCTGATTATTTTTTTAAATTAATTTTTTAATTGAAATATTGCTTTACAATGTTGTGTTAGTTCCCACTGTACAGCAAAACGAATCAGCGTATTTATACGTCTATGCCCCCACTTCTGGACTTCCTTCCCATTCAGGTCGCCACAGTGCATTAGAGTTCCCTGTGATTTACAGTATGCTTTCATTAGTTATCTATTTTATACATAGCAGCAATAGTGTATTTGTGTCAATTCCAATCTCCCAATGCCTCCCCCACCCTCGCCCCCCGCTTTCCCTCCTGGTAGGTATCCATATATTTGTTCTCCATGTCTGTGTCTCTTTTTCTGCTTTGTAAATAAGATCATCTATATACCATTGTTCTAGGTTCCACATATATGTGTTAATATTGTTTTTCTCTTTCTAACTTATTTCATCTGTGTGACACCAATGCCTGGCTGTTGACAGCAGCAAGGATGGGCATCCTGGTCCTGCCTGTCTGGCTCCTTCTGCTCTGGCCCTCTGACAGTCGCCTCTGCGCCCCTCCCGTAGCCCACCAGCCACATTTGCTGCTCCTACAGTGCACCCGCCTTGAACCCAGTCTTCCCTGTGTGCGTGGACTGTGCTTCCTCCTTCAGTTAAGTCCCTGGTGCTTTCAGCTCCTCAAATTCCTCAAAGTACCTGTCCCACTGCTTTTTGTTTTCCAGTGCTCCTAGGGACTCTTATTTGTATTATCTGCTTTATTGAATTCTGATTGACAAATTTTAAAAGTGTTTATTTAGATTGTACAACTTGATTTTTTTTATTTTTTGGTTTACAATGTGATGATTTAATTGCATATACATTGTGAAATGATTACTATGGATTATTAACACATCTATCATTTCATATAGCTACCTTCTTTATGTATATAAGAACACAAGTAAGAACACTGAAAATCTACTCTCTTAGCAAATTTCAAGTTACAGTATGGTATTATGAACCATAATCACCTTGTACAGATCTAAATTGTACATTAGATCCCCAGAACTTATTCATCTTATAACTGGAATTTTGTATCCTTTGACCAATATCTCCCCATCTCTCCCATCCCCCTCTCCCCTGACAAGCACTGTTCTCCTCTCTGGTTCTATGATTTGACATTTTCAGATTCTTCTTATAAATGAGATCATACAGATTTGTCTTTCTCTGTCTGAATTTATACCCTTAGCATAATGTCCTCTAGCTTCATCCATGTTGTCACAAATGGTAAGGTTTCCTTTCTTTTTTGTGGTTGAATAATTGCATTCCATTGTGTATATACGCTGCATTTTCTTTATCCATTTATCTGTCGATGGAAGGTTGGTTGCTTCCATCTTGGCTATTGTGAATAATGCTAGAATGAACGTGGAAGCGCAGATATTTCTTTGGGATACTCATTTTGTTTCCTTTGGATAAATAAACCAGAAGTGAGATTCCTGGATCATATAATAATTCTAGTTTTAGGTTTTTTGAGGAACCTGCCATAATGGGTGCACCAATTTACTTTCCTACCACTACTGTACCATGGTTCCCTTTTTTCTCCACTTTCAACAACCCTTGTTGTCTCATGTCTTTTTGGTAACAGCCATCCTAACAGGTGTGAGATGATATCTTATTTTGATTTGCATTTCCCTGATGAGGCTTCCCTGTAGCTCAGCCAGTAGAAAATCTGCTGCGATGCAGGAGACCCCGGTTCGATTCCTGGGTTGGGAAGATACCCTGGCAAAGGGATAGGCTACCCACTCCAGTACTCTTTGGCTTCCCTGGTGCCTCACCTAGTAAAGAATCTGCCTGCAATGCAGGAGACCTGGGTTGGGATGATCTCCTGGAGAAGGAAACTGCTACCGACTCCAGTATTCTTCCCTGGAGAATTCCATGGACTGTATAGTCCATGGGGTCATTTCACAAAGAGTCAGACATGACTGAGCGACTTTCACACACTGAGGCTGAGTACATTTTCATGTGTCTGTTGGCCATCTGTATATATTCTACATGTATTCTCTAGGAAAATGTCTATTCAGATTCATTGGCCATTTTTTATTGGGTTATTAAATTTTGCTATTGAGTTTTATGAGTTCCTTATATATTTTGATATCAGTCCTTATCAAATAAATAGTTTGCAAAAATCCCAAAGCTCCACAAAGGCATTTTTGTCTGAGGACTACTGCCAAATTATTGTTACTGGGAGGTATTGAGTAAGGGACCTGCTCTGCCACCATCTTGATGAGTTCATGGGGGACTTACTTTTAGTTTTTCAATTTCTAGGAACTGGAGATGGGAGTGGGGAGGTGTCTGCCATCTTGATCCAATCACCATATTGTTTGCACATGTTCTGCACCCCCACCCCCCTGAGTCCCAGCTGAGGCCTCCTCAGCTCTTACACACTGCACCAGAGGGGCTTTTCTAAAATCAGAGCCATCTGAGTCATTGCGTACAGCTCAGAGTCTTTCAGTGGTTCCCACCGAAGTCAGGATGAGACCCACTTCTAGCCTGGCAGGTTCCAGGCCTCTTCCTGTCTCCTGGCTCCTCCCCTTCCTCCAGTCATCTGGCCGCAGGCAGGTCTCTGAACCCACGAGAGTCCGTCTCAGCTCCTTGCCTTTGCTCACTCTGCTGTCTCTTCTGCGGACTGTCTCCACTCTTTGCCCCTACACTTCGAGTTGGCTGACTCTGATCTTTCCCCTTTCTTAGGACCTGGGTTGGGGGCCCTGCTGGGTTCCCACAGTTTCACAGCTCCATGCTTATGCTGTGATTGGCCTTATGACCCCGCGTTCCAGTGTGTTCTGATCATCTCCCCGACAGTCTTCCCTTCCAGAGAGGGATTTCCTGGCAGGGGTACAGCCCCATCCTGATTTCACACGGAGTTGTTGGAAGACTGGAATGATGTGGGGGGCTTGATGGCTACGGGGTGTGGCTACTCTCTCCCTTTGACCGAGGCAGAGGGTCTCAGTGGCCCCTTGGCCAGCAGCGGTGGCGCTGCAGGCGTGTGGAGGGGCCCCTTCTGGCCTCGGCCGGCCTTGATCCGCAGTCAGATGCCCCAGCAACGGGCGGGACTGATGTGACTGTCGCTCTCCCCACAGGCACTGGTGCCATCACACGGTGACACGGACGGTGTCATGCCAGGTGCAGAACGGCTCGGAGACGGTGGTGCAGCGCGTGTA
>SJXQ01009673.1:542146-632725 GCA_006408695.1 Aepyceros melampus | reverse complement strand
CTATTAATCAAGAGATTAATAATCTTCTGCCTCCCTTTCTGAAACCCCCACTCCCGTTTCCTGTTGAGTCTCCAGTCTGTCTCGGTACCTCCCAGTCTGGTCCTCCTCGTGGTGGTCCCCGTGTTGAAGCGGGGTCGTGGCAGGAGCCGCGGTGCCCAGGGAGGGAGGGGGCGCCTGCCACCCCCAGATGAGGTCATTGGCCTGGCAGAGGGATTCCCAGCAGACCCTGCCTAGGACGATGGCACCCACTCAAGGACCTCATGGTGCTGTAGGGACATCGCCTTTGGAGGCCAGAGAGCCGTGACCTTGGCTTGCATACCTCCAGTGACGGGCATCTCATCTCTCTCCAGAGGTCTTCCTTCATATTCCCGCTCATGTGATCTTGGGCACCCAGGGCCGCCTTTAGGGACACACAGGACTCATCTGCCCCCTAACCAGGACAGTCTTTGAGCGGCTGCTGGAGGACTGTGGCCAGGCGTCTCCGAGGACCTCATGACCGCTCTGCTCACTGAGCGGGTCCCAGGGGGCTGCAGAGGGCAAGGCCCTCCTCCAGTTCCTGGGAGAGAACATGGGGTCCCTTCAAGAGATCAGGTTCGGTCCAACCTCTGCCGCTTTATAACCTGGAATCTGACCCCGTGCTCCTCTTTGGCCTCAGTTTCCCCTCTGTCACCTGCAGCCATTCATCCCTGCCCGCCGCATCCCCTTTCTCGGCCAGCACCCTCCTGGCTCGCCTCCCCACCTCCCATCTCTTCTGTCCCATCCGGCCTCCGTGCCAACGCAGGTGGGGTCTCTCTTGACAGCAGATCTGATCACGATGTTCCTCTGAGCCACAGAGCCGGGGTGGCTTCCCCGCGGCTGGGAAGGGTGGTCTCCCAGTGCGTACACGAGACTCTCTTCTTGAGGGGTAGAAAAACCACATCAAATCTCCTGTTTATTTTTTAATCTACAAAATAAGAGAGAAATTAAGCTTTACTGATTTTTTTATGTATGCAAAGATGGTAAATAATATGTGTTTATATACATATATAAATTAATATGATCTCATGCAGGCTCAGAAATATTTTACCGATCAGCATCCTTGGATGCCTGGAGAGCATGGCCAGTCTCCAGGGACACAGTCCAGACTCTGCCTGCACTCCAGGCTTCACAGCCGTCCCAAGCGCTCTGCCTGTCAAAGCATTCTGCCCCCGAACATCCTCCAGATCTCCTGGTTCTCCTGGTGCTGGCTGCCTCCACACCTCGTCAGCTCAGCAGGCCTCCCTCCAGTCTCCCCTCACGCGGGCAGTCTTTTCTGGGCCCTCCTGGTGGGTGGCAGTGGCCATGCCCAGCTCCCCATCCCTGTATCCATCAGTTTCCACCAATGTCACCCTGAGCTCCTCCTGGGAGCTACCCTGTCAGTTAGCAATGAAGTTCCCAGCCTGGGACTCCATCTGGTGCAAATTATTCATGGATTGTTTCATTCATTCCATCAATTTTTACTGAGCACGTATGATATGCCAAACCCTGAACTAGGCCTGGGGGTTAGTGGAGGAGACAGATGTCAGACAAATGATCGCGCAGGTGGGTGTATACTTATAAGGGTGATAAGAGTTTAAGAGAGAAGTCAGGGTTCTATGAAGGTTCTATGACAGTGAAAGTCAAAGGGGTTCAGCCTGTGGTGGAGTGGGTGAAACTGAGGGGTGGGCTGATCAAGGAGGGCTTCTCAGAGGAGGCAGCACTGGGGGCTGCATTGGTGTTAGTGGGTGTCTTGGGCAGAGGGAACAGTGGATGATGAGCCCTGATATGGGAAGGAGCCCTGTGGGTTCAGAAATTCAAAAGCCAGTGACTGCTGGAGTTCTAGGGGGGTGGGTGGGGAGGTGGTAGATGTGGGCATGAGCAAGGGTGGGCAGCCAGGAAGGACAGTGGCCAGATCTTAGAAGTCTAAGTGGTCATAGTAAGGATTTGGTTTTTGTCCTGAGATTGAATGGAAGCTGGGAAGGGTTCATGGAGGAGACTTCTGGTTTGAAAGCATCACTGGAACGAGCTGCTGAGTGGAAGATGGAATACCAGGGGTGGGGAGTGGAAACTGGGACATCAGTCAGGGCCCATTGCTGCTGTCTGGGAGGGTGTTGATGGAGGCCGGACCAGGGCAGGGTGAGGGAGTGCAGTGGGCAGGTAGGATCTACTGGTGGAACTGATCTCCCTGGACTCGTTGATAGGAGGGGCCAGAGAAGGGTAGGGTCCGGGTTTCCATGGATATTTGTTGAGTGAATAACCACTCCCTGGGGAATATATGTCCCTGAATGTGCTGAGATTTGTTGAGTGAATAACCACTCCCTGGGGAATATATGTCCCTGAATGTGCTGAGTGGCAGTGAAGGAACTCTCAAGGTCTGCCCTACGGAGAGAGCTAAAACAGAGATCAAAAGTCCCTAGAATTAGTCTGTCTTGGGGAAAAACAGCAACAGCAACAACCAGGATTAGTGAGACATAGATGGGAGACTCCACATCATATTTGGAGAGTCCCAGGGTAGCAAGAGATTTGTATGCCACAGCATCTTAGCCCAGACTTCACAGCGCGCTCAGAGAGGCAAGGACAGGCTTTACAGGAGGGCTCAGAGAGGCAGGACTTGCTCAATCAGTGGCTCACAGATGGGCAGGGATCAAGTGTTGGTGAGGATGTTTTAAACCATCCAGTCTACTATATTTTAATATGGCATCCTGAGCAGAGGAGTACAATACCTAGGGGTAAATTTAACAGAAGATGGCACTCTGCTGAGAAAAACTAAAGAAGGCTTATATTGATGGAAACTTATGCTGTGTTTGGGCTTCTCTTGTGACTTGGATGAACAACCTGCCTGCAATGCAGGAGACCTAGGTTCGATTCCTGGGTTGGGAAGATCCCCTGGAGGAGGACATGGCAACCCACTCCAGTGTTCTTGCCTGGAGAATTCCATGGACAGAGGAGCCCGGTGGGCTAGAATCTATGGGGTTGCAAAGAGTCAAACATGACTGATTGACTAAGCACAGCACAGCATGTGCTATATTTATGGATAAGAAGCCTGGAATTATTAAGATGCCAATTCTCTACAAATTGATCTATAGATTCCGTATAATCTTATCAACATTATAGTGGGTTTTTTTTTTTTTTTTTGCAGAAATTGATAAAGACAATTTAAAAAGGCAATGGGAATATAAAGGACCTAGGTCCAAGACTTTGTGCGACCCCAGAGACGGCAGCCCACCAGGCTCCCCCGTCCCTGGGATTCTCCAGGCAAGAACACTAGAGTGGGTTGCCATTTCCTTCTCCAATGCATCAAAGTGAAAAGTGAAAGTAAAGCCGCAGGGTCGGACACGACTGAAGCGACTTAGCAGCAGCAGCAGCAGGTGCCAAGACAATCTTGAAGGAGAACAAGACTGGAGGATTTACATTACCATATTTCAAGACTTATTAGTAAGCTGCATTAATTTAGACAATGTGGTTTTGGTCTAAGAATGGACAAATGGATCAATGGAACAGAATAGAGTCAAGAAATAGACTCACATTTAAACACTCATTTGATTTTTTTCAACAAGGCACTGCTGCTGCTGCTAAGTCGCTTCAGTCATATGTGACTCTGTGTGACCCCATAGACGGCAGCCCACCGGGCTCTGCCGTCCCTGGGATTCTCCAGGCAAGAACACTGGAGTGAGCTGCCGTTTCCTTCTTCAGTGCATGAAAGTGAAAAGTGAAAGTTAAGTCGCTCAATCGTGTGCTACTCTTTGCGACTCCATGGACTGCAGCCCACCAGGCTCCTCCGTCCATGAGATTTTCCAGGCAAGAGTACTGGAGTGGGTTGCCATTGCCTTCTCCACAACAAGGCACTAAGATAATTTAATTTTAGTGCGAAAATTTAGGCAAAAAGATCTCTTCAACAATTCGTGCTGTAGCAAGTGGACATTTAAATGGAAAATAATGAACTTTGACTAGTGCCCAGCAGATAGTAAAATTTAAAAAATCATAATTGAACTTGATAAACACTTAAAACTGATTAGTTAAAGATATACTTTAAGAAAATGAAAAGGCAAACCACGGGTTGGGAAAAAACATTCAGAATACATACATTTGAAAAAGGTCTCTCTTGTATATCTTACAAACTGATAAGAAAGACGCAAAACCCAATTTAAAAGTGGGCAAAAAACCTGAGCAGATACTTCACAAAAGGAGATAAATAAGTGGCAAACATGAAAAGGGTTCACCTTTGGTTAAAACTATAATGAAAGCGTTCTGCATACACCTTCAGTTCAGTTCAGTTCAGTCGCTCAGTTGTGTCCGACTCTTTGCGACCCCATGAATCGCAGCACGCCAGGCCTCCCTGTCCATCACCAACTCCCGGAGTTCACTCAGACTCATGTCCATCGAGTCAGTGATGCCATCAAGCCATCTCATCCTTGGTCGTCCCCTTCTCCTCCTGCCCCCAATCCCTCCCAGCATCAAGGTCTTTTCCAATGAGTCAACTCTTCACATGAGGTGGCCAAAGTACTAGAGCTTCAGTTTTAGCATCATTCCTTCCAAAGAAATCCCAGGGTTGATCTCCTTCAGAATGGACTGGTTGGATCTCCTTGCAGTCCAAGGGACTCTCAAGAGTCTTCTCCAACACCACAGTTCAAAAGCATCAATTCTTTGACGCTCAGCCTTCTTCACAGTCCAACTCTCACAACCATACATGACCACAGGAAAAACCATAGCCTTGACTAGAGGGACCTTAGTCGGCAAAGTAATGTCTCTGCTTTTGAATATACTATCTAGGTTGGTCATAACTTTTCTTCCAAGGAGTAAGCGTCTTTTAATTTCATGGCTGCAATCACCATCTGCAGTTCTAGAATGACTGAAACGAAAATGACTGACAGTATCGAATGTTAGCAAGGGTATGGAGAAACTGGAATTCATACACTGTTGCTGGGCCTTGTTCATCCAAATAGGTTTGGGACATGTGTTTGTAGCATCTACTGAAGTTAAACATATATCCGTCCTATGGCCCATCAACTCTATTTCTAGGTACATACCTTAGAGAAGTGGAAATTTGGCCACAAAGACTTGTATAAAAACACTCATCGCATGTTTTATTCATCACCAGTGAAACTGGAAATAACCCCAGAGTCCATGAACAGGAGAACAGATACACTGTGGTATGTTTATGTAATGAAATGTTATTTAGGAATAAAAAGAAACAAAAGATGCTACCCTTAACAATACAGATGAACCTCACAGACTGATGGTTGAGAGAAAGAATGCAGACAAATGAGTGCGCGTTGATCCCATTTATACGAAATTCTACAGCAGGCAAAGCTAATCTCTAGCGAGAAGTCAGAAGAATGGTTCTGTCTGGGGGCTAGAGAACCAACTTGGAAGGGGTTCAAAAGGACTTTGGAGCAATGGGAATGTTGGTGTATACAGAGGTTCAGAGTTCATTGAGCTAAACACTAGATTTATCTACAGATCTTCCTTGACTCACAATGGGGTTACATCACCACAGACCCATTGCAAGTTGAAAAGACCCTAAGTCAAAAATGCATTAGAGGCATCTAACCGTTAGTGGAACGTTGTAGCTTTGCCTAGCCTCCCTTAAACATGCTGAGGACACTTCCACTAGCCTACAGTTGGGCAAACTCACCTAACGCAAAGCCTGTTTTATAATGAAACGTTGAGAAGGTGAAAAGTGAGAAATAGAATGGGATGGTACTCACCGTTAGCCAACACCGCTGAAAGCACGTTGAAGAATGATGGCAGCACTCAGCTAAGATTAATCGCTGGATGATGCGGAAGCTACAGAGACAGGGTTGTCTATTCCTCTCTTCGGATGAGGCTCCAGAATAGCTTGGGAGAAGGCACCGGGTCATCAACAGTTGATGGTTTAGCAGGCGGTGTGTTCTTGGGGAAGATACCAAGTTTGGACTATATGGTGTGTTTCTTCTCTCCATTATATATTTCTCTAGAGCAAGTAAGAACATCTTGTACCTGCCTGTCAGCTCTTGTGGACCTCCCGTAATTGACAACCATTTCTTCTAACATCCTTCCACTATTGCTGATGGCAGCAAACATCTCTGCCAGTTTCTTTGCTGTGAGCTTTCCTGGTGCCCCGGGCATAACGTCTTCCTCTGCCTCAACTTCTCTCCCTCTTTCTTTCTCCAGTTTGAATAGCTCCTCATTGGAAAGTTCTTCACCCTCGGTACCAACAAGCTCATGAATATCCTCTTCTTCAAATGTCCAATTCTAGCTGTTTCCCAAGCACTCAATCTCAGAACTGTTTCATCCACAACAGAATCTTGGTTAAAACCTTTGAACATGTTCACATATGTCTTTAAAACTCTCTGCAAAATGCAGTTCACTATTCACTCATTGCTGTGTGACTTCTTCCCATGGGCAGCGATGGATGGTCTGGGTAGCATGTTTAATGTTAAAACATTTCCAAAACTCTCAGAACGTTCGACCAGTTCCCGTTGCTTCAAGGGCCTGCACAGACATTAGGTGTCAAGAGTATGGTTTGAATATAACTGTGGCGCCTTGGTCCTTGAGTGGAATGAGTACACTTGTGTTCAGTGGCAACTACACAACCTTGACATCAGGATGCCTGTCCTGATATACTGTGGATGCCCCGGAGCTGTGTCTGAGATCAGCCAAATCTTGAATGGGATGTTGTTTTGCCTCCAATATTCTCTTGCCTGAGGGATAAAACACTTCAAAAGCTAGGCTTCAAACAATGTTAATGTCATCCAGGCTTTCTTGTTATGGTGATAACAAACGGGAAGTGAATGCCTGGCTCACATACTTGAATCCTCTGAGGTTCTCCCACTGGTAGATTAGGAAAAACTTTCATTTGAGCCCTGTGACTTTTCCACCCCCAAAGCAGCCTTCCACGCGGTCTCTGAAAGTGAATCCTGGCCTTGTCCTGGACTCCTGATGAATGTATGTTCTCTCCGGCACACACTTCCAGAACAAGCTCATTTCATCGACATTCAATATTTGTTCTGGCAAATATTTCTCATCCACAATTATCCTCTGCAGCTCTTCTTTAAAAGCTTTGGCACCTTCAGTATTGGCACTCGCTGCCTCACCGCTGACTTTCACATTATGAAAATTATGATACCTTTTGAAGCGTTGGAACTGGCCATGGCTTGGTATAAACATGTGCGTTACTTGTAGGATCATGGGCATGCTTTTTTAGTGTATTGAAAGACGTCTTGCCTTAGCCTGGATTGTCAGTTGGCTAAGTGGTATGAGCTTCTGAACCTGGTCTTCCATCCACATGGCAAGATATTTTCTTTCTTTCCTTTTTAAATATTCATTTGTTTATTTGGCTGTGCCAGGTCTTAGTTGCATCATGCGGTATCTTTGATCTTTGTTGCGGCATAAGGAAACTAGTTGCCTGATTAGAGATGGAACCTGGGCTCCTTCTTTGGGAGCTTGGAGTCTTACCCACACTGGACCACCAGGGAAGTCCCTGTAAATTATATTTTAATTAAAAAAAGAAAAAAGAAAACGAATCCATTGCAATTTGAGGAGTGAACTAAGTGCTTTCTTCCCTGGCACTTACCATCGTGCGTGTTAGTTGCTCAGCTGTGTCCGACTCTTTGTGACCCCATGGACTGTACCTGCCAGGCTCTTCTGCCTGTGGAATTCTCCGGGCGAGAATACTGGAGCGTGTTGCCATTTCTTTCTCCAGGGGGGTCCTCCCTACCCAAGGATTGAACCTGGATCTCCTGAATTGCAGGCCGATTCTTTACCATCTGAGCCACCAGGGAAGCACCACACACAGGCACATATTCACACCTATGATACAGAGTTTGTGCTGCCAGCTCTCGCACAGGGAGAGCTCTTGCTGCCTCCTTCATTCTTGTAATCCCAGTGCTTGGTATACAGCAGACACCCCGCATGTAAAGCCAAGCTCTGTGCAGGGTGTGGGGGTGCTGAGGAAGGAGCCCATCCGCTCTGGCCAGGACTGGGGGTGTTTCACAGGGAAGAGGATGTTGGCGTCACACCCTGAAGGCTCTTGGGGGCTTTTCTCTGCGGAGTACAGGAGGATGGGCCAATGTTTAGTTGCGGCATAAGGGAACTAGTTGCCTGATTAGAGATGGAAACTGGTCTCCTTCTTTGGGAGCTTGGAGTCTTACCCACACTGGACCACCAAGAAAGTCCCTGTAAAGGGACTGGAGGAGCCTGCACGTGCAAAGGCCAGGAGGCAGGAAGAGCTGCTTGTTGTGCTGTGGTGGGAGGAGCCTTGGCTGGTGGTTGTGCAAGGAGGGGAGGGGAGGATGCTAGGTGGGGCCTTATTCCCTGACTGGCGAGTGTAGTCTTTGGTCTATGGGAGCCGTGGAAAGTTTTGAGAGAGGTCAGCCTGGTTCGATCCCTGGGTCGGGAAGATCCCCTGGAGAAGGAAATGGCAACCCACTCCAGTATTCTTGCCTGGAGAATCCCATGGACGGAGCAGCCTGGTGGGCTACAGTCCACAGGGTCGCAAAGAGTCGGACACGACTGAGCGACTTCATTTCATTTCACTTCAGCCACAAAACAGAATCATTTTATAAAGATCAGTGGATCTGTGAACTGGACCCCAATGGAAGGGCTGGGAGTTCTTCATGGACGAAGGAGGGCAAAGTGATGGGAATAAGCCCAGGGACACTTGCACCTGCCCCAGGCATTCAGGGGAGGGTGGAGGGGCTGAGCCCTGGCCTGCTGGGCTGGTGAAGCAGCGCCACCTACTGGCGGGTCCTGCTCCTGGACTTCATAGCCACCGAGATGCTTCTGATCCCACATGGGACAGACCAGCCCATGGCCCTCGCTCGGAATGAGAGGCAGAACAAGACCTTCTCTGGGGACTGAGCTCGCCCTCTGGCTCAGGGGCCACGTCTCAGTACCTTGACCAGATGCAGAGAGGAGCAGGGTGCCCTGGTACGGCATGCACATGTTAGTATTCCTAAGTTCTGCCAGTTCTGCCTGGGTTTGGAATCTAGTTCCACCACCTTCTAGCAGTGTGACCTTGATAGAGTTACTGAAGCTCCCAGTGCCTTGGTTTCCTTATCTGTAAATTAGGAATGGTGATAGCATCCCCCTATTAGGGTTGTTATGTGTCAGAACAGTGCCTGATACACGGCAGGTACTCAAAGCTCTCATTGTATCTGCTATCACTTTGTCACCATCATCACTCAAGGCCACAGTGAAGAGCCCTTTGGAGGGCTCCCGGGCTGGAGGCCGAGGAGCAGCCTATGGCACAAGAGGCCTGGGGGCAGCCATGGCAGCTGGAGAAGGGCTGGTCCCCAGGGTTAAACAGCTCAGACTATCTCCTGACCGCAGTGGGGATGACAAAGGGTGCGGGCCAGGAGGAACGAGGTCAGGTCTGCATTTTGCAAACCTAGCACCTACACATCCCTTTCTGCTCTCACACGTGCCCTTCCGTTGAGCCTCACGCCCGGCATCCTGGTCCTCAGCATGCAAACCAGGAAACAGGCTCAGGGAGGTTCCGGAACGTGCGCCATTCCCGTCGTGAATTAAGGTCAGGACCCTAAATTCTCAGCTGGTGTCCCCACCGCCTGGGGCTCCATCTACCCCATGGTGCTATGGTTATGGGAGGAGTTCCGTCGCTTTCCCAGCCCCTCTTAGAGCGACAATCTGCCTTTAAGAATTAGTTTTAGAACTGAGATTGGGATTGGCCTGCAGGCGTGTGTGCCAAGCCACTTCAATCATGTCCAACTCTTTGAGACCCTATGGACCATAGCTCACCAGGCTCCTCTGTCCATGGGATTCTCCAGGCAAGAATACTGGAGTGGGTTGCCATGCCCTCCTCCTGGGGACATTGGCATAAATACACTATTAATGTGTAAAATAGATGACTGATGAGAACTGAGGGACTGGCAGTTCAGTGGTTAAGACTCTGCCCTTTCAATGTGTGGGACATGGTCAGGGAACTAAGGTCCCGTTCGCCATGCAGTGTGGCCACAAAAAAGGAGAACCAATTGTGTAGCCCAGGGAACTCTCCTCAATGTTCTGTCATGACCCAAATGGGAAGGAAATCCAAGGAAGAGGGGATGTATGTTTACATATATATGAATCAGTGTGGCTGATTCACTTTGCTGTACAGCAGAGACTAGCACAACATTGTAAAGCAGCTATGGTGGTCGTTTAGTAGCTAAGTTGTGTCCGACTCTTGTGACCCCATGGACTGTAGCTTGCCAGGCTCCTCTGTCCGTGGGATTCTCTAGGCAAGAATACTGTAGTGGGTTGCCATTTCCTTCTCCAAGGGATCTTCCCGACCCAGGAATCAAACCTGGGTCTCCTGCATTGCAGGCAGATTCTTTACCTACTGAGCTATCGGGGAAGTCCCAAAGCACTATATACTCCAACTAAAAAAAAATGACATCTTAAATTGAAATGAAAGCATCTTCCTTTTCCCAGACGGGCCTGTTTCTGGCTGGGAGATCCGCAGCAAGAAGCAGCTGTGAGAGTGTGAGTGTGTATGTGTGTGTGTGCATGTGTGAGCGTGTGTGTGTGAGCATGTGAGTGAACGCGTGGGTGAGAAATGGTGTATGTTTCTTGTCAGTTCAGTTCAGTTCAGTCGCTCAGTCGTGTCTGACTCTTTGCAACCCCATGGACTGCAACACGCTAGGCCTCCCTGTCCATCACTGACTCCCAGAGTCTAATCAAACTCATGTCTGTTGAGTCGGTGATACCATATTTCTTATGCAGACAGTCTATTTGGATTCCTTGGACCCAGGCTTACCTACCCCGCTGTGTCTCATCAGGTCCCTTGCTGTGAGGAGTGGTGACATTGACTGGTCCTCTGCCCTCCCATCCCCCACCCCAGTGGCCTATGCCAGCTGCTTCCTGAGATCTTCCTGCCATGGATCTGAGAGTCCCCAAGGCCTGGGTTTGCCCCTGGGCACCTCTCCCTGCAGACTCCCATCCCCTCACTTTGAAGGTTCCAGTCCCTGCCTGGCTGCACCCTGCCAACACTTCCTCCTCCTCTATCCCCATCTTAGAGCTCCAGGGGGAAGCGGCTTTGCTGGAATGTTGACGAAACACAAGGGAGAGGATTTTTTTTTTTTTTTCCAAAGAAAAATTCGTGTAACAGGATTTTTCAGATTTAGCACACTATTTCTGAAATTCAAAACGTGACTTATGTGTTTTCCTGTCAACAGTGTGCCTAAAAACATCACACCTGCTGCTCTCAATTAATTCATAATTTTCCCATTCATGATTAAGTTGCTTGGTGTCAGCAGATGCAAGTTCTGTGAAGTCATGCAGTTTTGCTTTCAAGAGGAAGCTGTGCAGACTTGATCAAGCCGGGATGGAAATTGAATCATAAAGCTGGACTTTTGCCCCTTGTGAAAATCAGTCATATGTATGTTTTCTTCTTAAATTATAGTTGATTTCCAATGCATGAATTACACTGTTAGTTTCAGGTGTGAGATTCAGTTTTATATGTACGTGTGGGTGCTCAGTTGTGTCGGACTCTGCGATCCCACCGTAGTCCGCCAGGCTTCTTTGTCCATAGGATTTCCCAGGCAGGAATACTGGAGTGGATTGCCATTTCCTGCTCTGTGGGATCTTCCCAACCCAGGGATTGAACCCCCGTCTCCGGCGTCCCCTGCATTGCCAGGCGAAGTCTTTACTGCTGTGCCACTTGGGAAGCCCGTACATATATTCTCTTTCAGATTCTTTTCCCTTAGAAGTTATTACAAAATATTGAGTGTAGTTCCCTGTGTTATACAGTAGCTCCTTGTTGGTTATCTATTTGAAATAGTGTGTATCTGTTAACCCTAAACTCCTAATTTATCCTTCCATCCCCTCTGTGTGTGTGTGTGTGTGTGTGTGTGTGTGTTAGTTGCTTTGTTATGTCCGACTCTTTGTGACCCCCTGGACTGTAGCCCACCAGGTTCCTCTGTCCATGGGGTTCTCCAGGCAAGAATACTAGAGTGGGTTGCCAGATCCTTCTCCAGGGGATCTTCCCAACCCAGGGATCGAACCTGGGTCTCCCACATTTCAGGCAGACACTTTACCATTTGAGCCAACCATAAATTTAGTTGCTATGCGTGTGGGTCTGTTTCGTAAATAAGTTCATTTTTGTTAGATTCCGTATAAAAGCGATATCATATGATATTTGTGTTTCTCTGTCTGGCTGAGCTGGGTGGTCTCTGCAGGAGTGGGGTCTGCGGTGGGCTGAGGGAGGCCCTCACACTGTCCTGATGCTGCCCTTGTGTTAGTTACAGGACTCTGATCAGACCCACATACAGAGTGTCCTACCGCACGGTGACGGCGCTGGAATGGAGGTGCTGCCCTGGCTTTACCGGGAGCAACTGCGACGAGGGTGAGTCTCTGGGGAAAATTTGGGTTTGGAGAAAATAAAATCGATAAAAATTCTGGGATGCAAGAAACTTTGACTACATGGACTAAAATGATCAATGTTGATGAAGGAGCTATGTGCTTGTGAATATGTAAATTTTTATATTATCCAGCTAAATGTACTGAATTGTCATTTACCTGTAACTGTGTTTATCATTTTATTAATTTTAAATAAGGGGGTCAGGGGATGGCTGCTGGCCAGGCAGGTCCTCAGAGTCTCTGGACGCTCCTCTCCCACCTGCCCTCCTTCTGGGAGGAGTTCCTCTCTTTTTCACATTCTTTCTTTCTCCCAAGCATCTCTGAACTAAATGCTCAGGACCAGCCAGCTGGGGTGAGCCTGACACCCTGCCCAAGGGCCACCGAGCTGGGGTCCGTGTGTGCACTGCTTGGGCCAGGCCTGGAGGAAAATCATACCCCGGCCTGGGGAGGAGGTTCAACGCACAGCCTATTTCTTCTGCTCTGGCTCTGACTCACGCAGGAGCTGGGGCAGGCAGAGCTGGGTATGTGGGCTCTGATGCAGATGAGGACCTGTGAGCCTTGAAGCCGCACCTGTTGAGAATAAGGCAGATGGGCCTGGTAGGTGGAAGGAGCAGGAGGGCCTCACCCCAGCAGCTCCTCTGCCCAGCTGGTGCTCAGAGGGAGGGCGAGGCCCAGGGCCGGGTGTCCCTTCCGAGTGCCGGGCCCTGGGCTCAGTCTGGCTCTGCAGCCCAATGGGGCCTGAAAGCAGCGCTCAGGTGGGAATCAGAGGGGTGACAGAGCCCACTGCTACCCTGCTCACGTCTAGCCTGATGAACAGGTTTGCAGCTCACCTGGTTCTCCAGAAGAGCTGGGCCGTCCCAACTCAGGAGTCAGCTTTGTATTTGGAAACAGTAGCTGTCCTCAACCTTGACTTTCTGACAACACGATCCTTCCTCTTCTTTTTTTTATTCCCTGACTTGCTGATTTTAGTTTTGTGTGTATGCACAGTCCCTCCAGTCATGTCTGGCTCTTTGTGACCCCATGGACTGTAGCCCGCCGGGCTTCTCTGTCCCTGGGTATTCTCCAGGCAAGAATCTGAAGTGGATGGCCATGCCCTCCTCCAGGGGATCTTCCCGACCCAGGGAGTGAACCCGTCTCTTGCATCTCTTGCATTGTAGGTGGATTCTTTACCCACTGAGCCACTGGGAAGCCTGATTTTAGTTATATGTATGTTAAAACACTATTTGTTGTTGTTTAGTCGCTAAGTCGTGTCTGACTCTTTGTGACCCCATGGACTGTAGCTTGCCAAGTTCCTCTGTCTCTTGCCCTGGCAAGTGGGTTCTTTCCCACCAAGCCACCTGGGAAGCCCAAGTTAGACCCTACAGAACAATAAAAACAAAACCTTTGGGGTTGCCCTCTCTACCGAGAAATCATTTACATCTCTGCAGTTTTGTACAAGTTAACCTCCAACGTCACAGAACCTGAGCTGTAACCTGTGACGAATGGCAAGGAAACAAGGCGACCTTCTCCCAGGATGACTCGTGCCCTGAAGTGGGCTCCATGACATTGAAAGGTCGGGCCATCACCTTTTGGGCCCACGCACACGTTTTGGGTAATTCTTGCAGACTACACGGACAAAGCACAGCATTTGGCAAGCAGCATCAGGCCAGGGGCGTTTGGGGGTCAAACTCTGTTCTCAGAGAGGTTCTGCCTCCCAGGACAGGAGTAGGTTCAAGCAGGGCCGGGGGCCCACCCTTCCTGGGAGAGGAGATGGGGTGACTCTGACCTGGTCAAATACCCCCAGAGGCACCTGCCCTTGAGAGCGCGTGGCACCTCCTCTCCAGAAGAAAGGTCATCCCTGGTCAGCCGCACTGATGTGGGTTATCAGCGCACTGACCAGAACCGTCTGGGCGTCCTGAGCTAATTAGTGAGAGGTGTCAGCACATCGCAAGACACTCTCAGCCTCAGAGCCTCTGCCAGCCCTCCGCTCTGGAAGGATCTTCCAGACTTGCCCGCCTCGATGAGGACTTGCGCATCTTAGGGCTTGGGTTGAGGTTTGCCTCTTTCAGGGAGCCTTGGGGTTGAGCGGTCCCTATCCAGCTGTGAGCATGAGGGTCTGGGAATCCTATGGGCTTGAGGGATTCCTGGGAGCAGAAGGCCCTCGGCTGAGGGCGGGACTGGCTTCTGGAAGCCCTGGTAACGACTTTACATTCCCAAGGATGAACCCATAATGTCAGAAGGCAAAGTCAGAGCGGTGTCTGTGCCTTCAGACACATTCCTGAGATGGTTGTGGAGGGGCCTGGACTGTGAACTCCCACTCGGTTCCCAGACCGACGGCTCTGGAAAGCCCGCAGGTCAGAGGTGCCCTCCTCTGTGGTTTCGCTTTGCCCCAGATGAGATTCCCCAGGAGAAGTGCCCTTTTTTTCTGATGTGTCTGGCCTTCCTTCCACGTTGTCAGGTCTCTGGTTTGGGGCTGGGATTGCCTGGGAGTAGGTGGCTCCCGCCTCCCGGATAGCCTGTCTCTAGACCTGTTTCCCTCTGCTCAGTCTCCCCTTCTATTTCCTCCCTGGATGCCCCGGGAGTGCTGGCCTGAGGCTTGGGAATGGTCTCCTTCATAGATGCATCTCCTGGATTGGAGGCGGATTCTTTACCGACTGAACCACCAGGGAAGCCTCACGTCTATATACCGTGTATCCTAATTATTTAAAAAAATATATTTTTCTTTAATTATGTGCCTGTGCCGGATCTTAGTTTCAGCATGTGGGATCTTTAGTTGCAGCATGCAGACTCTCACTCGTGGCATGTGGGATCTAGTTCCCTTACCAAGAATTGAACCCAGGTCCCCTTCTTGGGGAGCATGGAGCCTTAGCCACCCGGACCACAAGGGAAGTCCCCCCATCCTAATTATTTGAGGATTCTGCATTTGTGAATTTTACTAAAATTTATTTGTAACCCAAATTAATACCTGAAACATTTTTGTGGCCATTCAGAGCTGTGTGCAGAGTGATAAAAAATTTGAGTCGCCTCACGTGTGTTCCCACGTTAGGAGGTTGAACTGGATGGCTCCCTGCTTCTTGGTTTCTCATGCAAACAAGCATCCTTTTCACAGTCTGTTTAGTGCCGGGTTTTTCGCATTTTTTGCTTTTCTTTTTGCGGGGAGAGGGAGTGATATCCTTGTCTAAAATAGCATAGCGCCGGCCAATGTTCTTAGTGCAAAAAGACTCTGATGTGACTTCCTGAGAAAATAACATGTGTTAAGTAAGCTTTGTTTGGCATGAGTTATAGGGCTGCTATTGGCTGTGGGTTAAATGTTAATGAATCTACAGTGTATATTCAATAAGATGTCTTTAGATGGAAGCTCACATAAAACGAGGTTATGTATTGATCATGTTGATCAGTTGACGAAAATGCTGTGACCTGATACTCACAAGAATCTAATCCTGTATTTCCCCTACAAGCGATGGTTCAGTCATCACTGATTCAGGATTCTCCCGGGGACCTGATGAAATGTGGCTACCCTGAATAAGGAGAATTAACTGTAATATCTGCATCTATCTAGAAATATTTTTTCCTTATTGCACAAGCAAGTACGTGTTGGGTGTAGAAAAGTGAAAACATGCAGAAATTTTACCTCTCAGGGTGACCTCCAGTCTCACTTTGAAGAAAACCCCCCAGACCCTTTATTTTGCTGGGGAAGGGCTGCACTGGGTCTGTGCTGCGGCACGCAGGCTTTCTCTCTTTGTGGCATACAGGCTTCTCTTATTGCAGAGCGGGGCTCTCTAGTTGTGGTGTGGGCCTAGCTGCCCAGTGGCTTGTGAGATCTCAGCTCCCCGAGCAGGGGAACACCCTGGGTGCCACACCCCCGGCCTTGGAAGGCGGATCTCAGCCACTGGGCCACCAGGGGAGTTCCACAGACATTTTCCTGTGCTTTCGTGTCTGTTACACTCTGCACACCATTCAATAACTTTCTTTTTCACATTGATTGTCATGAACACCTCTCCTTGTCAATAGATTGCTTTCTCTAGTATCATGTTCAATGGCTGTGGAATTTGGGTACACACTTTATTAACTAACCCCCTACTAGAAAATATTTAACTTGTTTCCATTAAAATTTTTTTAATAATCTTGGTGCAAACATCTTTCTTTAACTGACAAAAAATTACATATACCAGCAGACACCCATTTTAAGTATACAATTTGATGAATTTTAATACATGCATATATCACCTCACAGAAAATCCCCACCCCTTAACAACCTCTATTCTGATTTCTAACATCATAGATCAGTTTTATCCATGTTTGAACTTCACATAAAAGGAGTCATACAGTATATACTCTTTTGTGCATGCTTTCTTTCACTTAGGATGTTTTTGAGATTTATTCATGTCCTTATATGTGTATCAGTAGTTTCTTTGTTACTGAGGATTGTTCCATTGTATGCGTACGTACGTGCTCAGTCACTTCAGTCATGTCCGACTCTTTGTAACCCTGTGAACCCATCAGGCTCCTCTGTCCATGGGATTCTCCAGGCAAGAATACTGGAGTGGGTTGCCATTCCCTTCTCCAGGGGATCTTTCTGACCCAGGTATTGAACCCACGTCTTTTATGTCTCCTGCACTGGCAGGCAGATTCTTTACCAGTACTGCCACCTAGGAAACCCATCCAATTGTAAAACTAACCAGTTTTATTCACCCGTTTTCCTGTGGATAGATGTTTGCATTGTTTATCGTTTTTGCCTTTATAAAGAAAGCTTCTGTGAACAGTCTTGTTTATGTCTTTCTATCAACATGTCTGTTTTTATTTCCCTTGGGTAAATCCCTAGAAGTGGAATTGCTAGGTGGTGATGTACGTTTAACTTTTTAAGAGTCAAACTGTTTTCTAAAGTGGTTTTACCATGTTATACTCTTATCAGCAAAGTATGTTCTACTTGCTCCACATCCTTGTCAACAGTTGGTGTTGTCAGCGTTTAATTTTAGCCACTGTAGTGGGTATGAAGTGAGACTTCCCTGGTAGCTCAGCTGGTAAAGAATCCACCTACAATGCAGGAGACCCTGGTTCTATTCCTGGGTTGGGAAGATCCCCTGGAGGAGGGCATGGCAACCCACTCCAGTATTCTTGCCTGGAGAATCCCCATGGACAGAGGAGCCTGGCGGGCTACAGTCCATGAGTTCACACGGAGTCGGCACGACTGAAGCGACTAAGCCGCAGCAGCAATGGGTATGAAATGCTTTCTAATTTGCTCTTGCCTGTTGACTTAAGATGCTGAGCATCTTTCTGTATGCCTCTCTGAGTGCTTACTAACCATTCTTATATCTTCTTTTGTGTCTGTTCAGGACTTTTGCTCATTTTTGAGTTGTTTAATAATAAAACCAGCCAAACTGTTTCCAAAAGAAGTGTTAACATTTTGTACTCCTACAAACATAGTGTGTTCCAGTTGTTCCCCATTCTCACCAATATTTGGTGTTGTTAGTTTTTTTTAACTTGAACTGTTCTAGTAAGGATGGAATGATATGTAAATCTAGTTTTCTTCTTTTTAAAGTCTGGTTTGACCACTCTAATTCTTTTGCATTTCCATAAAAATTTTGCAGTCCATTTATTAATGTCTACAAAAATGTCTATTGGGTTGAGATTAGGATTGTGATGAATATGCAGATCCAGTTGGAGGAGAATGGATCTCTTAATGGTGAATCTTCTGATTCATGAACATGATATTGCCCTGCATTTATATAAGTCTTTAATTTTTCTCAGCAATATTTTGTAGTTTTCACAGTAGACAGCTTTCTTATCTTTTATTAGATGTATTTATAAGTATTTCTCTTTTTTGGTGCTTCTAAAAAATGGGATTAAAATTTTCATGTTATGATTATTTTGCTGATAGTATATAGAAATATATTTGATTTTTGATTATTGACTTTGTGTCTGAAACCCATGCCTAATCCATTTTCTAATTCTTATATGTTGATTATAGGTTATATATTGATTTGTTTGGATTTTCTACATAAACTATCATGTTTTCTGTGACTAAAAACATTTTTGCTTTTTCTTTTCAAATATTTTGCTTTTAATTTCTTTTTCTTGCCTTACTGGACTGACTAGAATGTCTAGTAAAATGTTTAATAGAAGTTGTGAGAACAGATATACTTGTTCCTGATCATAGGGGAGAAGTTCTCAATATTTCAAAATTTGTTATTAAATATGTTATTAGAGTAGGTTTTCTGTGTATTGGCGAAGGAAATGGCAACACACTCTAGTACTCTTGCCTGGAGACTTCCATGGATGGAGGAGCCTGGCGGGTATCCATGGGGTCACAAAGAGTTGGACACGACTGAGCGACTAACACTTTCTATGTGTGCTGTGTATCAGATGACAGTCACTTCTAAGTTGGTTGAGAGTATTCATCAGGAATAGGAATAGGCGCTAAATCTCATCAAATGCTTTTTGTGCATCTATATGCAGGTAATTATACTTTTATCCTTTGTTATGTTAATGCAGCACATTGATTGATTTGGAATAGTAAACCAATCTTTGTTCCTGGAAGTAGCTTTATTATTACTGGAATGAAATTCATTTGGATACTTTATTCCTTTTTATATTTCCATGTTTGATGTCTATCTGTAGTTTTCTTTCCTTCTACTGTCTATCAATTTTTAATTATGAGGGTTAAGATGTTCTCATAAAAAGAACTGGGAAATTTTTCCTCCTCTGTTTTCTGAAAACTCTTATTTTTTTTTTTTGAAGATCGTATTGCTTTTTCCTTAAGTGTTTAATTAAAACTTTGAATTCACAGGGAAACCATCTGGACCTGTAGTTTTATTTATGGGAAAATTTTTGATAACAAATTCATTGTCTTTCATCTATATAGGGCCACACATGTTTTCTGTTTCTTAAAGTTAATAATTATTTGCACATTTTAAATCTTTATAGAATTGTAATTTACATACAACTCATTACATGTATTTAATTTACATACACCAGAAGTATACAGTTCAATAACTTTTGACCCCATGAATGAATACTTTTCTTTGTAATTCTCTTTTCTTTGGTATTCCACCCACCAAATTTGCCTTAGCCTCCCGGCACTCTGGTTTCTCTTTCTTCCGCTCAGATGGATTGCTGTGCTCTGCTTGGTGCCGCCACCACGTGCCCCAGTCCGGAGAGTGCTTCCAGGAACCACCCTGTCTGTTTTCCTTCTCTCAGGAATCACTGCTCCACATGGTTCAATGTCTGGAACATTCGTTTCATAAATTTCATCTCATTTTCTAGTTGTTTATGATGGGAGGGCAAGTTCAATATGACAGTCTATGACGACTGGAATCAGAAGTTACATATTTTCCTTCATCGGCCTTTTAGTTATACCTCTCCGTATGATATACTAGTACTCCAAAGGGTTACAGTCTGTATCCTTAACTTATCATAGCAAACTTAGAGTAAATATGGGACTGTTCCCTGTAAAATGAAAGGACATTTTAACAGTTCATTTATCTACTCCCTCCATTCTCTGTGCTATTGTCGTCATATGCTTTAAATGTGAATGTGTTAGAAATTTTACAATTCAACATCATACTTTTTGCGTTAACAGTCAGGTTACTATTTGAGAAGTGAAGAGAAGGAGAAACAGTCTTCCCTTTATTCTATAGTTATCATTTCCAGTGACCTTTCTTTCTTCCTGGAGCTCTGACCTTTCTTCTAGAATCCTTTTTCCTCAGCGCCAGCATTTCTTATAGTGAATTCTCTGAACTCAAAAAGAATTTTTTAGTATCTACTTTGTGTTAATGTTTATCTATCTATCATCTATCTGTCTGTAAATCTATAGATATTTGTATCTATAGAAACATACGTTTGTTGTTTAGTTGCTAACCCACATTCGATTTTTTGTGACCCCATCACCTGTAGCATGCCAAGTTCCTCTGTCCTCCACTATCTCCCAGAGTTTGCTCAAATTCATGTCCATAGAGTCAATGACTTAACATAAAATTTACCATTTCAGCCATTTTTAAGCATGTGATTCAGTGGTATTAAATATATTCACAGTGTTTTGCAACCATCATGCTATCTAATTCTAGAACTTTTTATCACCCCAAAGGGAAACCCTATACCCATTAAGCAGTCATTCCTCATTCTCTCCTTCCCTTAGTGCTTGGCAACCACAAATCTGCTTTCTGTCTCTACTGATTTACCTATTCTAGATATTTCATATAAATGGAATCATTCAATATGAGGCCTTTGTGTCTGGCTTCTTTTACTTAACAAGTGTTTTGAAGCTTCATCCAAGTTGTGGCATGTATCTGAATAATGAATAGTATTCCATTAGATGGATACACTACTTTTGTTTATTCACTCATCAGTTGATGGACAATTTGGGTTGTTTCCACCTTTTGACTATTGTGATTAGTGCTGCTATGCACATTCACATACAAGTTTTTGTTTGAACACCTGTTTTCGATTCTTTTTGATGTATACTTAGGATTGGGGTTTCTGAGTCATATGGTAATTTTCTGTTTAACTAGCTGAGGGACTGTAAGACTGTTTTCATAGTGGCGGCACCATTTCACATTTCCACCTGCAATGTACAAGGGCTGTAGTTTCTCCACATTATCTACAATACTTCATTTTCTGTTAACTTTTTGAATATTTTTATTGAGTTTATAATTGTGGATTGATTTTTTTTTCTTTCTGTTATTTTAAACAGCTCGGTCATTCTATTGTCTTTCTGCATCCATTATTTCAGGTGAGAAGTCTGCTGATGTCATTTTGTTTCCCCACTAAGAATGTTTCCTTGGGTTGTCTTTAAGATTTTTCTTTATCTTTGCCTTTCAGCAGTTTGACTGTGATGTTAACCAAGTGAGATTTTAAAAATCTTGCTTGGGTTTCTTTGAACATCTTGGCTCTGTTAGTCAGTGTTTTTGACCATATTTGGAAAGTCTTGCCCATTATTTCTCCAAATATATTTTTCTGCTTATTCTCTCCCCTCCTCTTAAGCTTCCATTTGCATCCATGTTAGACTGCTTGACATTGTCATTGAGGATCTGTGTTCTTTCCCCTCCTTTCTTCAGCATTGGATCATTTCTATTGGTCTCTCATCCAGTTCATTGTCTCTTATGACTTTACGAGCTGCTGTCAAGCCCTCCAGTGAAATTTTCACTTCAGATATTATGCTTTTCAGTTCTGAAATTTCCATGTGGGTATATATGTGTGGTTTTTTGTTTTGTTTGTATTTCCCTGATAAGCGTTCCCCATCTGTTCACTCATTGTGACCATAACTTATTTTTGTTCCAGGAATGTGTATGTAATAGCTGCTTTTAAGTCCTTGTCTTCTATTTCCAACATCTGGGTCATCATACGGTTTGTTTGTATTGACACTTTTGACTTAGGTAGCATTTACTTCTTTCTCTATCTCTCTCTTTCATTCTCCTTCCTTCCTTCCATGTTAATAGCTTTTGCTTGTCTATTGGACACTTTAAATAATATGCTGCAGAGATTCAGATTTTTGGGGAGAGTATTGACTTTTGTGTAGCAAACAGTTAAATCGCTGTACATTTGTGAAGGCTTGGGTTTTATACTTTATTGGGGTGGATATGTAAAGCTCTTAGACCTGGGATACAGCTTTTTACCTAAGGTGTAGCCTTTCTGTGGTTTCAAAGACACACTATAATAATAAACACCTAACTAAGGTGTTTATTAAGCCCCCTAACTTGGAGAGACTCAAGCTCTAGGTCATCTTCCTTTTATTAGACAGCAGCTGATACATCTGCTCAGCTTTTGTAGCTTCCCCACTGTTGTTCTCTGCTAAGCTCATTGGAATCTCCCCTGCACATGCACAGTTCATGGGTCAGCCAAGGATTTCAGGGTGGTTTGTACACAGAGTTTAAGGCTCTCAGCTCCATGTTGTTCTTCTCTAATTAGATTTCTTTCCCCAGTTTCCAGGTTCTCTGGCAGCCTTAAGACTAAACAACTGCAGTTTTTGATTTGCATTCTGGCCAACCCTGCATTGCCTGAACTGGGGTATGCCCTTGAGGGAAAAGCCATGTAATGTGGTATTCACTCTGTGCTATTCTCTTTTCTCGCAAGTTTTTAATTCCCACCAGTTTCTGCTGGCTTTTTGTTATTCTTTAGTGCCTTCAAATAGCTGTTTAAAAATTTTATCTAGAGTTTGTTATTTTTATCTTAAGTGGAATTAGTCTGACACAAGCTACTCCATCCTACTGGCACTCAAACTTTGTGACCATCTTTTTAGTTAGATCTTTGTCCACACCTTTAGCAATTTCCTTAGAATAAGTTCCTAAGCAGAATTATGGGTCAAAGAGCATGTACACCACATCAAGGATTATTAATCATACTGCCTGCCAAAGAAGTCCCTAGAAAGGTCACTTGTTACAGTGTTGTGGACAGGTTGAGAAATTCTGGAGGATAGAGTGTTGTCATGACTGACTTCCTATTGTGGTACCTGACACAGTGCTGGCAATTAGTATCTGTGAAGGCTGTTGACTGACTGTACCTGGAATATGATTGCTGCCAGTGCTGATCAAAGGAGTCGGCTTTAATCCTGGGATAGAGGACCATTGGAGAAGGAAATGGCAACCCACTCCAGTGTTGTTGCCTGGAGAATCCCAGGGACAGGGGAGCCTGGTGGGCTGCCGTCTCTGGGGTCACACAGAGTCGAACACGACTGAAGCGACTTAGCAGCAGTAGCAGAGGACCATTACTTCATCACTAGAGCTACATTTAAAAGTGTTCCTTCAGCCACCTTCTGCCAACAGATGTCCCTTCAGTGAGTTCAGCTGGCTGGCAGCAGAGATGATACAAACACCTTTATCAACATTGTATAATTATGTCGGTATTCCTCACGTCTAAAATTTTGTACTTTCAGAAGGTCTTTCAGTCACATTATTTTATATTTCCACAGTACAGATGCTGCTAAAGACTATCTGTGTCCACCTCCCAGACGTATATGTTGAAATCTATTCCTCAAGATATAGGTATATTAGGGGCCTTTGGAAGGTAATTGAGAGAAGCCTGGTGGGCTTCAGTCTGTAGGGTTGCAGAGAGTCAGACATCACTGAAGCAACTTAGCATGGGAGGTAATTAGGTCATGAAGATGGAGCCCTTATGAATGGGATTGTTGGTTGTTGAGTTGCTAAGTCGTGCCTGACTCTATTGCAACCCCATGGACTGTAGCTCACCAGGCTCCTCTGTCCATGGGATTTCCAAGCAAGAATACTGGAGTGGGTTGCCATTTCCTTTTCCAGGGGATCTTCCTGACCCAGGGATCAAACCCATGTCTCCTGCATTGGCAGGAGTATTCTTTACTGCTGAGCACCTGGGACGCCCTGTGAATGGGATTAGTGACCTTATAAGAGACTCCAGAGAGTTTCCTCACCCTTTCTGCCATGTGAGGACATGTGAAGAAGACAGATGCCTGTGAACCAGGAACTTGGCCAAGTTCATCCAGCTGAGAAACTGCTGGTACAGAGCTGAGACCTGAATCTCTTGCTCCTGATTAAATGCTCCTTATTCTAAATTACTGGCGCCCTTTAAGGTATTGGGAAATCCCACTCAAAGTGTCCCCAGCACAAAGGACAGATCAGCTGGACTCTCACCTGGCTCCTTCGTGGAACACCTGCTGTGGTCTGGTCCCTGGTGTCTTAGAAGCGAGATCTCATGTTGCTTTGGTGTCATGGAGGAGCTTTGCACAAACTTATCAGGAGATGATAAGTTTCATTCAACCAGGGGATACTTCCTGTGTGTTGTGTGTGTGCGCGTGCGTGCACTGGAGTCCTGGCCAGGACAGGAAATGAATCTTCTGGGCCTCCATATGGGCAAGGGCAGGCCCCGGGGCGAGGTAGCTCAGCTAGTGCATCCAAGCACTGAACTGATTGATTTGAGTCCAAGACAATGCTGACATTTCACCCCTGGCTAGAGCTCTGTGTATGAGTGTGTTTGTGTTTTAAGTGGCTGAGTGTTCAAAGGCAGAAGGAGTTCTCCTGGGAGGAGGCTGTAGCCTCCTGGATAATCTACAGAGCTCAGCATTTTAGGGAAATGATTCTTAGTGAATCTGATGATGTTTCTGAGACTTGCTACCTCGGCTGCCATTAAAGGGAGGGGGACAAGCCAGCAGAACCATGTGTTCAAATTAGCCTGGAGGTTCTAGATGCTTGGGTCACACTGATGAAAAGGAGACCTCAGGAGCTCCTAAATAGAAGGGGCAGGAGAGTGCTGGAGGGTGCCGGGGATAGAGGTGTGAGCAGATAATCATAATACTGCCAAGTAAAGGGCTTTGCTAAAGGCATGTTAGGAACTTCCCTGGTCGTTCAGTGGTAAAGAATCCATCTGCCAATGTGGAGACACTGGTTCAATCCCTGGGTTGGGAAGATCCCCTGGAGGAGGAAAGGACAACTCACTCCAGTATTCTTGCCTGGGAAATCCCATGGACAGAGGAGCCTGGCTGACTACAGTCCATGGGGTCACAGAGGAGTGGGACACGACTAAAGAACAACAACAAAAGGCAAGTTAGAGGTGCTGTATGGCCCACAGAGGGTAGAGATTGGGAAGGGGTTCTTCCTTCAGTTCATGACCTCGCCCTCCACGTCCAGCTCAGATCTGCACTCCCTCGAACATCCCTTCACCCTCATAAGCTCCATCTTCTCACCTACTGGTTTCTTCCCATCATCACACAAAGCATCTCTCATCTTTGAGAAAACAGTCTTATTGAATCTGCGTCATCCTTTAGCCACCATCCCATTTTGGGCTTCCTTTCTTGGACAAGCCTTTTGGGAGAACTACCTTCTCCGCCTCAGCTTCCTTGCTTCCAGGGTCTTCTGGAAACTTGCAAGGTAAAGCCTTTGCCCCACTTACCACTCAGAGGGTCTTTTCACTATTCACTGGCCAAGAGCTGGAACCCAATACATTTCTTGAATGAATGAATGAATGAAAGATTACAAAGGCAGTTTTCACAGGTGTGTGATAAGAGGTTCAGATGATGGATGGCTGATTCTCCCCATGGATGACTGATTCTCCTCATTGTAGAGATGAATAACTGAGGCTTCAGTTCAGTTCAGTCACTCAGTCGTGTCCGACTCTTTGTGACCCCATGAATCACAGCACGCCAGGCCTCTCTGTCCATCACCAACTCCTGGAGTTCACTCAGACTCACGCCCATCGAGTCAGTGATGCCATCCAGCCATCTCATCCTCTGTCATCCCCTTCTCCTCCTGCCCTCAATCCCTCCCAGCATCAGAGTCTTTTCCAATGAGTCAACTCTTCACATGAGGTGGCCAAAGTACTGGAGTTTCAGCTTTAGCATCATTCCTTCCAAAGAAAACCCAGGGCTGATCTCATTCAGAATGGACTGGTTGGATCTCCTGCAGTCCAAGGGACTCTCAAGAGTCTTCTCCAACACCACAGGTCAAAAGCATCAATTCTCTGGTGCTCAGCCTTCTTCACAGTCCAACTCTCACATCCATACATGACCACAGGAAAAACCATAGCCTTGACTAGATGGACCTTAGTCAGCAAAGTAATGTCTCTGCTTTTGAATATGCTATCTAGGTAGGTCATAACTTTTCTTCCAAGGAGTAAGCGTCTTTTAATTTCATGGCTGCAGTCACCATCTGCAGTGATTTTGGAGCCCACCAAAATAAAGTCTGACACTGTTTCCACTGTTTCCCCATCTATTTCCCATGAAGTGATGGGACCGGATGCCATGATCTTCGTTTTCTGAATGTTGAGCTTTAAGCCAACATTTTCACTCTCCTCTTTCACTTTCATCAAGAGGCTTTTTATGTGAGGCCTTGCTGGAGCCCATGGGGGAGCAGGAGACCAAGTGATGGGAAGAATAAAGGGCTATTGCTTTCTGACTGGCTGAGTTGGAGAGTTGCTTGGGCCCTGACCACTCAGCCGCTTCTAACACCTGCTTCTTTGCTGGCATCTTTGGTAGACTTCTGACCCTGGCCTCTTGGGGAGAGTGAGCTGAGAATCTTTTCTGTTCAGCATCTGCTCCTGCTCACAGAGTCAACAGACAGCGTGGCCTCACTGTTGAGATTCTGGGCCGTTTGATACTCCGTCCCAGCCTGGAGTGGTTCCAGCCGTCGAGATGGGTTTTGTTGTCAGGCGAGCATCTTTCGGCACCTCCCATCATGCTGTGTGGGGCTGTAAATATCCACAGATGTCACCTGCCTGTTCTTTTTCTGGAAAGAGCTTGCACGGGGGCTGGCCCAGGTCACAGGCACAATGCTTGGCTTCTGGGCTGTCTGCACATCCAGAGGGCTCCCAGCACTCCCTGTGGCCACTGCTGCTTCATTCACAGGCATTTCTCAGGGCGTGGCTGGGGCCACTGTGGTGCCACGGGAGATGGTTGCTAAGCTGGTTAATTTTCTGAGACTCTCTGGCCAGAGTTACATAACCTCTGGGGGAACCCGGATGTTTCCCGCTGGCTGCAGGGATCCAGGGTCTCTCCAGGGCGGAGGCTCCAGGTGCAAGACAAGACTCTCTTGTCACTCCCTCTGATGTGCTGAACACGAGGAGGGAGATGGGGCCCTCTGCTGAGATCTAGGAAAGGCTGGTAGAGCCCAGGACAGTCAGGCTCTGTCTCTCTGTCGTCAGTCAGCTCCTCAAGAGGTGAGTATCGGCCAGCCCAGAGACCAGGGGCTGGACCACGTGTGCCTGGAATGGCACAAACATGCTGCAGTGAGATGTCAGGGTAGAGGGGGCTGAGCACGGGCGAGGAGGAGGGGCCGAGCAAAGGACAGCAGATGCGTGTTCCACCCGCTGAGTGCAGCCTTTGGTGGGAGGTGTGGGGAGGACCGGGTCCCTCAATTAGTGTCTGAGGCTCCAGGGAGAACATGTTCATTACCTAAGTGACCTGCAAGACGCCAGTGGGCTTCTCTCTAGAGCACTCAGGAAAGGAGTGGAAGGGCTGTCTAGCACATGGCCTGTGTGTTGGCGGGAAGATGTCGGCTGTGGGGGTGGGTGGTGATATTAGAAGAGGGGAAAGTATAAAGAGAGGACGAGTCTCATGAATTCAGCAGATCCAGGAGCTGGTCTTCCTATTCCTCCTGCTTCATGTTAGGATCCTCTGTGGGGCCAAGTTCACACGCCAGGGCTCAAGGTCACATACTTCGGCTTTGGGTGGCTGGGGTCAGCTCCGGTGCACTGGAGAGGAGTGGGGTGGGCCATCAGCCTGCTGCAGGGAAGCATTTCCAGAACCTTCCAGCTGGGGCCAGGGTCCCAGGGACTGAGCACATCACACTCACGCTGTGGCCGGGAGAGGGGAAGAGGGCCTTGGCCAATGTCATCGACTATAAGCTCATCCACTGATGTTGTCTCAGACTGGGTGGAGCCAGTGGCAGAGGCGACTGGTCTACCCCAGTCTCACCTGCAGGGTCTACACAGTTGACTGTTTGGGATGGCCTGTGCTTGGCAGAAGCCTTGGCCTGTCATGGTGGGTGGTGCTGGACAGGCCTCATTCAGGGAGCCCTTTCAACTCGACAGCCTCGTCTTCTAGATACTTCTGCTTCTCTTCCTGGGACCTCCAGGACTGCAGTGTCATCAACAGCTCCTCATGTTCTCATCGGCGGCCTCTGTGTCTTGACCCCAGGTGACAAACGGGGAGGGTTTGGGGAAGTCTGGACCCATCACGACAGTCCTAGAACCGGGATGTACTGAGGACTGGAGCACACAGGCGTCTGCTGGGTGAGATGGAGCAAAGCAAACCAGGAGCCTCCCGCCGAGGAGGGGCTTCCAGGGAGGGCATCCCACATGACCCAGGAACTTAAGGAGTGACATGACTCTGCTACCATCCTCTCCTTCCCCAGAAAAGTGGACCGGACATCCCAGCAGACAGCAAGGACAGACCAGGATTGACAGGCAGAAATGGGTTCCCTGGACTAGGCTTTCTCTGCTGAAACCTGCTGCCATCCTGATTCTCAGTTCAGTCTTTTCCTCGCAGAGCTTGCAGGAGCCTGTGCTTGTGGTGCCTGCCTTAATCTTCACTGGTCACAGTGGAGCCATGGCAGGAGGTGGTGCGGATGCCGGAGTCCTGCCCGGCATCTCCAGGCTCACTCTTCCCACCCCCCAGGCTCTGTTCTGTGAGCTGTGGCCAGGCTGTCCTCCAGGCAGCCACCCTTGGGCTGCACTCGTGTCCTGGGGCTGAGCTGGACCCACTTTGCCTGCGTGAGGTGGCAGCACACTGTGTATTCTCACGTCCACGATGACAGGCTCATTGCACCTGCTTGCTTAGCTCAGGCTATTGTAACAGAATTCCGCAGCCTGGGGGCCTTAGTGAAAGTGAAAGTTGCTCAGTCAGGTCTGACTCTTTGCGACCCTGTGGACTGAAGCCCACCTGGCTCCTCTGTCCATGGAATTCTCCAGGCCAGAATACTGGAGTGGGTAGCCATTCCCTTCTCCAGGGGATCTTCCCAACCCAGGGATGAACCCAGGTCTCCTGCATTGCAGGTGGATTCTTTACTGTCCGAGCCACCAGGGAAGCAAGGGGACTTAAACCACAGACATTTGTTTTGCAAATGTTCTGGAAGCCATGCAGTCCCAGATAAATGTTCTGGAAGCCATGCAGTCCCAGATAAAGATACTGGCAGATTCGGTTTTCAGTGAAAGCTGTCTTCCTGGTCACCTTGCTGTGTCCGACACAGGGACAAGGAGAGAGCTCTCTGGTGTCTCTTTAGGTGGAAGTATTAGTCACTCAATCGTGTCCTGTTTTGCGACCCCATGGACTGTAGCCCGCCAGGCTTCTCTGTCCATGGGATTTCCCCGGCAAGAATACTGGAGTCGGTAGCCATTCCCTTCTCCAGGGATCTTCCAAACCCAGGGATTGAACTTGGTCTCCTGCATTGAAGGCAGATTCTTTACCATCTGAGCCACCAGGGAAGCCCCTCTTCTTGTAAAGGCACATACTAATCCCATCATGGGGCCCACCCCCAAAATTTGCTTGGTGACGTATCTATCCATTCCTCTATCTCTCTCTCCATCTCACTTTTTGGTACCTGGGTCCTCATGTCCTGGGTGGATGGGCTCAGAGAGACAGCTGCTTCTTCTTTTAAAATATTTATTTATTTATTTGGCTGCACCAGGGCTTAGTTGCTGCGAGCAGGATCTTTACTTTCGGCATGTAAGCTCTTAGTTGCAGCACATGAAGTCTTAGTCGCGGCATGTAGAATCTGGTTCTTTGACCAGGCATCAAACCGGGGCCCTCTGCACTGGGGATGCAGAGTCTTACCACTGACCACCAGGGAAGTCCTGAGAGGCAGCTTCTTTAATATCTCATCTGCACCTCGCCCCAGGCTTCCCAGGTGGCACAGTGATAAAGAACCTGCCTGCCAATGCAGGAGATGCAAGAGACTCAGTTTTGATCCCTGGATCAGAAAGATACCCTGGAGCAGGGGTTTGCAACCCACTCCAGTATTCATGCCTGGAGAATCCCATGGACAGAGAAACCACCAGGCTGCAGTCCATGGGATCGCAAAGAGTCCAGCATGACTGAGCACGCACGCATACATACATACTGCATCTCATCCCGGGCCTTTGTCTGTGAGTGAGCCCTGCTGTGTACTTTCAGTTTCCCATCATACAGTATCTCTGCCTCTCTCTTGCTGAACAGACTCGGTTTCCCGAATCCTCCTCCAGATCAGACAGGCCACCCTGGCTGCCATCCTCGCTGCCTTGCCTGGTTCTCCTATCCCTGGGGATGGTGGTGGATGAACCAAACTAGAATCAGTGGGTGGGGCTTTGTGGGCTCCATTTAAATATTTTTCTTCCAGTGCCACGTGACCAACAAAAGCCAGCTTGGGGTCCACTGGGAGCTCAGGAAGGTTCTCTCTGAACCATTTGAACAGAGTTAGCTCCTGGGCTTGGGCTGGGGAGGGGAGGGGAGAGCCCTAGCCCACACAGATATGAGGAAGTGCCTTGCCATGATAAAAGCATCAGGGCCCTTCCCATGTAACCAGAAACCCACAGGCAGAGTGTGGTCATGTTGCAACAGGACAAGCAGAGTGGAGAACAATGTCTCACCTCTCCAGGGGCCCACCCATGATCCCCTGCAGTGTGGGGTGAGCCAGGCCAGCTGGCTGAGGGCAAGGGTACCCTGGGCAGTGTGGGACGATGGCTTTCCACCCATGCCAGAGGAAAAGAAGGGTTGGTCACACACACCCTGCTTCCTGTGGTCCTGCTTTGCCCAGGGTGGCCGTTTCCCAGTTAGAGCTCCCAGACAGGGGGTCTGGGCTTGGTGCCCAGCACCAAGAAACAATCCGTCTATCCCTGTAGAAAGATTCTGTATCTCTCATTCTCCTGTACAGTGGAAATACCACAGATGTCAACCCAGGCCAGGAGCTGAAATGCTGTCTCCACACCTCACTCTGTGTGCAAGTCACTTCCTATCTCTGAACCTCAGTCTCCTCATCTGTAAAGTGGGCTCAATGACACTTGTCTTACAGACTTATTAATTCTATTGCACATCAAATGAATGAATTAAAAAGTACCTGATGGGCACAAGCAGCCCTTAATAAGTGGCTCCTGTTACTATTATTGTTCTCTCAACTTGCCCAGTGTTGGGTACAATGCCAAGTGCTAGGTATCAGAAATATACATCAACTGATCATGGTGTCTTTTCCTTCTGCATATGGGTGCTTAGGGCTGAAATGGACCTGAAAATCTCTATTAGGGCCTTTTGTGTGCGTGAGTGTATGTGTGTGTGTGTGTGTGTGTGTGTGTGAGAAAGGTGGGGGAAGGAGGTTGATTTAATCTCTGCTGGTCTGAGCACAACGTGAGATTTAACCCATAGATTCCCAGGCACCAGGGGCCACGGAAGTGGGGTTCACTCAGCTGCCAGAGATGCTGAGCAGCCCCGAGAGGGAGAGGGCCTCAGGGTCCTTAGTCCTCCTGCGTCAACTGCCACATATGATCTCACCCACTGAGGCGCTGTTCTCCTTGAGGGAGAAGAGGTCTGCAGCCAGGGGCCGGGCTCCAGCCAGATTCCGCTTCAAGGCAGCTGATCAGCACCAAGGATGCTAGGAATGGAAGCTGGGAGGTGGCGGCGGTGTGGACAGAGCTGGGAGCTTGAGGCCAGAAGCCGAGACTGTTCCTGGGTATGTGACCTTCGTTAAATCACCTGCCCCTCAGTTTCTCCTCTGGAAACAGGGTTGTTCTGCTGGCGAGGGGTGAGCCTTTGAGGTCTGCGAGCCTGTGGTTCTGGGCTCTCCTCCGCAGAAGCAAGGCTGTTGTAACAACGAGGCTGAGCTCTGGTTATTGTAAACTTCCCGCAGAACGAGGCATACCTTACCATGATGTCATGTCTAGACACCCAGGTCAGGTATAAATTATGGAGACAAAGTAGCATGTTCAGTGGTTAGACTGTAAAACTTTAACAAGAGATTTCTGTGACTCCAGCATGTGTTGGGAAAGACTGCTTTCAGAGGAGCAGAAGGAGGAGAGGCCCTTTCTTCCTTTTTCACTTCCTTTCCGGCATCTGTGCTTGGGGCAAGGCCCCAGGACTCATGGAGATGCTGGTCCCAGGTGGCGGCTTCCTCCAGCACAGGAAGTGACCAGTGCTGGTTTCCGGAGACCTGGTAGCTGAGCTGGGTGGTCCTGGGGCAAATCTCAACCTCACAGGGCCTCAGTTTCCTTATCTGTAAAATGGGGGGTGGAAGAGAGAGAGAGAACATTCCAGCACAAACATTTCCATCTCCTGATCCTTAAGGACCTGGCAGAGCAAAGCAGTAGACACGTGTGTTGAGCAGAAGGAATGCCTTTTTGCATTTTAAGACCTACCTCCTGTGGCTTTGGTGATGAGAAATGTGGCAAGGCAAAGGAGCAGCTTCAGAGGCTGTGAAGTGCCGTGCTGTCAAGAGGAGGGCCTGGCCTGGAGATCCTGGGGTCTCCTCTGAAAAGGGCTGAAAGTTAAGTCAGTAGCAATTGAGGGGAAGGGGACAACAGAGGGTGAGATGGTTGGATGGCATCACCAACTCAATGGACATGAGTTTGAGCAAACTCCGGGAGTTGGTGACGGACAGGGAGGCCTGGTGTGCTGCAGTCCATGGGGATGCAAAGAGTCAGACGCAACTGAGCGACTGAACGACAACAAATTGAGGGGATGTCTTTGTGGAAAAGATGGACACTGTTGTGCTTTTGTTTTTTTCTTTCTGACGCCAAATACATTATTCCAACACAAGTTCTCCAATTCTCTGACAATGCCTGGGGGTTCGACACTCCAGTTCCTGTTCTGATACCAACTACCCGGAGTGGCTCAGTCTCACAAGGCTGCTGCCCACTTCAGCTGCCAGCTGCACTAGGCTACATGGGCTTCTCTGCCACCCTGCTGACTACAAATCTGCGGGTTCCCATGACACCCCTCAAGTGTGATAATTCACAAGAGTGACTCACAGAACTCAGGGAAGCACTGTACTTACCATTACAGTTTTATCATAAAGGACACAACTCAGGAACAGCCAAATGGGACAGCTGCAGGTTGAGGGATGGGGAGGGTGCTGAGCTTCCACACCCTCTGGGATTACTGCCCTCCCAGCACCTCTGTCTGTTCACCCACTCAGCTCTCTAAACCCCATCCTCTAGGATCTTTATGGAAGTTCCATCACACAGGCACGGTTGATTTAATCATGGCCACTGGTAACTGAAGTCAGTCTCTAGCCCCTCTCCCCTCCCCAGAGGGCTGGGCTGGGGCTGAACGTTCCAACCTCCTAATCAAATGGTTGGTTCCTTTGGTCACCAGCGCCCAACCTAAAGCCCTCTAGGGACCCACCTGGAGTCACCTGATTAGCATGAACTCAGGTGTGCTTGAAAGGGGCTCTTTATGAATAATAAAAAACAGGCTCCCATCACTCTGGAAATTCCAAAGGTTTTAGGAGCTCGATTCCAGGAACTGGGGATGAAGGTCAAACATAAACATTTTATAATACCGCCTCTGTAAGCTGGTGGTACTGAGTACACTGAGGATGCCTACCTTGGTCCCTAGATCTGAGGCAGGGAGGCCCTGGCATCTGGTAATGACGTACCACGGCTCCAGCAGCCACGGGGCACAACGCAGGAGTCTGTTTCCAGATGCCCCAGCATGCCTCACAGCAGGAGGGCTCCGCTGCAGTCACACACATGGCAGAGAAATGACCGAGCGTTTGAACGGGGTGGTCGGCATTGCAGGATGCTCAGGCCTTTGCCGTGTGGGTGGAGCCACTCAGTCTCGGAAGGCGTCGGTGCCACAGGGCAGTATATACCACATGAGTGAAGGGTACGGGCTCTGCGATCCCAGGATGTGTGGACCACGCTCATGTTCATCATGTCCCAGGAGAATGACCCCCAGGGAACCACAGAGCAGCTGGGATGAGGACAGTCTGTCCTCAGCCAACTGTTTCACCATCTCGTCGCATTTATGAAGTGCCCACCTGCTCTGCGCAGCCCATGAGCACTGGAGTCCATGAGCAGACCCTCACTCTTTCCCACGGAAGTGTCGTGGGCAGGAGAGGCCTCCCTGGGACCTTCGGGCTCTGCAGCAGGAGTGCACTTGGCCCCGGGTCCCCTGTCCCACGAGAACCTCTCACGTGTTCTTTAGGGCTGAGCGTTGCCTGAACTTCCCCTCAGAGGGGGCTGTATCTCCTGATTTGGGTTGGAATGTTCCAGAACCCCTGTGCCTCGCTCTGCTTTGAACAGTTATTTATTGCCTGGGCCTCTCCTTCAGCACTTCTCTCCCAGACTCGGGGTTTCCTCCTCCTGTCCGTCCTCGCTCTCTCCCTCCCACCCTTCTTCTCCTCCTCTCAATTGCCTACATGTCCATCTTTCCAACTTTTCTCTGAGCTGCCTGGGGGTTGTGTCTTTCTCTGCTGCGTTTTGGTTTGTAAGGATGCCTCCCTAAGGAGAAAAAAATGAGGTTTCACCTGCAGTCAAATCTGGCCCCACCACTTCCTAGCTACGAAATGTTGGACAAACAAATGATTTCTTGGAGCCTCACTCTCCCTATCAATGAAATGGGAAAATTGAGGCTTACTTTGCAGGGGTCTTAGGAGGTTCTAGAGGCTCCTGAGAAGTGCCCAGCTCCTGGGAGCACCCAGGGAACCAGACCAAGGCTTGGCCCATGAGAAACACGTGCTGCCTGGCATCTGGCCCTGGGACATGATTTCCTTTTACCTTCCTGATAACCCCATGGAACAGGCAGGCATCACAGTGCTCCCATTTTACAGATGAGAAAGGTGAGGCTAAGTGCTTAAGTGGGTAGAGGAAGGCCACATGGTTAGTAAGTGATTGATCTTGGAGCAAGTCACTTTGCTCCAAGAGCAAATGACAACCAGGTCCTGCCTTTGGACTTACTCCACACTCAGTAAGGCATGAATGAATGATTATATGCAGGGTTGCTCCATGGCTGTAGCCAGCTCTGGGATCCCCGAGCTGTGAGGGAGAAGCCCTGGGCAGGATGAAGAAAAGCAGGTCGCCAGCTGGGTTGGTTTGGCAGAAGGATGGGTCTCCAGAGGCCTCACTCAGAAACCAAGGGCCAGGGTCAAGGTCACAGGGCGGACTCACAGAGCACAGCTGTTTGCATCTGTGTTGTGTCATGACGTGTGCGTGTGCCTCGTGAGTATGGGATGAGTGTGGTGACTGCATCCGGTCTGTGTATGCGTAGCACTGGTGCAAGTGCAGGCGTGTGTGAGGGGTAGCCGTGCTGTCTGTGCGTGGTGGGTGCACGTGATGCGTGTGAGCATGGGGATATGTGTGTTGGTGAGTGGACTGTGCGTTTATGTGGTATATGTGTGCTGTGTGTGTAGTGATGTGTATAAAGTCTGTGCACATGTGTGTGTTAGTGTGTGAGGTTTGTGTGTGAGTGTGCAGGTGTGCAGTGAGTGTGTAATAAACCCTCTGTGATGTTCTCGTGGACTGGTTAGATTCCCATGAGATAATCTGTCTAGTCTTGAACTTGGAGGGAGTACCTCTGACCACCTGCACAATGGAAGCTGAGACGGGGCGGTGTGGGGAGCGGAGGGATGGGTGGGGTGGGTTTGACCCTTTGGTGTTAACTTGCACTTAACCCACAGGCTTTCGGAATGGCTCCCTCACCCTCCTTCACACCTGGTATCCTTCCATCATGAGATCCTATTTTTTTTTCTCTCTGGAGAATAAGTTTCCAATTTTCTGCCTGAAAGGATGTGAGTACCTTGAAACTTCTTCCTCCTTGTAGACTTCACATCTGTCCTATTTTTAGCACCTTTCTCAGTACCTGATCGATGGCCCTCTGCGGAAGGGAAACGAGCTTTTCTCAGCCCGTCTCCCTGCTGACTCAGGAGGCAACACTCGGGTCAGCAAAGGCAGCTCCCATTTCTGCATTTGTTTTACAGTTTTCACATTTCTGCTGCAGTCAGTTTCTCTCCTATTTTCTTCATCCTTGTCAATTTATATCTTTTAAAAAAAAACCAACCCCCCAGGATGCTTCCTGTCACTTCAGTGGGGTTTCAAGAGAGTGTTTATCTATTTGTTTGTTTTTTGGCTGTACCAGGTCTTAGTTGTGGCACAGGGCATCTTTTTGTTGAGGCAGGCAAACTCTTAGTTACAGCATGTGGGATCTCCCTCCCTGACCAAGGTCAAACCTGGGCCCCCTGCATTGGGAACGTGGAGTCTTAGCCACTAAACCACCAAAGAAGTCCTCAGAAAGTGTTGATGAATGTGTACCTTCCATCTCTGTAGAAAACACGTAAGCCAAGGAAAACGGCACGCTGTTCCTCTGTGGAGGCAAGTGAACTTGGCTCAGTAACCCTTAGTACCTCTTATCATCCAAATGGTCAAGTTAAACTCTTAATTTAAAAATTATACATAGGAACTGTTTCAAACTAACTAAAAAGTGCATAAAAATTACCCCATAAGAGACATAGGTACCCACTACTGAGATTTAACAGTGGCTGTCAGCATTATGTCATATTTGCTTCAAAACAATTTTTTTGAACTTTAAAATTTTTAATTTTAAAATAATTCAAAACAGTGTCTTAAAGACATGAAATGTTAACAGGTATGACTAAAGCCAGGTACAACTGAAGTCCCATCATCCATGCCTTTTCTCTTTTTCCTTCCCAGGCAAAACACTAACCTCAAATTGGTGTGTGCCTTTCTGAGGCAAATTTCTGTATTATTATTTTATGTATTTATGCTTCCCTCCTGGCTCAGATGGTAAAGAATCTGCCTGCAATGCAGGAGACCCAAGTTTGATCCCTGAGTCAGGAAAATCCCTTGAAGAAGGGAATGGCTACCCACTCCAGTAGTCTTGCCTAGAGAATTCCATGGACAGAGGAGCCTGGTGGGCTATACAGTCCATGGGGCCACAAAGAGTCAGACATGACTAGGTGACTAACATGTAGATATTCTAAAAGTATATATGATTGTGTGTTTTAAAATTTGCATACATGTTCTGCTGAATGCATGCTTTTACAGTTTGCTTTTTCACTTAAAATATCTGTGAACTCAGTTTGTAATGATCTTTACTTATTTATTTGGCTGCACTGGGTCTTTGTTGTGGCATGTGAAATCTTTAGTTGCTGCATGCAAACTCTTAGTTGTGGTATGTGGATCTAGTTCCCTGACCAGGGATTGATCCAATACCCCCTGCACTGGGGCTTGGAGTCTTATCTGCTGGACCACCAGGGAAGTCCCCATGATGACCTTTTAACCTCTAGTTCATTTATTACTTTCTAGGAGTCTCCTGCATGAATGTACTACAGTTAATTTATTATTCTTCCACTAAAAGACATATTGCTTTCACTTTTTCACAAATGCAAATAGGACTACAGAGAATGCCCTTAGATCCTTCTGCACACAGGCAAGGGCTTGCCCAGACTGAGAATGCTGATCTTTAACTCTTCTTTGATGATGCTGGTTTAGTTGCTCAGTCGTGTCCAACTCTTGCAACCCCATGGACTGTAGCCCACCAGGCTCCTCTGTCCATGGGATTTCCCAGGCAAGAATATGGGATGGTTTGCCATTTTCCCTCTCCAGTGGGTATTCCTGAGCCAGAGTTTGAACCTGGGTCTCCTGCATTGCAGGCAGATTCTTTACTATCTGAGCCACCAGAGAAGTCCCTCAGTTCATTTCAGTTCAGTCTAACTCTTTGCAACCCCATGGACTGAAGCACACCAGGCTTCCCTGTCCATCACCAACTCCTGGAGCTGGCTCAAACTAGAGCAAGCCCCTAGACAGTTTTGAATTGCTCCCATTCTTTCCATTCCACTCCACAGCATCAGTATGAAAGTTCCCCATTGCTCTATATTTTTACCAATATTTGGTGTTGTCAAATGTGATTTTTTTTGGTACTCTAGTAGATGACAAATTGTATATTTATTTAAAAATCTTCATTCCCCTAGTATATCTTAGTTTCAGGTTCTTTCAGTTTTTGTTTATCCAAATATGTTTGTATGTTGTCCCGACTCTTGAGTGATAGTTTAGTTGGGTATAAAATTCTAGGTTGATAATCACGTTCCCCCTGCACTTTGGAGATAATATACCATTATTTTCTGGACTGTTGTTGCTGTTGAGAGGTCTACTGAAGATGTCTTTGGAGATAGTTCATCTTTTTGCTTTGGCTGGTTATAAGATTTTGTCTGTAGATTCACTGTGATTTGTCTAGGTATGGATCAGCTTTTTATCTGTTTGTGACTCCTTGTAATCCTTGAATCCTTGATATATGAGGATCCATATGTTTTAAAATCAGTTCTAGAAAATTCTAAGTTATAATCTCTCCAGATTTTTCTTCTTTATCATTTTTTCTATTTGTTGCTTCTGGAACTCTTTTTAGAAAGATAGGATCCTCATTCTGTCCTCTGTGTCTCTGAACCACTCATTCTTTGTGGTGTTTCACCTTTGCACTTTGGACAAAATTTCCTCAGATACAACTTTTATTAATATTCTCCTCAGCAGTATCCTGGAGAAGGCAATGGCAACACATTCCAGTACTCTTGCCTGGAAAATCCCATGGACAGAGGAGCCTGGAAGGCTGCAGTTCATGGGGATGCTGAGGGTCAGACACGACTGAGCGACTTCAGTTTCACTTTTCACTTGCATGCATTGGAGAAGGAAATAGCAACCCACTCCAGTGTTCCTGCCTGGAGAATCCCAGGGACGGGGGAGCCTGGTGGGCTGCCGTCTATGGGGTCACACAGAGTCGGACACGACTGAAGTGACAGCAGTAGCAGCAGTATCCAATATGCCTTTTTACCTGTCCATTTCATTTTTTATTTTTAATTAGTGTTTTTTTTTTAATTTCCATAGGTTATGTTTTGTTCTTTTCCATTCTTATCCAATTTTTAGCATTTTCCTTTTAGCTCTCTAATATTTTGTTTTTTAAAAATCTTATTTATTTTTAGCTGGGGCACGATGCAGCAAGGAACATCTTAGTACCCTGACCATGGATCAGACCCATGCCCCTTGCTTTGGAAGTGCAGAATTTTAACCACTGGACTACCAAGGGAGTCCCCACTCTCTACTATTTTAAAACATATATATATATATTTTTTTTTTACTTTTTTTACATTAAAAATTTATTTATTTATTTTTAAATATTCTTTATTTATTTTTCAATTGAAGGATAATTGCTTTACAGAATTTTGTTGTTTTCTGTCAAACTTCAACATGAATCAGCTGTTTCATATTTTCTTTATTATTGGATTTTATTTTCTCCTGTTGTTGGGATTTAATCTTCCTGGTTGTCTTCTTTGCTCTCTCACTTACAGTCACTGTTTTCCTTGTTTTTTTTTTTTTTAATGTATCTTTTTTTTAATAGTGAGCTCTTCTTTGTTACAGCTTATTTATTTATTTTTGGTAAGAATCCCCTGTAGCCTGGATTGTGGAACCATTCTCCCACAGAGTGTTATAAGGCACTCCAGAATATCACTAGCTAGGAATAGATTTTTATGTTAATTTCTTGGTTTGTGGATTTCTGGTAAATTGTTCTGGGTTTATAATCTCAGTTCAAACCCCAGATCCACACAAGGCACAGGCTTGAGATTTGGCTGCATCAGGAGAGATTTTCTGTTTAAATCTAAGGAAAAGAGAGAAGCTTCACTATTCCCTCCCTGTGCTGACTGACAGTCTTCTAGAAAACCTTTCATGGGGCATGCTGCCCTTTCCCCATTCATGGACACTCAAAGCAGAACGGCGTGTAAACATCACAATGAAGCCACCAGTGTTACAATAGTGATAACTCCCTCCCTCGTTCCCCAAGTCCAGTTAGAGAATCTGCTCATATAGTATCTACTCTATTTTCAGTTTCCTCTTTATTCTTGTAAGTACTTCCTTTCACTCTTTGGAACTCAGTTATGCATTTAAAATAATTTTCATTGTATTTTATCCAGCATTTCTTCTTTAATCCAGTATTTCTAAGTGTTTGTATAAATAAGTGTTTCTGATTTTCTTATACACCATCTGTTAGGACCTGAAATCTATTCTTAATTTCCTTTTGTCTCAATTTCTCCACTTAGAACATAGGAATAATGTTGCCTTCTACGAAGAGTAATCAGAATCAGGTAAGGATTTACATAATTGATCTAGCCATAGCGTAAGTGTTCAATAAATACTAGCAGTAATTATTACTGTTACATTGAAACCATATGTGTTTTTTCTTTTTGATATTTGTGGGTAGCCTAGTTAGAGGTCTTTGAAAATAAAATAACTAATTTTCTCCCAGTGCGATTGTAATCTTTAGTTTTGCTAAATTTATTCTAAGAGGGAATAAATTAAGGAAAAAACAATAAACTAAAAGTTAGTGTTCACATGGTATGCTAGTTGTTTGTTGTTCAGTTGCTAAGTCCTGTCTGACTCTTTGTGATCCCATGGACTGCAGCACGCCAGGCTTCCCTGTCTTTCACTATCTCCTGGGGCTTGCTCAAACTCATGTTTATCGAGTCGGTGATGCCATCCAACCATCTCATCCTCTGTTGTCCCCTTCTCCTCCTGTCTTCAATCTTTCCCAGCATCAGGGTCTTTTCCAATGAGTCAACTCTTCACATTAGGTGGCCTAAATGTTGGAGCTTCAGCTTCAGCATCAGTCCTTCCAATGTGTATTCAGGGTTGATTTCCTTTAGGATTGATTGGTTTGATCTCTTTGCTGTCTCAAGGGACTCTCAAGGGTCTTCTCCAGCACCATAGTTTGAAAGCATCAGTTCTTTGGTGCTCAGCCTTCTTTATGGTCCAACTCTCACATCCTTACATAACTAGGGGGAAAATCATAGCTTTGACTATACAGATCTTTGTTTTCAAAGGTATGCTAGTTACAATAATATATATTATTTCATATCATTCATATAATAACCCCATGACATAGGATATTGTGACAGTCAGGACAGACCAGGTTACACTTGGTAACAAATAGCCCCATGATTTTAGAGGGGAGTTGATCCAACAAAGTTACTTTCTTGTTCAAAATGCATGTCTGGTGCAGGACAGTGGAGGGCTCAGCATGTCAGAGCTCTTGAGGGCTCCAAGTTGACAGAAGTTCCACCATCTTGCACCTGCACCCAGTATAAGTGGGAAAGTGAAAAGCCATGGACTTTTCACCACCTCAACCTCTTATAACTTAATGTCCGAAGCTAGTCGTGTGGCCCTGGTCAACTCCAAAGGGTCAAGGAAATGGAGGGATTTGGGGTGATTACATCTGTCTCTGCCTCAGGCAGAATAGAAAGGTAGGAACTTTTCTCAGACACCTTCTAAGTGCCAGCAGTACGCCAGGAAAGTGTCCTATTTCTTGAAAAAAAGAAAGTGTTGGTTGCTCAGTCGTGTCCGACTCTTTGCAACCCCATGGACTGTATAGCCCACCAGGCTCCTTTGTTCATGGAATTCTCCAGGCAAGAATACTGGAGTAGATAGCCATTTCCTTCTCTAGGGGATCTTTCCAACCCAGGGATTGAACCAGGGTCTCCTGCATTGCAGGCAGATTCTTTACCATCTGAGTCACTGTCTTACTTCTTCAATTCTCAGCAATGCTTCAAGGTAGCATTGCATGTGAAAAAACAGGAGCTGGAGAGATTGAGGAACTCATGTGAGATGCCATTTCTCATCTGGTAGAGCCAAAATTTGGATTCTGCCTTCTGACTCCATATTGTCTGTTTCTACCAGGGGAGGAAAAGGGTGAGAGACATGCAGGGAGGTGAGAGGCAGCCAAAGGTCAGCTCTGGACACACTGGCCCTGAGAGGTGATGCTGCCTCTGCTGGAGCCCCAACAGCAGGGGAGCCTGATTAGCCTTTCCACTCCCCTGTGTGAGGGGTACTCCCCTTGGCTTCAAGGGCTAGTCATGTCATGCCATACCAGACACGTGTGTAGTTGTAGACACATTCTAAAGTCGGGTGTGAGTGCTCTGTGATAAGTGTGAGTTCAGGTCCTTTGTGCCATAGGCTACGGTGCTATCAGAGGATGCCCAGACTCCATGGGACATACACTTAGGAGCTCATGGACCTGCACGGACGTGGTCCTTGTGGTCCCAGCCTCTGTCCCCTGACCTGCTTTTGCATGACTGCTTTGGCCAGGATGCTGGTATCATCCTCTGGTTTATCCCAGTATCCAGGACAGGGTCTGACCTTGAAGAGCGCTCGGGAAAGGCTCTTTGGTGGGACAGAACTGACTGATCTGACACTCTTGTGAGCAGGCTGTTACAAAGCTGTATCGCCTAGGCTGTCAGGGAGTGGGCAGGGGAGGCTAGGGTCCATTCCTGGCCGCTGCGTTCGTGTGACTCTGGGATGCTCCCTGCTCTCGCTCAGCCTCTGACTCCCATCCTGGACGGTGGTGTGGGCAGCAAAGACATCCCAGCAGATCTGAGATTCTCTGAGGTTCTGGCATCTGTCCTCACCTTCCAGCCTGCTTGTACTTGGGAAAGGTTTGGTCAGGGATCAAACCCCGCAGAGGACCTTACTGAATTCTTGATTCCGAGTCTCCTCCGGAGCCCAAGCCTGCCTGTATCTACCTTACCACAGTCTTGGGGTTTGCCTTGGGCCTCGGGGTTCACAGACCAGGCTCAGCAGAGACCTTGAGATAGGAGGAGGCTGGGGGCTCTGACCCTGAGCTAGGGGTCCCCCACAGGCAATTCTGCAGGAAGAGCTGGAGCCAGACCCCCACCCCTCCAGCTGACTGCTGCCTCTGTCCCCAGCAGCTGTGGGGGACAGGACCCCGGCTGCATTTATAGCATTTCTGTCTGCAAAGGCCATGCAGTTGTTTTAGATTAGCATACAAATCGACATTAGTGTAGTACATCTGTTGTTAATCCACGTCCCGGTGGAAGGGGGATGCCAACACGTCGTTTATAAGGCACGTCGATCCCATAATGTCCCTTTTTTTTTGCTGCCTTTGTCTTCTATCAGAGTCCATAATGGGTTCCAGGATGTCTTTTATTTTGCTACAGACCACGTTTCCTCCTGCCTAACAGATCAGAATGTAATGGATTCCAGGATGTAATTTATGCTATTTTGGAATCAGACTCTGTACTATTAATTCTAAAGCCTTTGGGCAATCTCCAGGGAGGCCGGAGTTCTCTGTTTGCCCCCGTGGTCATCAGACAGGCACTGGGAACTCAACACAGTCCAGGGGCTGGAGGGGGAGGGAGCCCAGGCCGACAGCTCCCAATTAAGGGAATTCCAGGCAGGCGTGGGAGAGGAGGCCAGAGGGTGCTGGAGGAGACAGACGAAGGGAGCCGAATGGATGCAGGGCTGGGAGGAGGAGGCATAGATCTTCGAAAAACCCAGAGATGAGCAGAATCTCTGTGGGGCCGTCACAGACATTGGACCATGATTTCTGAGCCCCTGGGGAAGAGAACTTGGACTCTGGACATTCAGGAGGGACGAAGCCCCAAGGAGGTGTCTCCTGGAGGAGGGCAAGGCCACGTGAGCAGAACACTGCCCTGGGAGCCACTGGGCCTGGACCTGAGGCTGAGCTTGGTGACCTGAGTCCTCCTGCTCATGGCTGACCCTGGGATGGTAACTGCTCCTTGCTGAGCCTGGCATTCTCTGCCCAGCACCATCACTGAGCCCTAGAGAGACAGCAGAGGTGTTGCAGGCACCTGTAAGCCCTGGACAAGCCTGTGGATCTCGCTCCTGAAGGCAGAGTGTGTCCAGGGCACAGGGCAGCCTGTCCCAGCTCCACCAGGTCCCCTGCGCCCAGGGTGCCTTCTGTGACTCAGGGAAAGAGCCTCTAGGAGCATGGGTTCTGGGGACTTCTCTCCCTCCAGGCTCTGGGAGTGGAGGAGACCCAAAGGTCTCTTTGGTACCCTGTGCCTCAAGGCTACACACAGTCCAGACTCTCAGCCCAGGGGTACACAGCCCGCCAGATCTCAGGGGCTTACCCATCCCGAGGGTAGTTGGTACCCGGGAGGCCGAGGAGGAGGCAGCTCTCTGCATCCTGAGCCCTCTCCTCACTAGGCAGCCTGGGCTGTAGTCTGAGCGCCTCGACCCCATGATGGGCTCCCCGGCCATGCCTGCCCGCTCTGCCTGCTGCCAAGCCTGGGGGCTAGAGGTTGACCTGGCGCCCGGGGGTGGGATGGGGGAGTGTCCTCCACATGACCTTCACCTTTTCCCTTCTGAGCAAGTGTTCGGTGCTCTTCCCCACCAACCTGGACACCTTCTTGTGTGCACTTGATAAGAAAGGGAAGGGCTAGGACCAGCCACCCTGCCTGGGGATATTCTTTGAGGGACTTCAAGGAGAGTGGAGTCCAGGGTTCCCCTCCCTCCTCCAGGATGGTCAAATTCATGTGCAGGCCTGAGGCCTCCAGCCCACACCCTAGCCCTTGGTTGCCCCCCCTGTGAGGGACGCCTACCCTCTATAGCTGGGTATGGAGGGGTTCTGGGCAGAAAGGAGCCCCCGGGGCAGGTCAAAGCCCTTCGCAACGCTGGTCTCTGGCCACAAAGCAAATCCACCATGTCACCGATGTGGCAATCATCGCCCGGCATTGGTCTCCATAGCTTTTCCATCATCCCAGTGAAGCTGCAGACTTTGAAAAGGGGACAAGTTGACCATGTCTCCTGTCCAATGTGTTATTCTGGGTGATCTCCACTTCTCAATGTCTCTGAGGTATTTTACAGCCCTTGAAACTGTACTACGCCAGGAATAACGCAAACAGTCCTTGTCCATATTAATGTAAATTACTGGAGTTCAGTGGAATGCAGCTGGTTATCGCCCTCGGGATGGGCCAGTTTGCGTTTCTTTGTAAATTCATCCCAGCATCTCTTATTTGCCTACACGGTCTTATGGCTCTAAAGAGCTTTCCTTTGAACTGCTTATAGTGTCTTAATGGTTTTATTCCCTCTTTAATTAATGTGTTAAATAAAATCTTTGACACATGCTCATTTAATGTTTGTACAAGAACCATATTTTCCCCCCTTTTGTTAGAATGGATCCTTTAGCAATAAGATTTTAGTCTGCGGAGCCAGGGGCGCTGTGGAATTTCTCAGCCAAAGTCACGTTTCCTCATGGAGTTGGAATGTGTGGACACTCAGCTGGGCTGGGGACGTTCTCTGTTGTAGCCTCACTGGGAACCTGTGAGCTCAGGTCTGACAGGTGAGAAAGTCACGTGAGGGTGGGGGTGCTGGGGGATGTGAGCCTTGACCCAGCTGTAGGAAGTGCGAGGCCAGGGGTCTTCTCAGCTGTCAGAGCTAGGGAAAGAGATGCCAGATATATTCCATCCTTTGTCACCCCGGGAGAAAGTGACAGTAACTACACAGTCAGCCACCCAGAGCTCAACAGGACCCTGAGACCAAGTCACCTGCCAACTTGCTCGTGTCCCTGCCAAGGCCCCAGGGCCAGTTTGGACCCTGCCGGGTCCGAGCACTTCCCCGTGTGCCAGCGCCCACTCTGAGCCCATCACGTCTGCTCTCGCTGACCCTTGGGCATCCCTGTGAGGTGTGGGGATGAACATCCCAAGGACAGTCAGGTCCCAGCCTCCAGCTCTGTCCTCCCACTGACTGTCCAGAGGCAGAGGGACCCATGTGGTCCCCAGGGGAGCAGACAACATTCCAGGGTGCCTGGGACTGCTCGGACAAAAGAGCTTTTGTTTGGTTCAGAAGAAAGGCGGTTGTTAAAGAAAAAAACCAAAACAATAAAAAGCATTTGCAGGGGAAATGTAAATACCGCCTGCTGGGTGGCTGCTCATGTGGTTAAAAAAAAATGTATCTGTCACTGGGGGAAATTGCAGGCTGGTCCCTCCTGCAGCTGTGTGAGCCGGCAGGTCACCCGGGGCCCAGGGCTGCAGGCGCAGGCAGTGTGGGGTGCGGGCGGGCTGAGCCCCTCTGCCCAGGGGTCTGCGGATGGTGGAGCTCCCCTTGCAGCTGGCTCCTGGCCGTCCCAGCATCCCCCATAGTCTGTCAGTCTCTCCAGGGTGGTTCTGAGAAGAATGCGCTTTTCCTGGAGGCCTCATGATAAAGGAGAAAGACATCAATTTCAGGAAAGTCTCCAGGGAAGCTCTTCGAGCCTCAGTTTCCTCATCTGTAAAACGAGGCAGCTGTGCTTTTCCCCGTGTGGTCTTGTCAGCTGTGCTCTGGAGCCCCCATCTGCTTGCTCAAAAGGACGGATTGTTCACCTCCCCTCCCACCTTTGCGTTCAGTGATGTCATTTTGGTGGCTTGGGGCACAGGGGGAGTATTTTCACCACCTGTGTGTGTGTGTGTGTGCGTGTGAGCGCAAGCTCAATCACTTGGTCATGTCCAACTCTTTGCGGCTCTGTGGATGGTAACCTGCCAGGCTCCTCTGTCCATAGGGCTTCTCCAGGCAAGGATACTCAAGCTTGCTGCCATCCCCTTCTCCAGGGGATCTTCCCGACGCAGGGACAGAACCCTGGGTCTCCTACTTGTGGGAAGATTCTTTACCATCTGAGCCACCAGGGAAGCCCTTAAGAGGATAAGAACTGAACTTTTGTGGAAGTGACATTTCTTTCTCTCTCTTCTTGCTCAGACAGTGGGACCTTCTAGGAAAAGCCTTCTATGTTTTTTCTTAAGAACAAAAACAAGGACTTCCCTGGTGGTTCAATGGCCAAGACTCCGTGCTCCCAATGCAGGGGCCCAGTTCCATCCATGGTCAGGGAACTAGACCCCTTATGTCACAGCCAAGACCCAGCACAGCCAAATAAGTGAGTATAGATAGATACCGAATACAGATATGTCTACCTCTGCATTGTTCATGTCGCTGTTCATGTGGTCACCGTGAAACAAAATGCTGAGTTTCAGTTAGAGGTTGGTGAAAAGGCTTCCCTGGTGGCTCAGTGGTAAAGAATCAGCCTGCAATGCAGGAGACACAGGTTCGACCCCTGATCCGGGAGGATCCCACATGTGGTAGAGCAACTAAGCCCGTGAGCCACACCTTCTGAGCCTGTGCTCTAGAGCCCGAGAGCCGCAGCTACTGAGCCACGTGCTGCAACTTCTGAAGCCCACGCAACCTAGATCCCATGCTCCCCTATAAGAGAAACCACCGCAGTGAGAAGCCCGAGCACACAGCTAGGGAGTAGCCCTCACTCACCGCAACTAGAGAAAAGCTCTGCAACAACGAAGACCCCGCACAGCCAAAAATAAATTAAAAAAAAATTTTTTTTAAAGATGTAATTCTGTTTCCCATCACAGTTCACAAATTCCTGATTTCTATCCTTAGACCCTGGCTAAGAACCTGTGCTCCAGAGTCGGGGTTCCTTGAGGGCCAAGATTGTCTGTAATTTCCAGGACGTTGAGTTGTGCTTCATTTGGACTGTGCACCCGAGTCAAATCTAGCAAACGGCAGGTTTGTTGAATGAGTGAGTGAGCGAATTAAGCAAAGAGAGGCGTGGCAGGGGGCCAGACCTCGCTCCTCCCCAGGCTCTGGTTCCCCAGCTGCACTGGTTTATGGAATGAACGTGACTTGGCTTGGCCCTGCTCCCTGAGGCAGAGCATACGCTGGCTGCCCGGATCACCGCAGGTTGCAAGAGAGACCCCCTCTCTGAATCAGAACTTGTCACTTGCTGCCCCACACTAGCTGTGATTCATCTTATCTCTGGGAGAAGGGGACTGCGCTCATCATGTCCCAGCTTCCCCGCTGCCTCTAAACCTGCCCCCTGGCAAGCACAGCCTGAAGGAGCTGCCATGGTTGGAGAAATTAATTGACCTGATACTCTTCTGGCCCAGAGAAGAAAAGATTTTGAGGGAAGATTTTGAGGCCTGTCTTAAAGAGGCATTACACTATCTGCTGAGAATGTCAGACTGTCAGGGAGCTGCCCGGAAAGAGAAGCCATCACCCCTTGCTGTCACCAGCACGCAGCACCGGGCCGTAATGTTACCTGAGCTCTCACAGTTCGCGGCGTTGCAAAGCACGTGGCCTCAATTTCCCTTTTTCCCCAACAGAAGCTGTCCAGCTCTTGAAGTTCCCAGGGGACTTTTGGCCATGGGATTCGGTGCAAGGGCACAGGCAGGCTCTGTGGACAGCCTCGGGGGTTCTGAGCACCCCACCCAGACACTCTGGGCCCAGGGCCTTCTGAGGTCCCCTGCATAAACCAGAAAGTGGCTCGACATCCCTCGATGTGACCCGGCTCCCATCAGCCCTGTGTCTCTGGGCAGAATTGACATTACACTTTCAAAGATCATTTGCTACTGTCTGGAATGGAGCAGGGTCTTAAACCAGCTGACTCCTGGACCCGTAGGCTGTAGCCAGGGCCATGGGTCTCATGGCAGGCCATGTCCCGTCCAGCAGGAGCCATTCAGGTCTTAGGAGCAGAGTAGCTTCGGCTGTTGACCTCTGTCAGGGGTTAGTGGGAAGGAACATATACACTGGTAGCTCAGCTGGTAAAGAGCCCACCTACAATGCAGGAGACCCAGGTCAATTCCTGGGTCAGCAAGTTCCCCTAGAGAAGGGATAGGCTACCCACTCCAGTATCTTGGGCTTCCCTGGTGACTCAGACAGTAAAGAATCCACCTGCAATGTGGGAGACCTGGGTTCAGTCCCTGGGTTGGGAAGATCCACTGGAGGAGGGCATGGCAACCCACTCCAGCATTCTTGCCTGGAGAATCCCCAAGGACAGGGGAGCCTGGCGGGCTACAGTCCATGGGGTTGCAAAGAGTCAGACATGACTGAGCGAGTAAGCACATACACACACAACATATACCTGCTGGGCACCAGAGGCAGCGTGGCCTCATCAGAGTAAGATGCCCCCAAGGGGTGGGTACTCATGGCTCACAGCATGCTGTTTGGCTGCCTGGAAAACTTTCATCATCTTTAGCCTTCTTTTTTTTTTTTTCCCCCTCTTCTTGATCTAGTTTGTTACCAAAATGGGTCTGCAGCATTTGGGAAGCAAAGTTGGGCGTTGACAGTGTGGCTGCTGGCAGGCAAGGCAGGCGATCGCTCTGCACTCCCAGGGTTTCGAGCTGCGCTCTGTGGCAAGGGTGGCGGAAAGTTCATCCTATTTCACGTTCCTCTCATTCCGGCTGTCCTGTGCTGAGCACCTCGCGGGTGAGGAACAGGGCTCAGCCTTATAGAGACATTGAATCTTCACTGAATCCCTGGAGCTACCGTGAGAGGCTGACATCACTTTGTAGCCAGGGAAGCTCATCTCTCAAGGCTGAGAGAAGTTGAATAGTTTGCTTGAGCTCACCCAGCACCTAAGCGAGGGCCAGGGCCAGGACCTGAACTCATAACCTGTCATGATCTATATGGCCCAAAGCACGAAGGTAGTAAGGAGAAAATTAGGAAAATAAGACCCAGTCCTTGTCCTTGAGGAGCTCATGCCAGTCAGTAAGTTGGCAGACATAGAGACAGGTAAACTACACATGGCTTTCCGTGCGTGAGTGCGGAGTCGTGTGCGACTCCTTGTGACCCCATGGACTGTAGCCCGCCAGGCTCATCTGTCCATGGGATTTCCCTGGCAAAAATACTGGAGTGGGTTGCCATTTCCTTCTCCGGGGATCTTCCCGAATCAGGGATCGAAACTACGTCTCCTGCTTTGCAGGAGCGGATTCTTTACGTCTTGAGCCATCAAAGAAGCCCTTTATAGCTTTATATGTACCATAACAGAGGAGGACACAGGCCATGGGGTGGGGCGGCCAGCTCCCCCAGGGACCTGACAGGGCTTCCTTGAGGATGCGGACCTGGAAAGCTGAGGAGGAACTGGCCAGGTGAGACGCTTTGGGAAAGTCCTCTTGCTGGGGGAACAGTGAATGCAGAAACATGGATGCAGATTCCAGGAGAAGCGAGTGGTTCTCTGGGTGTATGGAGGGCATGGCCACACACCGGGATGCCACCTGCCCAGGCTGACTTGAACTGTTGGAGATGGGGAGCCATTCAAGACTGATGAGCAGGGACTGAGCGAAACTCAGACCCACGTTTCAGAAAGAAGCCATGGAGTTCCAAGTGGAGGATTCCAGATTGGAGAGGGGATTCACGGACAGTGGGAGTCACTGCTCTGCTCTTCTCCTCTCTTACCACGTCCATGTAAAAAGAGCCATGTAGTGGAAGAAAGCTTCTAGTCTAGAAATCACTGCAAACTAAAGCCCTCAGATTGCTTTATAGGAAAACTAAACCCCAGGGCTACCTCCTGGGCTGGGTTCCCTGGTGCTTCCCAGGGCATCCATCCTCGGGGACCATCCAAGTTGCATCAGAGTGATGGAGAAAGGAAATTCAGGTGTGAGAACTGAGCATGGGGTTGGGAGCTCTGGATTCTCACACTGGCTCTGAGGGACCTGGCGTGCCTTGAGAGCATCCTACACCACGAAGCTTCACGTGTGTGTCTGCAACATGCGTGATGTCCTCCACACACTGCTCACCCACAAGTTCCCTCCTGATGCCGGTTTGAGTTCACCCAGGGCTCTTGGAGGCTAATGAGCAGTAGCGTGTTTTCTTTGACTTGCTTGTCACCGGCTTTGGTGAAATCCCCAGTGGACATGTTCCCAGGGCGAAGGATATTTAAGAGACACAGACTGGAGAGGATTCTCTGGGGTTTGCAAACTCGAGGGGGACCGAGAGGCCGGGCACTGGCTCCCTGCACGTGGCACCCCCGAGGATCTGGTCTCCATCGAGCGCCCGCAGGCACGGGTGTAAGCTGATCTGCGCACAGCGACGGTGCATTAATGAAAGTTTTGACAGAGAGATTTCATTTTGGAACTCGCATTCCCTGAAGGGTTTGCAATAATTGCACTTGAAATGGAGCCATAGGTCTCAATGCTTTCCAGATTGGGGGAGCAGAGGTATGCTTGTTTCTGGGAAGGTCGGGCTGGAGAGGGGGAGCCCCTCTCCCTGCATGGAGGCAGGCCACTGGCTGAGCCCGAGACCTGGCATCCCCAGCTGTGGTCTCCACGCCCTCCCAGCCATCCCAGAAGGTGGGCTTTATTTAGGACTGGGTTTATAGCTGAGCCATGGTGGTGATGGACCTTGTGGGGGTCCAAGTCACAGACTGAGTGGGGACAGACTGGGGACTCCTGTCTCCTCCCAGGTCCCTTGCTTCTGGCCCTGGAAATGCTTCAGGAAATGGCTCGCAGAGCCCAACTCTTGTGTGATCTGTTGGGGTACGTGTCAGGTACGTGGGGGCCTTTCTCCAACTGGCCTCCGCCTACCTGGGAATCAGCCACAGAACAGGGCAACTTCTGGCATCTGCCTCCTACCCCCCACCCCACCTCTCAGCCCGCCTTGCTCCCTCCATTTCAGCCCCACCGACCCCCTGGTTTTACCTTAACACCACAAGCCTACTTCCATCTCAGGGCCTTTGCACTTACAGTTACTTCTAGCCAGGACACTCTCCCATCTGAGCTATCTGATGAGAGTGGCCGCTGCCCCACCTCACCTTCTCTTTCACTCTGCTTTGTTTCTCCCCATGGTGTGTATCACCCCCAACATATGTTGTGTGCCACATAATTGACTATAATTAATTAATTACTAGTTAATTATCTTGCTAACTCTCTTTCTCCACTGGAATGTTGATCGTCCCTCTAGGGATGCTGGAAAACAAGCGGGGACATGCCCTCCCGTGGGGCAGGCGCCTTTATCCTGGAAGGTGTGAGAAGCGGGACTTCTGGGTCGGGGAATGCCTTGATTATTGTCTCCCATGCTCCATCCTGGGCTTCCCTGGGAACTCAGTGGTAAGGAATCTGCCTGCAAAGCAAGAGACACAGGAGATGCCAGGTTGATTCCTGGGTCGGGAAGATCCCTGGAGGAGGACATGGCAACTCACTCCAGTATTCTTGCCTGGAGAATCCCATGGACTGAGGAGCCTGGTGGGCTACACACTCTATAGGGTTGCAAAGAGTTGGACACAACTGAGCGTGCATGCATGCTCCATCATTGATGTTTTCAAGTTTTTTACAGATAATCTTTTTTTTTTTTTTTTTTTGCTGTTTTTATTTTATTGGCCATACAGCGAGGCATATGGGATCTTAGTACTCCAACCAGGGATGGATCCCACCTCCCCTGCATTGGAAGCGTAAAGTCTTAGCCGGTAGACTGCCAGGGAAGTCCCCACACTCCCTTTAGAGTGTATTCAAAGTGGGAGTTCTGTCCAGGCTCTTGACCAGCTCAGAGTGGGGTGGGCATTCTCACCTTCTCTGCCTCATCACCACGCCCCCACCTCTCTCAGCCTCTCCAGGATGGGGCAGAAACAGGGGTGCAGGGTGGAGGCGAAGCCAGAAGGGCAGGAGAGTGGCTCCTTGTGGGATACTCCTCAGTGGCTTCTTCATGTGGGGCAACTGTGCTTGGAGTGGCCTCTCTCTTTGGAGGGGCGTGCCCCCATCCCATCACCTGGACAGATCCACTCTCTGCTGGCAGCTGCTGCTGCCTTTTGCAAAGGCCAGGCATTCAGAAGCCACCTCTGACTTCTGTTGAGGTTTGGTCATCCATGATGGATGGATAAGAGCTGAAAGGACGCCCACACAGGCTGATCCTACAATTCCTGTATGGTGCCGCCACCAAAGCAACCAACCAGCCAAGCAGCCTTCTAGATTGCCAGGGCAAAGACCGTCCAACAGCCTCAGTGTCCTGTATGACAGGGAACCCCCCGTGAACTCTTCACGTGGCAGGACCAGTGGTCCTGTGGAAGCCTACTCACCAGTCTTGAGTGAGAGGTGAGCACCTCTGGGTGCCCGCCGCACACCCCATCCTCTCTGAATGAAACTTCAAAAACCCTCTCAACCCTTGGATAGCTCTGATGGAGGCAAGCTAAGAAGCTCTCCATCACCCACTTTGAGCGTTGTACATGATTGCTTGTTTGTAAATTCACTTCGGTGTTTGACAGCTTGGTGGTTTAGTGGGACTTCCAGTGGGAATATTCACAGTGGAAACATCACCACAGTGAGTGAATTCTTTCTCACTGACAGCCACCGTGCAAAGCACTCTGCTGAGATTCTCTCACGAAACCCTCCCAACAAAAATGCCATGAAGCAGGCTAGTCTATGTTGTGTTATATCATTTCATCCCATTAATATATGTGTAATTACATAGCCTAACAATGAAAGTGTTAGTTGCTCAATCTTGTCTGACTCTTTGCGACCCCATGGACTGTAGCCTACCAGGCTCCTTTGTCCATGGAATTCTCCAGACAAGAATGCTGAAGTGCATAGTCATTCCCTTCTCCAGGAGATCTTCCCAACCCAGGGACCGAACCTGAGACTCCTGCATTGCAGACAGATTCTTTACCGTCTGAGCCAGCAGGGAAGCCCCAACATAACAATATATATTATTATTTATTATTAATTTTTTAAAAACCTTTCATTTTATTTGCTTATTGATTTTTGGCCAGACCGCACAGCATATGGCATTAGTTTCCCAACCAGGGATCAAACCCATGCCCTCTGTATTGGAAGCACAGAGTCTTAACCACTGGACTGCCAGGGAAGCCCCTATCATATAATTGTTATCCCCATTTATTGATGACAAAACTGAGACTCAGAGAGATCAAGTAATTTGCCAAAGTCTACACAGCTAGCGCGTGGCCAGTCACTGCCAGGCCTTTGTTTACCCACCGGGCTTGTCTGCCTTGATCCAGGTATAAAGGCCAGGAGGAAACTGCCTCTTCCCACAGTTCACACGCAGGAAGCCCCTCATGCCCATGAGGCAGCCTGGAGACACTAGCCCAGCTGAGCTGCCCCTTGCCAGAAGGAGCAGGGCGGTTCTTGCAAGCCTCCCTCTTCCCTCCTTAGTATCTGAGCATCTCAGGCTCTCCTGGAAGTTGGTGTGTTTGGGAGGGTATGTAAAATGCCCAGTGGGTGAAGTAGGAAATGGCAACCCACTCCAATATTCTTGCCTGGAGAATCCCATTGACAGAGGAGCCTGGTGGGCTACATCCATGGGGTCGCAAAAAGTCTGACAGGACTGAGTGACTGAGCACACACGCTTCCATAAAAGGACAGACAAATCAACAACACTTCGAGAAATATTGATAGGATGCTTCCGGTCCTCCCACAAGCTCTCTGTGTGCTCCTCTCCATTCACTACCCACAAAGGGAGTCACTATCCTGACTTCTAAAACTACAGATCGACTTTGCAAGTTCTAGCGCTAAGTCGCTTCGATCATGTCCAACTCTTTGCGACGCTATGGACCACAACCTGGCAGGCTCTGCTGTCCAAGGGATTCTCCAGGCAAGAATACTGGAGTGGGTTGCCACTGTAATTTCTAGACTATAGTATATAATTAGAATTTTACAATATGTCATCTTTCATATAGGACTTAATTCATTCGGTGTCTGTGTCCATGTTATTGCATGCATTTAGAAGTTTATTTTTGTTATTACTGAGTGACATTCCATTGTATGAAGGAACCACGGTTTATCCATGATGGACATTTACCTTTGGGTTATTTCCAGGTTTTCCAGGTTTTGGTCATTGTGAATGAAGCTGTTGTGAGCATTTGGGTACAAAAATAAAATGCCCAGTGGGGGCTTTCTTTCCACTGGCTGACAGGCCCGGTGTTAGGGCTTAGGTATCAGAGGTTCAGGGAACCATGTATTAGATAGATGGCTCAGTGGGCATGGAACCGGGCCTGGTGAGCTGGTGGCGTCTCTTCCAGATCACAGTGAGGCCCAAGGAGTTGCTGCACCTGGTCTTATGCAGACACCCCCTGATCTGGGGTGGAAGGGGGTCTTCAGACAAACCCTATGATGACAGCCGTCCAGGGTCATCCTGTGTCACTGACACTCATCTTTAACATCCTCCATGTGAGCCGACCATCTGCTCGCACTGGTCCAGCAGCATCGGTTCTGGGATGAAGCCAGGCCTCGGGGGTGGGGCCATCAGCTTCATTAGAACCAGACCCTCACTGCAGGGCTCAGGAGTTGGGGCTCGTATCCGGAGGTGTTTTATTTTTATTCTTATTAAAAAGAAAATCGCCCTGATCATTTAAACACGGCTGTTAAATATCACACAGGGACTTGCCAACTGAAATAAGCCTGCAGTATTAGGGAGGAAATGGGTTGGTGGCCGTTGGAGCTGTGGGCCTCATGGCCGGCCCTGCTCCTTCCCCCACTGCTGCCCCATTGGGTCTGGAGGTGGTGGTGGTGGTAGGTTGAAGCCAGGAGGGGCTGTGAGCTCAGAGGTGACTCCTCTTGGAGATGGCCCATCTCTTTGGGATCGTCCCCTCTTCCTTTCACATTCACTGAGCACCTCCTGCAAGACGCCTGCCTGGGTCTCTCCAGGTGGAAGCCCAGCTCTCTCTAGCAGTTGCCCCTCTTTTTGGCCCTTTCACTCTCTGCCTGTTATTTCTGCCCCAGGTCTGGATCCCTGCTCAGCCGCACGCTCCATTTTGGCAAGATGATCCCTGGGTTCATCCCCACAGGGCCTGCCACACACCCTGGTCCACACCGGTACTCAGACTCTAGGTGTGTGTGCAGGTGTGTGTAAAATGTGTGTGCGTAAGCCAGGTGTGTACCTGCTTGCGCCTCTTGTGCAAGCCTGGGCTGTGTGCCTAGTGTGTGCCTGCTTGGGAGGTGTGTGACCTTGGGATGTGTGTACATATACAAGCTCTGTGTGAGCTTGTGTGTGAGCTGTGTGTACCTGGTTCTGCAATCTTAGTTCAAACAGCTCTTTAGAAAAATACACGTGGGACGTATTATCCTGAAAAGCCTTAGAGGTTATTTGGCCCAACCTACTTTGTGTTCAGGTGGAGAAACCGAGGTTCAGAGGTGGCGGTTGGACATTCCACACAAACTGGCCCTGATTCCAAAACACCTTCAAAACTGAAGGCTGAGCCTTCTAATGGGCTGGAGGCTGCCAGGGAGGAGATGGGGTTTGGGAAGGAGTTGAGCAGGAGCCCCACCATCCATGGGGACCCATGAACAGGGCCTGGCAGCTGCAGCCTGAGAGGGCGGCTTGGCTGGAAGCCCTCTTCCCTGGCCCCCTGTGGGGGTGTGGCTCAGCCCATGCATTCTTAGGAAAACAGTCCTCCCCTGGGCATGCCCTCCAATGGCTGTCTACCCTCTTCCTGGGCACTTCTAGGGATGGGCACTCCCCTCTCCCTCCTGGCACAGCCCCCACCCTCTGCAGGGCGCATCTCCTCGATGGGGCTGGGACCCTGCATGGTGTCTGCACACTCACTCTGGTTGACCCAGCACCCATCTGCTGGCCCGTGCCGTCTCGTCCCCCCAGGGTGAACTGGCCGGTGCCTCCTGTAGCTCCCTGGGACCCCGCTTGCCTGCTCCCTCTAGAACTGCCCCAATTTGCCCACCAGCCGCAGAGAATTGGGCCTGGGTTGTATGTACTCGGTCCCTCCTGTCACACACCCATTTTATTGCTGCTTCTCTCATCAGCGATGGGACTTCATCCCAGAGCCCAAGGTCCTGGGAGCAGAGGCTCTGTGGGGCTCCCCTTCTGCTTCGTTCCTGCAACACTCTCCTCCCTGCGGCCTCGAGGGCGCAGGGCATTGGTGGCGGTGCAGCTGTCACCCCCTGATGTCTCCCTGTTCCTGGTTTTTTGTATCTCAGAAACCGCGGCTGGAAAATCAGGCGTGAACCAGATCTTCCGACCCAGGGATCGAACCCAGGTCTCCTGCATTGCAGGCAGATTCTTTACCGTCTGAGCCACCAGGGAAGCCTGACTGAGCCAGGGCCCCTTCTTTGTTTCTGTCTGGCCCCTCATCATCTTTAGGATTTAGGAACCCAGGCTGTGTGCCCTCCTTCGTTTGGTGGAGGAGGGGGGGTCCCGCCACGCTCCCCTCCACGTCTGAGATGCCAGTGTTTCTGTCTGTCTGGGTGACGCCAATGCTGGGTGCTGCTGTGTGTGCTGGAGTCTGTGATTCATAAAACGTCCCCGTCTGCTGCCTTCTCCCTGGGTCCTGAGAAGCCATCAGGGCACAGAGGGTTTTCATGATCTTTTATGTCACACCCATGAGGCGCCGGAGCTCCGAGGAATTCAGCAACTTGCCCGCAGCCCCCTCCACCAAGCGGCACAGCCTGGGCTCTTAACTGTTGTTCAGATTCTCTGACTCCAGCCCTGTCCACTGTGTGTGTGTGTGTGACCTGTGTGTGTACTTGTGTGTCCAATCTTGTGTGGGGATGGGCCTGAGTGGGTCTGGAAGTGGCCATGTGTGTGAGCCTGCTGCATGTGTGCCTGAGTACATGTGTGTGTGTGTGCATGTATGTGTGTGAGTGTGGCATTGTCCTTCCCCGGCCATGAAGAAATGGCCCGGGGGCAGGGGGTAATCACGGGAATTCCAGTGATTGACAGTCACAGCAAGTGCAGCCCCCTCAGAGCCAGGCCCCCAAAAGGGCCTCTAAGCTGGGGCAGGGCGTTGGGAGAACAAAGAAGAGGTGAGCAAGGAGAAAGGACCGGACCTGTGACTGGGGCCCCACTGCTGGGCTGAGCCTCCCAGGTGGGGAGTGTGGGGCATGGCTGACAGCCAGGGGAACAGGGGCTCTGATGATGAATCGGTGCTTCCGGTTCTTGGAAGCCTTCTAGAATCTGTAAGGATCTGTCATTTCTCAGAGAAGCAAATGCAACCTTCACCCTTTCCCCCAGAGGGGTCTTTTGCGAGGTGGCTGGTGGTCCTCCAGCGATCTAGTCGAGTCTGGTGGAGCCGGGGTCATGTGGAGCCGGGGTCACATGCTGCCTCAGCACGGCACTGACAGGCCCTGTGCAATGCTGTGCTTTACGTGAACTGGATCCACCACAGCCCAAGGAAGTGGCTATTTTACACGTGAGGCCACTGAGGCTCAGAGAAGCTAAGCGACCTGCCTGGACTCACTCAGCTGAATAGAGGTGAGGCCAGACTTGGACGTGGGCCCTAGCCACTGGGCTCCACTGCCGCCTGAGACTTCTGAATACTACAGACGGATCAGGTGGCTTTGGGCAAGTCACGAGACTATAAAACAGGGGTCCAGAAGCATGCCTGGCACATCCCAGGTGCTCGAGGGATGCGCTGCCCTCCACAGCCTCGTCTCTCTGGATGCGCCTGCTAGGTGGGGCGGCTGTTAGCAGAACAGGATGTTGTCTGCATGAGCCTGCCCCAGGTGGGCACCAGACCTGCAGGTGGAGGGCAGAGAGAGGGGGCTGCTGGGCCAAGGATACGGGTTCAGGGGAGACTCGTCCTTGCTCCCCTGACATCGAGAGCACATCTGGGACCAAGGGGCAGAGAGGGAGAGATGACCCGCTGGTAGGTTCCCAGAGAGGCAGTGGACTTCCTCTTGGTGGAGGGACATTGAGGCGAAGAGTCATGTGCCACAATGGGGTGGGTTCAATTGTATTTAAGTCACCTTCTGACTCTATAGAATTGCAAGGACTCCCCCTGCTCCCGCCCCCGCCAAGGTCCAATCAGGATGGGGGCCACACCTCCAGCTCTGCTTCACTCTCCTCCCTCCCTGCATCCCCTTCAAACCAAGAGAAAGCAGGGAGCGTCAGAGATGGAAGTCACCTTTTGGCATCTAGGCCGGGCACCTTCTCTTAATAGCATTTCTCTGTGGCTGCTGTGGTTCTTTGTTGCTGCACTCGGGCTTCCTCTCTTTGCAGTGCGTGGGGGCTACCCTCCAGTTGCGGTGCGTGGGCTTCTCTTGCTGCAGAGCGCCGGCTCTGGGCACGCGGGCTTCAGTAGTTTTGGCTCCTGGGCTCCAGAGCGCAGTCTCAGGAGTTGTGACGCTCAGGCTTGGTTGCCCCTCCGCATGTGGGATTTTAGTTCCCAAACCAGGGATCGACCTGTATCCCCTGCATTGGCAGGTGGATTCTTAACCACTGGACCACCAGGAAGTCCCGCCTTCTCTTTAATAGATGAGGAGACCGAGGCCCAGCAGCCCGGAGTCAAACAGGCCCTCGTCCAAGATAACACCTTCCGTCTCCTGATCGCCTGCTGGAGCGCGCTTCCCTCCCCACCTTGTCCACGTCTGAGGACCCCAAGACAGGAGGAGCCAGACCCGGGACTGTCCCCCAACCTCCCTGTCTTTCCCCTCCCCTCTGCCAGGCTCCAGAAAGCCTTGGTTTTATAAGGGGAAAGGACACGGTGAAGGCGGACCCGTTCAGAGCCTCGAGGACAAATAGTTGAGAGTCACCAATTACCTGATCCTCAAAGACATGCCTTCGACTTCCTTCCTGCCTGTCTTGATTGCGCGGCCCGGCGGCCTCCCGGGATACCGGCTGTGACAGCCATATTGCACACACATGTTCTCTAATAAGCCAGTGCCGAAAACCACATTAAAATGAGCCGGGGAGAGGGAGTCACTTTGTAACATGCTTTCTTTTATTTTATTTTTGACTTGGAAAGAAGCATGTCTTGGCTGCTAATCAAAGAGCTGGTGGGGGCCTCTTAGCAGAAACCAAACCCATCCCCAGGCTAGACCTGCCCTCCCGGCCCCCACAGACAGTGACAGTGGCTCAGGCTCGCGGGACTTGAGAAGGGGACCCCAGACCTGGGGCGGGCCAGACGTTGGGGTGGGTCCTGGGTGCCAGCCTGTGTCTGCTGCATCCAGACTGTGGGTCTCCGGATCGCTTTGTTCTTTCGGTTCAGCTGCAGCAGGGGTGTCTGGACTTTCTGTGTTCCCAGAAACACAGACTCCTTCCTATTAGTAAGTGGGTTCTGCAGCCCTCATCGAAATAGTATGTTTAAGGATCTTCTTGGCACAGGAAGGGGGACAATGACTCAGGGTCCCACTCGGGTGGGACAGAAGTGTAACCCTGGCTTCACCTTGACTTGCTCCAAGACCCCAGAAAGATCCCGCTCCCCCCAGGTTTCCCGCGATAACTCTGCAAGATGCTTAAGACCAGATGGGATTCCCAGCCAGAGTGCTAGCATCTAAAATTGATGGGTCGTGCGCTGAGATTTGGAGAAGGCAATGGCACCCTACTCCAGTACTCTTGCCTGGAAAATCCCATGGATGGAGGAGCCTGGTAGGCTGCAGTCCATGGAGTCGCTAAGAGTCAGATACGACTGAGCGACTTCACTTTCACTTTTCACTTTCATGCATTGGAGAAGGAAATGGCAACCCACTCCAGTGTTCTTGCCTGGAGACTCCCAGGGACAAGGGAGCCCACCCATCTATGGGGTTGCACAGAGTCGGGCACGACTGAAGTGACTTAGCAGCAGCAGCAGTGCTGAGATTCACTCCTTTTTGTCCAACCACCCTCTGGACATCCTGCTTAGATTCACAGGATCCCCTCACCCCCTACATGTCCAAAACTCAACTCATCAACACTCTCTAGAACCACTTCAGGTTCTCTCTCCTCTTTTTTTAAAAATATAATTTCTTGGCTGCACTGCACAGCATGAGGGATCTTCATTCCCTAACCAGGGATCAAACCCAACCCCCTTGGATTGGAAGCTCAGAGGCTCAACCACTGGACCGCCAGGGAAATCCCAGATTCTCCTTGCTTAAGGGTGAATGTTATTCTATTGACTGTTGAGTCCAGAAACATCAAAACCCCAATACTTTCCTTTGCAACAGTTCTAGGGATCCCCAAGTCCTGTGTATTCACAGCCCTTGAACCCATCTTCTCTTCTCTGGCCCCTGGTTAGACCTTACCCGGGCAGGAGGAGAAGGGGACGACAGAGGATGAGATGGCTGGATGGCATCACTGACTTGATGGACGTGAGTCTGAGTGAACTCCCGGAGTTGGTGATGGACAGGGAGGCCTGGCGGGCTGCGATTCATGGGGTCGCAAAGAGTCGGACACGACTGAGCGACTAAGCTGAACTGAACTGAACCTATCACCTGGACTGCCCCAGCGACTTCCAGTCCAAGATGGAATTGAACATTCCCCCCTTCCCTGTTTGAAATCCTTCTGGGCAGAAGCCAAATGGCACCACCACTAGACGTGAGTTTGTGCAGATTAGGAAAATGTGCTTCTTTCTCAAGGCACTTGACCGCCATCTGCTGGGAAATGGTGGTAATGAATATACAAATCTCGGCTGACTGGGTAGTGATGGCACCCCCTAGGGTTGTGCAAGCACAGTGTCCCGAATCCAGACATCTAAGGGCCTTCATATGTCCTGTGCCTGTGACCCTCTCACATCTTACCCTCCAAGGATATTGAGCTGTCTGAGGCTCCAAATGCAAGGCGGTTAAAGATGATTAGGCAGACAGGATACAGCTCAACCACGCACCTGCTGTCAAGTTCCTTAACCTCTGCATCCAATCAGTTTCCTTGTCTGGAAAATGGGGATAAGAGGAGGACCATCATCATTGGGTTTGGGGGAGGATTAAGTGAGTTAATATTTGTAAGATGTTTAAAATAAGGCTTGGTGCATGGAAATGTTTTATTAGTATCTTGTTATCATCATCACCAGCATCATGGTTGTCTCACACCTCTGTCCCTTGCATGCATCCTTCTGCTGAGAGAGGGCCTCGCTCCCACCGCACTCTGCCCTTCTTTGCTTGGTCAGCTACTCATACTTCATTCAGCTAGTCATCCTTCAAGGCTTAGAAAGCTTTTCCTGACCAAGGCCAGGCAAGTCCCCTCCCTTTCCTGCTTCAGGCTCCCCCAGCCCCTGAGTGACCCTCAGGCATAGCCCTTATCCCTTAGATGTCTCTGAGCTGTGAGCTCCTTGCCAGAAGGAATGAGGTCTTCCTAGGCCATGAATGTTGAGGTCCCGGCTCAGTGTTGGCTTCAGAGCAGGAACTTTCCAGAGTTTTTCCTGAAAATCACTTCCAGGAATCACTCGATCCTGGAAATCACTCATTTCGAGCATTTTGCTATTCCATACTGGGTTTTGTGTGTGTGAGTGTGTGTGTGTGTGTGTGTGTGTGTGTGTGTGTGTGTGTGTTGTTTTTGGCCATGCCCTGTAGCATGTGGGATGTGAGATCTTAGTTCGCTGATCAGGGATTGAACCTGTGCCTCCTTAACCAATTATTTTCTACCTTGCACCACCCCCTTCTACCTGCCTCTGGCAGCCACCAATCTATGTTTTGTCTCTGAGGATTTATCATATTTATTCCTATAAATAGAATCACACAATATGTAACCTTTTCTATCTGGCTTCTTTCACTTAGCATAATGTTTTGGAGTTTGTCCACATTATTGCAGCCTTTTTATTGCTGAATAGTATTCCATCCCTTGTTTATCCATACATCTGTTGATGAACATTTAAGCTATTTCTACCTTTTGGAAGTAGTGCTGCTATGAATAGCCTGTATGTATGCGTGGTTGTTTGAGGACCTGTTTTCAGTTCTTGGCATTATCTAAGGGTAGAATTGCGAAGTCATAGGGTAGTTCAATGTTTACCTTAGTGAATAACCACCAAACTGTTTTCCATAGCAACTGGACCATTTGTTCAGTCCCGGCAGCAATATACAACAGTTCCATATTTCTCCACATCCTCATACATACTTGCTATTTTCTTTTTTTTTTTTTTTTACAAAAAAAATCATTTTTGTTAACTGTCATAGAAGGTGTGCAGTGGCAGCTCACTGTGGTTTTGATGCACATTTTCCTAACAGCTCATGATGCTGAGAATCTTTTCGTGAGCTCGTTGGCCATTCTTATACAGGAAATGGGCTTCCCTGATAGTTCAGTTGGTAAATAATCTGCCTGCAATGCGGGAGACCCTGGTTTGATTCCTGGGTTGAGAAGATAGGCTACAGAAGGGATAGGCACCCCACTTCAGTATTCTTGGCCTTCCTTTGTAGCAATTCTCTATACAGAGAATAGAGAATTGTCTATTCAAGTTCTTTGCTCTTTTCAAATTGAGTTGTTTGTCTTTTTGTTGTCACTCTGTAAGATAAGTTGGACACTAGACCCTTTTTAGATACAGGATTTGCAAATATTTTCCCCATTCTGTCGGTAGCCTTTTCATTTCTTGATAATGCCCTTTGATGCACAAACAGTTTTAATTGTGATGAAATCCAGTTTATCTATTTCTTCTGCTGCTTTATGCTTTTGGTGTACTTTCTAATTAATTGCCAAATCTAAGGTCACAAGGGACTTTCCTGGTGACTCAGCTGGTAAAGAATCCACCTGCAGTGTGGGAGACTGGGGTTCGATCCTCGGGTTGGGAAGATCCCCTGGAGAAGGGAAAGGCTACCCACCCCAGTATTCTGGCTTAGAGAATTCCATGGCCTCTATAGTCCATGGGGTTGCAAAGAGTCGGACACAGCTGAGCAACTGAAATGAAGTAAACTGAACCGAAGGTCACAAAGGCTTATCCTGTGTTTTCTTCTATGAGTTTTATGATTTCAGCTTTACATTTAGGTTGTTGACCCATTTCAGGTTAACTTTTGTATATAGTGTGAGGTAGGGGTCTAACTTCATTCTTTGCGTATGGATATCCAGTGTTCCCAGCACCATTTGTGGAAAAGACTCTTCTCTCTCCATTGAATGATCTTGGAAAGCTTGATAAAAATCAGTTGGTCAAGATACAGGGTTCTGACCTTTTTGAAAAAAAGAATTATTTATTTGGCGGCACCTGGTCTCAGTCACCGCATGTGGGGGCTTTGGTGTGGCACACAAATTCTTCATTGCAGCACGTGGGATCTAGTTCCCTGGCCAGGGATTGAACCTCGCCCCTACTCCTGCATTGAGAGTGCGGAGGCTCAGCCATTGGACCACCAAGGAAGTTCCAGTTCTGGCATTTTTAAAAGCCTGGGTTCCTTCCTTGGCTCTGCCACTTCCCGGTGTGTGCTGTGGGGAGGGCCTGTCACTCTCTGAGCCTCCGATTCCTTGTTTATGAGATGAAGCCTTGGGTTTGCTCAGCCCTGAGGCAGCCTGGCAGCCCCAGGGCCTCCGTGTTCTGAGTTGTAATCACCGTGCACAGGCCAGTTCTGGGCTGGTTCTGCCTGTGTCACACGAGGGTCGCCCTCTCCTGGCCTCCATGCATTCCATCCCTCTGTGGCTTCTCTTTCCCATGGGTGGAGCTACTGCAAATCTTCCTGGTCTGCACAGCCTCCCAGCACCCTCGAGTTAGAGTCAGGCTTTCAACCTTCTATTTAGGGTGGAGGGAAGCAGCGACTGAGAGATGCTAGTTTTCCTATCCAGCTTCCTGTCTATTTATTCTGCAACTCTGAAAGCATTTGTCCAGCATGTCAGAAATGAAATCCCCAAACCAGACCCAGGCCTTGCTGTGTTGCCAGGGGTACACTCGGAATACCACGATCCTGAAGATACCAGAAAATTCCTGACTGATGCCCACCCAGCATCTCCCTCCCTCTCAACAGTTCTTAATGGTGACTTGTCCTGTTCTTTTCTTTCTTTTCTAAAATTAATTTTTATTGGAATATAGTTGCTTTATAATGTTGTGTTTCTACTGTACAGCAAAGTGAATCAGCTATCCGTATACATCAGTTCAGTTCAGTCGCTCAGTCATGTTTGACTCTTTGTGACCCCATGAGTCGCAGCACGCCAGGCTTCCCTGTCCATCACCAACTCCCAGAGTTCACTCAGATTCATGTCCATCGAGTCAGTGATGCTATCCAGCCATCTCATCCTTGGTCATCCCCTTCTCCTCCTGCCCAAAATCTCTCCCAGCATCAGAGTCTTTTCCAATGAGTCAATTCTTTGCATGAGGTGGCCAAAGTACTGGAGTTTCAGCTTTAGCACCATTCCTTCCAAAGAAATCCCAGGGCTGATCTCCTTCAGAATGGACTGGTTGGATCTCCTTGCAGTCCAAGGGACTCTCAAGAGTATTCTCCAACACCACAGTTCAAAACCATCAGTTCTTTGGTGCTCAGCTTTCTTCACAGTCCAACTCTCACATCCATACATGAACACTGGAAAAACCATAGCCTTGGCTAGACGGACCTTGGTTGGCAAAGTAATGTCTCTGCTTTTCAATATGCTATCTAGATTGGTCATAACTTTTCTTCCAAAGAGTAAATGTCTTTTAATTTCATGGCTGCAGTCACATCTGCAGTGATTTTGGAGCCCAAAAATATAAAGTCTGACACTGTTTCCACTGTTTCCCCATCTATTTCCCATGAAGTGATGGGACCAGATGCCATGATCTTCGTTTTCTGAATGTTGAGCTTTAAGCCAACTTTTCCACTCTCTTCTTTCACTTTCATCAAGAGGCTCTTTAGTTCCTCTTCACTTTCTGCCATAAGGGTGGTGTCATCTGCATATCTGAGGTTACTGATATTTCTCCCGGCAATCTTGATTTCAGCTTATATCCCCTCTTTTTTGGATTTCCTTCCCCTTCAGGTCACTGTCCTGTTCTTTTCATTTCAAGGGAGAAAACACATCTGTGTAGAGTTCCTGCCTACTCTGGGCCTGGCTCTGTGTAAGGTGGAGTAGGGGTTCTTGTCAGCTTGCTCCTGTAATTCCCACCACAGCCATGTGAGGGCAGTATAATGGCCCACAGGACAGGTTCGCTGCCTCTCCCAGGCTTGCTCTTGGAAGCCTCGAGAAGTCCCTGGGAGAGGCTCCTTGTGCGTTGATGTGGTTTTCTGCTGTGGAGGTGTTGGGAACATCATGTTTCCACTTACCCTTCTTTTTAGGAGGCCCCTGAAGGAGCTCCTCAGACTTTTGCCAGAAGTGCAAGTTCCATTTTTCCTCCAGCAGCTAGTGGTTTCTATTCTAAGGATGTGATTCTCTGCCTCTCCTTCTAAAAAGCCTAGCGCTCCATTTGTATCGGGTGGTTGGCAATTGTGGCAATCTTCCCAGTTTCCATTTCTTCATCCCCTCACTCACCCCTGGTTTCTCTCTCTCTCTCTCTCTCTCTCTCTCTCTCTCTTTGGCTTCACTGGGTAGCTGAGCGGGGGCTGCTCTCTAGTTGTGGTGAGTGGGCTTTGCATGGAGGCGGCGTCCCTTGTTGCAGAGCATGGGCTCAGGAGTTGTGGTGCACAGGCTTAGTGACCTTGCGGCATGTGGGATCTTCCTGGACCAGGGATTGAACCCTTGTCCCCCGCACTTGCAGGTGGATTCTTACCACCAAGGTGGATTCTGGACCATCATAGAAGCCTACCTCTGGTTTCTTGACCTTTCTGCCCAAGAATCTCCCCTCCTCTCCACCCATTTCTGACTTGCTGCACTGCGAGTATGTGTCAGCATCTCCAGCCAGTCTTCTCTCGCTCCTCATCTGTCAGGGGTGGAACTAAACTGCACAATCAAGACAGTGGTCTTGACATTTAGAGGAGTCATGGATCCCCAACTCTTGGACAAAACTTCAGACAGTTTCTCCTAAACCATACCCAGGACCGATCATCCTGCTTCTAGTTTCCAAGGGTTCCCTGATCTCTCAGTAAGAAACCTGTAATCCAAGGTCCTTCAGCCTCGGTGGGGAAACAAGGAGACACCCCCTAATCCTTGTCAGATCCCATTCCACATGGAACAGTGGTCACTTCTCAAATTCTCAGGTCCAGAGTGGCCTGGACCTTTCTCAGCAGATCCTTGGGCATAAACACTTTATTCTAATGGAGCAGCCGGACTTTGGGGAGCTTCCTCATCCCTCATAACTGGGGAAGAAACCGAATGTCCTTGGGGGACAGAGAATTGTATCAAGGAGTTAGGCTCAAGATGGAGCCCCGCCAGCTGCTGGGTGACCTGGGACAGGGCCTGGCATCTGTCTGATCCGTTGAAGAAAAAGTGGAAGTGTAGTCTCTCAGTTGTGTCCGACCCTTTGTGACCCCATGGACTGTGGCCTGCTAAGCTCCTCTGTCCATAGGATGGATTCTCTAGGCAAGAATACTGGAATGTGTAGCCATTCCCTTCTCCAGGGGATAGTCCCAAACCAGGGATCGAATCCAGGTCTCCTGCATTGCAGGCCGCTAAGAAGGCCACTGATGAAAGGGGGCTAAACCAGGAAACCCCTACTGGGAGCATACTAGCTCAGAGAGTTTGGGTCTCCCTTTATAGTGAATGGATCAAAGGTTCCTCAGCCTCTTCCCATAAGTGGAGCTCATGTCTGTTTTCCCTAGCTGGGACTGAGTCACAAAAATTCTTTTATGATCGTTTTCTGGCCCCCACCCCTGTTTTTTTTGGAAATTCGAAGCAGCATCCTAAATTTCCTCGGCCTAATTTTAGTCTCTGGAAACCGCGGCCAAATGACGTCAGATTGAATATTAGATGCCATTGGTCTTCCCAGGCCGGGCTCTGCCACCAGATCCTTGCAGCTGCCCCATCCCAGGGGGTCACGTGTGGGCCTGGGAGATGTCAGGGTCACCGGCCACAAGTGGTGCTGAGGCTACAAGTGATGGGAGTCTTGCTTCTCCATAGGAAGTGCCCTCAGCATTTGGAACCCACTCAGGGCAGGCCAGGAAAGGTTTTCCCAAAGGGAAGGGGGCAGTTCTCACTCCATTAGCAAGCTTTCCCAGAATACCCTACTGTGTGTCCAGAAAAAGCGGGCAGGATCCTCTTCTAAGAAAATGGACCCCGTCCACCTCCCCTACTCAGCCCGGCACCACCTTCCAACAGCAACTTTTAAAAATGAGTTCATTTAGTTTTGGCCGCCCTGCCCTGGCTCCTTTTAGGTGATCTTGTCTAACTCCCATCTCCTGTCTTAGTCTCTGTGTCCATTTCTTTCTTTAAATCTTATTTTATTAAAATATAGTTGATTTATGATGTTGCGTGAATGTCTGCTGTACAGCAAAGTGACTCGGGTACACATAGGTGAATATGTATTCCTTTTCATATTCTTTTCCATTATGGTTTATCACAGGATATTGAATATCATTCCCTGGGCTAAACAATGCGTGCTTAGTAATTCAGTCGTGTCCGACTCTTTGTGAACCTTTGGACTGCAGCCCGCCAGGCTCCTCTGTCCATGGGATTCTCCAGGCAAGCATTCTGGAGTGGGCTGCCATTTCCTCCTCCAAGGGATCCTCCCAACCTAAGAATCGAACCCGATTCTCCTCTGTCTCTTGCATTGCAAGCGGCTTCTTTATCTGCTGAGCCACTGGGGAAGCCAGTGCTATGCAGTAGGACCTTGTTATTATTTATCCATCATATATACATATATATATATATATATATATAAAATAGTTTACACCTTCTGTCTGAGTCAATCTCTTTATATTTATTCAAGGTAAACAGTCCTTTTTCACAAAGGAAAGAATGCTTTTCTCCCTCCTGGCATTTGCACATGGCTGGGGTGGCTCAGACGGTAAAGCGTCTGCCTGCAATGCAGGAGACCCGGGTTTGATCCCTGGGTTGGGAAGATCCCCTGGAGAAGGAAATGGCAACCCACTCCAGTACTCTTGCCTGGAAAATTCCATGGACAGAGGAGCCTTGTAGGCTACAGTCCATGGGGTCGCAAAGAGTTGGACATGACTGAGCGACTTCACTCACTCACTCACTGGATTCTGTAGCCTTTGATCAAACCTGCAGTCCCCATGTCCTGTCCCAGAGTGGGGCTGCAGTTGGCTCATGAACAGTGGTGCTAAATATGGGCACAGTCCAACCCTGCCCAGAGCATCAAGGAACAGTGGTTTGCTCGAAGTCCCCCGGGACTTCCAACCTCCCCACATGGGCCCCCAGTCCTTCCATGCCCATTGCTTGGCTGCGATGGAGGAGTCTGTCAATGGGGACAAGGAGGCCCCTGTCACAGAGATGATGTGCAGAGTTCAGGAGCCAGAGAAGGGCAAGGTCTGTTTTGGGGACCACAGGCCATGTGATGTGGTGCAGTGGGAGTCTCTGGAGAAGGGGAGAAGTGAGGGAGATGGACTGGAGGGCCCAGAGGCCACTCTGTGAAGGTCTTTTTATGGAACTCTATCTTTTTAAAAAACAATGAATCACTGTCAGCTGTGCTAAGTCTCAGTTGCAGCCTGCGACTCCTTTGTCGTAGCATGCATGCAGGATCTAGTTCCCCGACTAGGGGTCGAACCCATGCCCCCTTCACTGGAAGGCGTAGTCATAACCACTAGACAGCTGGAGAAGCCCCCCAGATGATCTCTCGGCCTTAGAACACTATCAGTTCCACCAGCACTTACACATCTGTATTATTATTACCCTGTGGTTGGATCTGGAGAAAGCAATGGCACCCCACTCCAGTACTCTTGCCTGGAAAATCCCACGGAGCCTGGTGGGCTGCAGTCCATGGAGTCGCTAAGAGTCGGACACGACTGAGTGACTTCACTTTCATGCTTTGGAGGAGGAAATGGCAACCCACTCCAGTGTTCTTACCTGGAGAATCCCAGGGATGGGGGAGCCTGGTGGGCTGCCGTCTATGGGGTCGCACAGAGTCGGACACGACTGAAACAACTTAGCAGCAGCAGCAGTGCTTGGATCAGTAGGAAGATGGTATCCTTTTGTCTTTTTCATCAGCATGTTCAAGAACCATTTCTTTTACATTTTAAATTGAACTTCAACTTGGAAAGAAATCAGAGAAGAAGTTGTCAATCCTTCTGTACCTCCCCTCCAGGGCAGGGACCAAGTGGGGGCCCCCAGGACTTACCCAGGCTCTGTGACCCCCCCTGAAGTTCCAGTGGCCAATAAGCCCAAGAAGCAGAGCGTTCTGACCCCGTGGCTGTGGTTGCTGTTTGGTAGGTGGGATGTGGACCAAGGCTTATCCCTGAACCAGAAGAGGGGGATGAGGTGGGCTCCTGTGTTAAGTGACAGCTGAGACGTGGTGAAAGAGGAGACCAGAAAAGTCTACCCTGGCTCATGACAACAAGGCAGCTTGTGTGTCTGGACCCAGGAAAGGAAAAAATAAGCCTGAGAAATCAAAGCCTTGGGCCTCAACCTCCCCCAGATTCGGGACTGAAATTTACCCTCCGTCTGGGACCACCAGGTTGGTTCCGGGTTGGAACTATAGATGAATCAAGTGAAAAATCCTAAATATTAGTTATTTTAAATCCAGCCATGCATGAAAAGAAATAGATCGTGACGGAGGAGAATTTAGAAAATCTATTCATGTGATTCAGCCCACAAACAGTTTAAGGATACAATTCAACACCTCTTCATGATGGAAATTCCTGGCAAACAAGACAGAGGAAGGAACTTAGGACCGCATAGACCCCGCCACCGATCTGACGGCCAACATCACGTGCTGGTGTGAGTGAGTCAGTAGACTTGCCCCCCTTTGAAAGTTGTGAGTGGGATACGGAGGTACCTATCACAACTCCACACCATACCTTTAAAGGAGTTAAAAGCAAATGGTTTGGGAAACTTCTGTCTGAGAAAAGGCAGTGTTACCAAACACACACACACACAAAAAGAGCCCCACAAGCCACGACTGGGAGGAGATATTTGCAGCGCAGAAAACTGGCAACAAGTTGGCATCGGAAATAAAGAACTCCCCCGAATCAATAAGAAACAGCCAATAGAGAAATGGGTCAAGAACACGGACAGGCCTTTCACAGGCTGGAGGGGAGGTGGTGGGGACAAACGGCTCAAAAACTTATGAAAAGATGTTCAGCCTCATTAGCAGTGTGGAGCATTCAAGTCCAAACCACAGCGCGAGGGCGTTTCACGCCCACCGGACTGGCAGACTTCTGTAGTCTGGGATCGCTGCCTCTCGGGGCTCCAGAGTGCAGGGCTGAGAGGGCGGTGTTGCAGGAAGGGGGACCGGATGCCCCCACTGATAGGGAGGCTCATTTCTGGACTCCCGTTGTCCTTCAGGACCTGGCTGGGGCTGGGTCACCAAGGGGTCCCGAGCTGTTTGGGTCCTACCCCAGCCCCTCCCTCCACCCCTGCCCCCACCCCAGGCCCTTGGGGTCTCCAAGACTGTTTCCTTGGACTCTGCTGGTGTCAGGGTCCCTTCCCAGGCAGCCAGATGTGTCTCTGGCTGCAGCGCCCTGGTCTGGTGTGCAGAGCTGGGTAGAAGAAGAGAGGGAGAAAGGAACTGGGGGTAACTGGGCCAGACCGCCCCTCCCTGGCACTTGGACTGACCCCTCCCCTAAGAGAATCTGCACCCCAGACCCCACCACCGCATCCCTAAAGCTCGGAGGAGCTGGAGGGAGGAGGGCGGGGCTCTCCTTCCCCCGCACAGGGCAGCCCAGCTGTGGGCAGGGAGCAAGCATCAGACTCCGAGGCCCCCCAGGGCTGTCCCCTCGCCTCTCCTGCAGTGGCCCAAGCCTTCTCGCATCTGCCGCTTGGTGAGTCCAGCTGGGCTCCCAGGAGCCTAGGGTAGGACCAGCGTGGACGAGAGCCCTGCTCATGGAACAGAAGCTTCTCCCGCGGCTCTAGCGTAGCATCTGGATGCAGGGCCAGTAGGAGCCCGATCCAGGGACCACGCTTCGTGCCCGAGCAGGTTTCTCGCCCCTTCCTCTAATCTGCACGCACATGGAGCAGGTGGTCAGGGGGCTTGGCATTTCTAGATTTTGGGCCACATTTTACCTTTGGGGGCTGAACCGTCTCTCGCCCCTCCTTAGTTATGGGGATAACATTATCTCCCTGGGAGGCTCTCCTGGCAGGAGAAAGGGACGGCAGAACTCTTTGTACGGTGTTGGGCTTCCAGTAGTGCTGTAAGGATTCGTTCTTACTATAGTGTAAATGACTAAGGGGGAGTACTGGGGTGCCTGCCCTGGGATGGTGAGAAGGTGCATACCCAGGACTGAGTTTTAGCCCTGGGTGGACCATCACCTCAAATGTGTGACTGTGGCCACAAACGACATACCACCTCAGATCTATTTTCTCACCTGTTAAAAGAAAGGGCCCACTGAGGTAGGCCTAAGACCCTTCTGGTCTTTACAATTGTATGGGAGGTTTGTTTTCTAGCATGGGTATAAATATAGCTGCCCCTTCTCTGCCCGAGGAGGTGGCCTTGATTACCCTCATCCTCTGGGACAAAGCAGCTGAAGTTCAGAGAGTTAAGTCACTTCCCCAAGGTCACACAGCTTGTTGAGGTGGAGGGCCCAGAGAGATGACTAAGCCTTGAGCTATTAGGCAAACACTGTAAATCCTGAACAAATGCCTCTCTGTTGTTCGAATGTGTTTTAAACTATCGGGTGAGTTGGCGGAGGGAAAATGTCTCTAAGAAAGAGCCAGATTGTGTCCGAGTGATTGTCCAGGCTGGAAAATACAGGCAATTAGCAGAAAAATCCACCCTCAGTGAAGGTCTTGTCTGATGTGGAGACTGGCTCCATCAAGTGGTCCTTTGGTTGCCACGACAACCTCCTCCTGTGGGGAAGGTTGCAGTCCAGGTGTGACCCTGGGAATCCGGAGTCTTGCCACCTGCCCACTCTTCCTCCTTCCTGGTTTCCCTCACCCTCTGTCTCGACAGGAGGCCAGGTGGCCTGGGCTAGGAGGGGGCAGCTGGCTAGTGCAAGGTGGTCCCTGAGAGATGGATATGCAGGGAGCGAGCAGGTCAGACCTGAAAGAATATTAAACCCCAGACATTGCCTAGGGGAGCTGAGCCCAGACCGCCCCATGTCATGAAGCAGGAAACTTCTGTGTGGTCAGTACATCCCCCACTGGCATGGGATGGGCCTCATCACGTGCTGTTCCCTTGAGTGGCTGAGAGTTGGGGGTGGGGGCACCAAGACGCATCTCCCTCTTGCCCACCTTGAGCCCAGGGGTAGGTGGTGCCTGACACCGGGGTTCTGGGCTCCCACCCCATGCAGTCAAAGCAGCGTCCCTTTTAATTGTTATCCTTTGACGGCCCCAGAAGCCATGTGTATAGGAAGAAAAAAACACCCCTTCCTTTTAAAAAGGTATCTGAGGGACTTCCCTGGTGGTCCAGCGGCTAAGACTCCACACTCCCAATGCAGAGGACACGGGATCGATCCCTGATCAAGGAACTAGCTCCCACATGCCGCAACTAAGACCTGGCACAGCCAAACTAAAGAAAATTATTATTATTATTACTTTATAAAAAGAGCAGTTGAAAACTGCTGCTCTGCACCCTTCTTTGGTAAGAGGTCAGGCCTGTGGTCTCTCCAGCCTGGGATTCTTCCTCTGATAAAGAACTTGGGAGCCTTTGGGACTTCCTTGGTGGCCCAGTGGTTAGGACTCTGTGCTTTCACTGCCGAGGGTACAGGTTCAGTCCTTGGTTGGGGAACTAAGATCCCACGAGTCATGTGGTGCAACCTAAAGAAAGAGAGAGAGAGAGAGCTTGGGAGACCTGGTGTCAGAGGAAGCACCCACGCTCACGTCCCAGCTCCCCTGAACAACCTTCAAGAGGTAGACGATGCTGTTAGGAGACCAAGGGCTTCCCTGGAGCCCAGCTGATCCATGAATTAAAGCTGAAGCCACCTTGGGCCTTCTCGTACCTTTGGAGGAGTAGAGACCCCGAGAGGGGAAGGGGTCTGCCCACATGCATGCAGGGAAAGATCAGAGCTGCTCCCAGGAGGTCCTCCGATGCCTGGGGGTCTCCCAGACCTCCCACCTGGGGACTTTGAACTCTACCACAGTTTTCCTCTGAAAGCCCCAAACCCCAACTGACTCTGCCCACTTCTGGCTGTCTTTGGGGCACCTTGTCTGTTTCCCTAAGATTAGAGCTCAGCACCCACCTGAGCCTGGACCAGTGATGCAGGGGTGGGAGGCCCTGCGTTGGGTCCAATGCTGTGGGTGATCTGCCCAGCAGAATCAGGCAGCCTCTCCCATATTCTGGAGGCCCTCGGTCAGCCCGCTTTGCTGTAGGGCTCCTGAACGTTGACCTGGAGTTCGGAGCCCTGTTACAAAGGATCCTTTCCCACTGACACAGAACGATAGTGGCAACAGCGACACCACATGTCCACGGAGGTGGGGAGTCAGAGCTGGTCTCCCTGGGCCGCGCCTGGTGTCATCTTTCAGACCCAGGCAGGGCTGCCTGCCAGTGTCCTGGGACCCTGGAGATATTTATGATTTCTTTCTGGATGAGGAAGAAAGAGAGAGAGCACTTCAAACAATAACTTCAGATTAACAACACGAACCTCAGAAATCCACCCAAGAGAAGCAACTGGATCGGTGAACCCTGAAAAATAAAACGTACGCAGGGGTGTCCTCCCCTTTCTCAACCCCCCAAATGGCTGCAGAGACTGGGTCTCTTACTTCTTAAAAAAATTTTTTTAAATTTATTTGGCTGTCCTGGGTCTTCGTCGCCGCGCGGGATTTTCTCTAGTTGTGGTGCGTGAGGGCTACCCTGAATTTGCAGTGTGGGGGCTTCTCATTGCAGTGGCTTCTCTATTTCGGAGCAGAGGCTCCAGGGCACATGGGGCTTCAGCTGCTGTGGCACGCGGGCTCCGTAGCTGCGGCTCCTGGGCTCCAGAGCACAGGCTCAGCAGCAGTGGTGCGCAGGCTTAGTTGCTCCGAGGCAAGTGGGATCTTCCCAGATCAGGGATCGAACCCATGTCTCCACACTGGCAGGCAGATTCTTTACCACTGAGCCATCAAGGAAGCCTCTGAACCTCTTATTTCTGGATAAACCCCCTCTCGAGTCCTGTGGGGCAGTCCTAGGAGTCTGGAAATCCCTCCACTGAGCCAATGGGCACACGACCCCTTTAATCCAAGTATCCCCAACTGTGGGGACCCCACTCCAGGAGAATTCTGAGAAGCACCAAGAAGCCTTTGATCTTGCAGAATTGTGGATGCTGCATACTCATGGACTTCTGGAGACTTCTCCCAGCTGTGCCAGTCAGTCTGAAGGGAAGTCACTCCACAGTCCACTGGAAACAGTGCTGATGAGAAAGACATTGCATCAAACAAACGTGGGTTCAGTCCCTGGTTGGGGAACTTAGATCCAGCATGCGAGGAGCAACTAAGCTGGCTAAGAGCCAGCGGTGCCCCCACCCCAACCGCCACCCCCCGACTGCCTGCTTTGAATCCAGCCGCTGGCACTTACTAGCTCTTGTGTGACTTTGGGCAAATTACCTAACCTCTCTGTGCCTGGGTTGCTTCATCTGCAACACAGAGATAATAAACGTTCTTCCCTCATTGGGTTGTTGTAGGAATTAGACAAGTATACATGAAAAGCGGTGTATCGGGTCTCGCCTTTCCGTTAGCGTCTGGCACAGAGTGAGTGCTCCAGGAACGCGAGTTGCTTTTTCTTCTTTTGATCGTTATGACCTGCGTGGCTCCACACGGGCCAGACCCTCTCTGCTATTGTGAAATCGGAAGAGAGCGTTTCCTCCCTTCTTCCCCTCCCACCGAGACATGAGCCAAAAGGTAATGAACTTCAGCGTCGAAACGGCTTTCTTATCTCTACCTTAGCCCCTTCCACTTCTCCTGGCCTTGGTGGAAATGGAAACCAGCTGTTCGGCGGGGGGCAGGGTGGGGGGCAGGATGGAAGCTCCAGAGACAGAGTTGCCAGGGTTCGCTTGGGACGCATGACCCCTGCCCCATGAAGGAGGCGGACGGTCCCTTCCCTCCCCTGCCCAAGTTCCCTGAGATCCTCCAAGGTGGGCCACCTGGACAATGAGCTGAGGGTCTCCTTTTAGATCTGCTCACCCCCTCCCCCAAGGTGGCACTGCTTCTGTCCAAGAGGACACATGAGCTTCTTTGCAGCCCCGTGTGACAGAGGGATATGGCTGGCCCACTTTTCAGAATACAAGAATGGATTAGACATGGACCCACATGGAAGAGGAGTATACAGGATGTTCCCCAGCCAGGCTGCTGAGTGCTCTAAGCAAGGTATATATTGCACTCTTGGCAATTAATAGGAAGGTGGCTGCCTGGGTTTACCTGGAGTGGTCAAGGAAGGCTCCCTGGAGGAGGTGGTGCTTCAGTAGGAATTTACTAATCATTGGAGTGGGTTAGAATCTATTTCTGGATACAATAACAAGACAGGCAAAGGCCAAAGAACTAGAAGAGTGAGGGGTGCTCAGATCATGGCAAGCAGCCCATTCAGGGGGCACGAGGGCTTTCCTCAGGGCGATGGGGAGCACGGAGGGTGACATGTCAGATTGGTGGTTTAGGGTGAGCAAGGTCAGGGTTAGACACGTTTTACACAGACCACGCCTGTGTACCAGCATCCTTGTCAAGAAAGAGACCATTTTCGTCATCTTAGAAGTCCTCCCCCTGCCTCTCCTGATAACTGCCCTCCTCAAGGTAACCACTGACGCACAGGCCACCGCCTTCGAGCTGTCCTGCCTGCGACGGAACTTTCAAGAAATGGACTCACACGAGTGTGTACTCTTTGGGGTCTGTCATCTCTGTGAGCTCATCCACTGGGTGGCATATGGTTTCTGTGTAATATTCCATTTTGTGAATATTTAGTTTATCCTCTCAGCCCCAATGGGAATTTGGATTCTTAAAATTTTTGGTTATTTCGAGCAACACGGCTTATTCTTAACACAAGCCTTTTGGTGAAATTATTTATTATTTTTGTACCTAGAGATAGAATTGCTCCTATTAGATGAAATTGCTCATCCCTATTAGAAACAGCCACATTTTTTAAGACGTGGTTATTCCATGGACATTGCATTGATACAGTCTTAGAGCTCCAGTGGCCCACGCCCTCTTGGATACTCAGATACTTGCATTGTTAGTCCTGCATTTCCAGCTGTCCTGGTGGGTGTAGTTGAATTTGCATCTCCTGGCAGAGCTAAGGAGTTGAGCCCCTCTATGCGTGACTCAGCCACTTGGCATCTTATCTTGTGGTTTTATGTATTCCAAGGACCTCTTCTACTTGACAATAGGCTTCTGCATTCTCCTAATGCTGTCTTCTAATGAAAAGAAATTCTTACATTTAATGCAGTTCATCTTATCAAAGCTTTCCTTAATGTTAGTGCTTTTTGTATTAGAAGAACTCTTTGTCTCTTCTGAGGTCATGAAGGCAAGCTACCTATATTTTATAAAAACTGTATCGGGTGTTTGTTTTGTGTTTTTGTTTTGGCTGCATGGTGTGTGAGATCTTATTTCCCCAACCAGGGACTGAACCTGTGCCCTCCACAGTGAAAGCAAGGAGTCCTAACCACTGGGCAACCAGGGAATTTCCAAAAAACTGTTGTTTCTCTTTTAATAGTTAGATCTACAATGTATCTGGAATCGACTTTCGTGTGTGGCGTGGGTTGGGGGGTCATATTCTTTTGTTTTACTTTTCCATTTTTCTATCCAATTGACCCAGTACTCTTTACTGAAGTCCTTCCTTTCTCTCTTGTACTCATATATACCTTTTTTATAAACCAGGTGACTGTGTTAAGTGTGAATCTATTTGTCTGTCTTTGCACCAATATTATAGCATCTTAATTACTGTAGTTTTATAATAAATCTCAGTTCTGATTGTATAAGTCTCCCACTTCTGTTCTATTTCAGTTTGCATTTGGCTATTCTTGGACTTTTGCGTTTTTGTATATATTTTAGAAAGAACCTGAGAAGTCACACATACAACATACAAAAAAACCTTCTGAGATTTTGAATGGGGTTGCATTGAATGGATAGATCAATTGGGAGAGAATTAACGTATATAGTATGGCACCTTCCAATCCATGAGTATAGTATATCTTTTCATTTATTTGAATCTGCTTTAATTTCTCTCAGTGATGTTTTATAATTTTCAGTAGACTTATTCCTAGATGATTTGATGCTGTGTGAATGGTATTTTAAAATTTCACTTTCTACGTGGTTATTGTCAATGTATAAGAATATGGTTGATTTTTGAAAACTCTATAATCCTTGCTAAATTAATTTAGTAATTCCAATAATTCCTCTTTAGATTTTTCTAGGGCAAAGATGTTTTGGGGTGTGGTCCAGCCGTGGTACAAGACACACAATCTTGAACTCTGGGCTGGATTTGGAGGTTGAGAGGGAAGAAGACAAACTTGACCAGTCAGACTGGCAGAGTCTGTAGGGCCATGCGCACGTGCTAAGTTGCTCCAGTCGTGTCTGACTCTTTGTGACCCTATGGTCTATAGCCCGCCAGGCTCCTCTGTCCGTGGCATTCTCCAGGGAAGAATACTGAAGTGGGTTGCCATGCCCTCCTCCAGGGGATCTTCCCAAGGATCGAACCCACGTCTTTTATGTCTCCTGCGTTGGTGGGTGGGTTCTTTACCACTTGCACCACCTGGGAAGCTGGGGGGATGGAAAAACCACAGACTTCTCCCATGTCTAGTCGCGGTCCAGGCGCTGTTTACACATCACATGGAGAGTTCTTCCCCAGCCAGGGCACCTAGCCTAGCCCACCATGGCCGTATTGGAAGGGAAGGCCACCTTTAATCAACAAGCTGGGTGACCTTGAGTACATTGTTAAACCTCTCTTGAGTCTCATCTTCCTCACTCACAAAAGGAGGGACGCATGCCAGGGTATTTCTGCCTCTCACCTCATAGGTGACTAATGACCTTGGTGAATAGTTTTCACTCACCCGTGTTGTCTCTTTTCCCCATGGGGGTTTTCTGAACATTGCTGGAAATTTCTGCAGTCCAGAGGATGCTGGTGTGTGTGGGGGGGCATGGGGGTGGGGTAGGTGGCCATCTCCCACTGTGCTCTGAGCAGCTTCAGTGCAGCTGATCCTTTGGGGATTTTTATTTCCATGGCAAGGACACCCATGCAAGGCTGCCCCTCTTCAAGAAGGAACTCAAATTACTTTTCAATAAAAACTCTTGGCAGAAGTTCCTGAAAAACTCTGGCCTTCTCTATGATCCCTGATATAGAAAAGGATGGAATTTAATTATTCTGTCCTGTCCACGAGCCCCACGGCTGGGCCTGGCACACAGCCACTGCTCTGTCCAACCAGCAGGCTCTCTGCCCCCGCTGGGGTTCATTGCTCTGGCATGTGTGAGGGAACACAGGGGAGACCCAGGGCAGAGCCCCCACCTTCGGCCTGGCCTTGCCCTTTTCACCCTTCTTTTTGGGGTCTATGTCTTAGAAAAATCCCATCTGTCTGCGGTTACCTGGACAAGCAGCTCTCTACAAGTTAACTGGAGAGGTGACTTCCCAGGCCCAGCGGAGGTATTGATATTTTACAAAATTCCCATCAGGGCCTCTCTGCTACCCACAAGGCTAGGCTCAGAGCACCAGAGGGCAGTTAAGAGCTTCAGGCTGAATTAGAAACATCAGGATTGGAAAAATCTAGAATGACCATGTCTTGGTGGCCTCAGGAGTCTGAGGGTCCCTAGAGACCCTGGAACTCCAGCCTGCAGCTGGCTTGTTTCCTGCCGGCTCATGAAGAGATACAATTTTGTATATTTTCCACGCAGCACCATAAGCGCGTTCTGTGTTTTTACCCAGTTAAACATTTAAAGATCCCCTAGAGAAGGGCAGGGCAACCCCCTCCAGTATTCTTGCCTGGAGAATCCCAGGGACGGAGGAGGCTGGAGGGCTATAACCTATAGGTTTGCAAAGAGTCGTACACGACTGAATGACGAGAATGCACGCATGTATTCAATATATTCAGTATGTATATTGTTTTAAAAAGGCCAATAGCCCTTCAAGGCTTACCATGAGAAAGAGTTCTCAGTACCCATCTTTACCACCAGCTTTCATTCCTTATAGTCAGGCTTTTTAGGGTGGGAGTGGAAAGCTTACCTCCATCGTTCTCATCACATTAGGGAAACTGAGGCAGCTCAGGACCCTCTTTTCCTGCGGTGCCCTGTGGGTACTCACGGTCAGTCTAGCTGGCCTGCCCCACCCCTGGCCCTGCAGCATCTTACCCTATTGACCTCCTTGAAACCGTCTTCCCCTTGGAGTCTTGGCTAGGGTCAAGGGTCTCCCGGGGATGTGGGGGTCTCCTCCAGCCGGGCCCCACTGGGTGGGCTGCGGGTGACACCCGCCCTGTGTATGCCCCCTGCCTGCAGACCACCTCTGAGAGGGTAGACGGGCCTCTGGGGGAGGGCCACCCTGGCTGCCGCTATCGGCATCTCAGCCGCACAGTGAATCGACTCTGCCTCTTCAGGAGTCTCTGCAGTAGCCAACTCCTGCCCTGTCAGCAAAGCCCAGACCTTGGGAGTACGATCTCATTCAGGGGGAGGGTCCTGACTTCAAGATTCAGAGCCACGACCGGAAGCAGTGCTGGCTAAAGGCACATGGTGGGTAGACCGGCCACCACCCTCTGCAGTGGGCGGTCTGAGGCCGAGGGGGCAGAGGGCAGGAGCAAAGAGCCTGAGACCCCTGGAGCTGGTCAGTGTAAACCCCTTTTGGGCTTCCCTGGTGGCTCAGTGGTAAAGAATCTGCCTGCTGATGCGGGAGACACGGGTTCAATCCCTGGTCCAGGAAGATCCCACATGCCTCGGAGCAACTAAGCCCATGCCTTACAACTAGTGAGCCTGTGCTTGAGAGCCCGGGAACCGCAGCTACTGAAGCCCGCTCACCCTAGAGCCTGTGCTCCACGACGAGAAAAGCCACGGCGAGGGGAAGCCCGCGCTGCAAAGAGAGTAGCTCCCGCTCCTGAGACTGGAGAAAGCCCTCATGCAGCAACGAAGACCCCGCACAGTCAAAAATAAATACAGAAAAAAAACTTTAAAAAAAGATCCCCTTTTACAGATGGAGAAACTGAGGTACAGAGAGAAAGCGGGCCTCAAGCCACACAGTGAGCTAGCCGCCTCTCTAGCTCTCTCTCTACTGACCGCGCTGAGCAGTCAGTTCCTCTGTCTCTCACTCACACACCCCTTCACCTCCAATCCACATGTACTGGCAAAGATCTCCAAGCTCAAGTTCTGCCTCTGTGTCCTAGATGCGAGGAAACGCTCGCGGGCCCATGTGTGCTGGGAACGTGGGAATCCTCAGAACCCCAGAAAGTGAAGAGTCTGCCTCTCAGGGAGGGGAAACCGAGGCCCGGAGCCAGGCGGGCAGGGCCTTGGCCGGTCACACAGCCAGCACTGCCCCGCCAGGCCCGTTTCCATAGTTCCACCGCCCCGAGGGATAATTAGAGAAAGTTAAACATGCATAATTTAATTGCTTGTCGATGACAGGATGCCAGGGGAGCCATAAAACCCGCCCAGCCTCAGAGCGCCTGCCCAGGCAGGTGGCACGGGAGGCCGGGCTGGCAGCCTAGGGCCCTGCCTGCTGGTTGGGCCTCTCTCTGCGGCTGGGGTGCCAGACTCCTTCCCAGCCCTCCCCATGCCGGCTGACAGCCAAGCTGCTCCCCACTGGCCGACCAGGATGCCCAGTGCCAGCGCAGACTAGGCCCGGGGCCCTGCCCGCTTTCCAGAAACAGGTTCCCGTGCAAGCCCAGGCTCGCCCCTCGCTCTGCTGACCGTCCCCCCTGCAGGGCGTCCTGTGTGTTGCCTCAGACCCTGGAAATATGTTCACAGGCCGCGGACACCTCGGGAACATTCACTGCGTGGAGCTGAGGCCCGACTGACACCTCACCCATGGCCATCCTGCCTCATCTTCTTCCTTCGGGAGGGGGGTCCCCAGGGTGGGGTGACACCCTCCTGTGTGTGCAGGGGACAGAAGAAGCTCAAGCAGAAAGTTCTCCAGGCCAGCCCGCTTCCAGAGTCGACGCCCTTTTTGCCCCGCAAGGTGCTCTTGGGCCTCTGCTGCAAGGGCAGGCACCCCATTTCCGCTACCCTACCCCCTGCCCATCAGTATTAGCACAGGGTGGGGCTCCCCTGGCAGTCTGGTGGTTGGTCAAGACTTCGTTTTCCCATGCAGGGGGTGCCGGTTCGATCCCTGGTGGAGGGGCTAAGATCCCACATGCCTGTGTGGCACAGCCAAAAAAATAAAAATAAATAAAATAACAAAAAGAAAAAAATGATGAGGAGTAAAGGATGCTGGAGAGCAAAAGGCAAGGAGATGGGATTGAGGTGAAGGTGAAAGTCTAGCCGTAAGTGTTCAGAAGAGGATGCTGTGAAAGGAAGGGCTGGCCTTTGGGGCGGGGCGAGAGCAGGTAGGTGGGCACAAGGAGCAGGAGACCCAGGCAGCTGCTAAGGTGACCAGTGGGTGTGGCTAGGCCTTGCTGCTCCCCGCGCACCAAGCAACTGGCCCCGGATGCTAGCAGACAGCAGAGAGAAGAGGACAAGCCCGGGAAGCTTGATTACCACAGGGGCCGGACACAGGGCTCACTTCCTTCAGAAACAATGAGCCCTTTATCAGTAAGATGAAGACTGGCAGCCGACAGAAACCCCAGGGTGAAGACTCCACCAGGCAGTTCATAGAGAAAGAAACACAAACAGCTCATAGGCACGCGAAAAGACTCTTGATCTCATGCATAATGAGAGAGACAGGTTAAAACAATGAGACACAAATTGGTCACTCTTGACACTCACTCTTGACACCTCAGGGCTGGGGAGGGTGTGGGGAAATAGGGCTCTCACAGACAGCTGATGGGATGTAAATTGGTACCACCTTTCTGGAGAACAATTTGATATCAGCCACTAGACAGAATTATGAAGGCACTGGAAAGCTTACTCCTTGGAAGAAAAGTTATGACCAACCTAAGTAGTATATTCAAAAGCACAGACATCACTTTGCCAACTAAGGTCCGTACAGTGAGTGGCCCCTGGGGGTCCTCCCGCACGTCTGGCCTTGTTGACTGCGGGCCTTTGGGCACCTGACCATTGTACAGGGTACGTGTGCGCGCTCAGTTGTGTCCGACTCTTTGCGACCCTTTGGACTCTAGCTCACCAGGCCTCTCTGTCCACGGGCTGTTTCAGGCAAGAATACTGCAGCGAGTTGCCACTTCCCCCTCTGGGGCATCGTCCCAACCTGGGATTGAACCTGCGTCTCCTGCGTTGCAGGTGGATTCTTTACCCGCAGAGCCATTCCAGAGAGCCACCCTCCCCCCGCGAAATTGTTCAGGGGGCCTCCCCAGATCCCAGTGCCCATGGGCCTTCCCCCTGGGGTGGATCCCGGAACCCAGAGAGGCCCATCAGCCCTCGCTGCTCTCCAAGCCCTGTGTCTGCCAGCCTGGGACGTGGTCGTGCTCTGCCTTTCCCCTGGCGACTCATCCCTGAGAAGCCCCCCTGCCCGTCTCTCCGCTCTGTGCTTTGGACCTCTTTCTTTCTTTACTGTCCCTTTGGCTGGGAGGAGTTGGAGGGAAACATACGTGTTCAATCCCCTGCGTCTAACCGAAAACCACCTCCTTTCCTGCTGGTCCTTTGTGAAGTCCTGCCCCGTCCCCGAGTCAGACAACTGTATACATTCTTCTAGTTGTTTTAAAGTTTCAGTGGTTATACCTCAGTCTTTAATCTCTTTTATGTATCAGGGTTACTGACAAGGTTTTATTGGGGGAAGAAAAAGAGTTCTGTTTCTTAAAAAAAAAAAAAAAAAAGGGCTTATAAACCATGCACTGGGCATAGCCCAGGGTGGATGGGGAAGGCGATGAGGATGGGGGGGCCCTGCCAGCCCACAGAAACCCAGGTTAGGCTGGTGAGCAGAAACTAAGGGGCTGTCAGCCCCCGTGGCCCCGAGGCTGGGCACCCCTGGGAAAATCACAGCCTGAACCACCTGTTCCCAAGGTCCTAACATTCTGGGAGTCTCTATGCATCTCTCACAGGACAGTCATTATTTTAAAACAGGGACGTTTCCAAGGTGGTTTGCGTTCAGTGACAAAGATACAGGACTTCTCCAAAGACAGACAAGGCTGATGATGGGGACGGGGACCCCGCTGGTGAGCATGGGGGCCTCGCTGCAGCCAGGGGGCCTCTGAACACCAAATGGGACGTGCCGAGTTACCCTAATACCTCTCGTGTGTCTGCTTGACCAGAATGGGGTGCCTGTGGGGTCAGGCTTTGAACTGATGGAGGAATCTAAGCATCTCTTGACTTCCAGAGCAATAAAAGCTCTTAGGAACAGCTTTGAACCATCTATTTCCTCATTAAAGAGCTCCGGGTCTCTGGAGGAGACAGACGTAAATAGATGATTACAGCCCAGGGAGATATGTGCCTGGGAGGTTAAACATTACTGGTCTCCTAATTGGCCTTCCGGCTCCGGGGCCCTCCCACAGCCTCCCACGGTACACTCTGCTGCCAGAGTGAGCTTTTAAAAATGCACATCTGACCTTGGCTTTTACCCCCTCCAACAGCTGCCCACTGGTCTCAGGACACTGCCAGGCTCCTCCCCGTAGGCTTCCTCTCCAGCCTTGGTGGTACCAGGTGTGCTCCTGTCCGCTAGGCTGCTGGAAGACCCTCCCCGGTTCTGTTCTCCTCTGGTGTCAGCACTAATTCTTCCTTCTGTGGAATCTGACCAATCACTGTGCATCCCTCAGTCCTCACCTTAAATGCCACTGCCTCCAGGAAGCCCTCCTGGGCCACCCCCAGCCCCGATGGGCTTTGGCAACCCCAGATAGGCTACTCCCTCCAGTATTCTTGGGCTCCCCTGGTGGCTCAGCTGGTTAAGAATCCCCCTGCAATGTGGGAGACCTGGGTTCGATCCTTGCATTGGAAAGATCCCCTGGAGAAAGGAAAGGCTACCCACTCCAGTGTTCTGGCCTGGAGAATTCCATGGACTATATATCCACGGGGTCTCAAAGAGTCAGACACAACTGAGTGACTCTCACTTTGACTTTCCTGTTGCTCTTTTGCGTGTTCTGGTCTTACAGCCCTTACCAACCTGTGTCTTTTTGCCTGTCCTCTTCCTCAGACTGTAGTTCTCAAAGTCAAAGAGCATGTCTCATTTACTACCCATTCATTAACTATCAGATTTTTTTAATGGTGGAGTTTATTAAAAAAACTTTTTTTTTTGACGTATGCATACGGCTGTATTTATTTACTTATTATTTGTCCTTGGCTGCTCTGGGTTTTTGCTGCTGCGCGGGCTTTTCTCTAGTTGTGGCACGCAGGGCCAGCTGCGGTGCACAGGCCTCTTGTCGCAGTGGCTTCTCTTGTTTGGAGCACAAGCTCCAGGCGCATGGGCTTCAGTAGTTGCAGCGTGCAGGCTCAGGAGTTGCGACTTGCCGCCCCCAGGGCACGGGCTTCAGCAGTTTTGGCACAGGAGCTCATTAGTTACAGCTCGAGGGCCTTAGAGCGTGCAGGCTTCAGTAGTTGGGGCGTACAGGCTTCATTGCTTGCGGCATGTGGAGTCCTCTCACACCAGGGATCGAACCAGGCCCCCTGTATTGTCAAGGGGAGTCCCATCCACTGCACCACCAGGGAAGTCCTCAGGTATTTTTTGACCACTACTCTGTGGTCAAGCACCGAAATTCATGAGCAAACAAAATAGACAAAGACTCTGCGCATATGACACTTGCAGGCTAATGAGGCATCCCAGGTGCTGGCTCAGATGATTCACAATACTCTGTTCTGTGGATGCCCAGGAAGGAGGCTCGGAAGTCAGGCAGGCTGCCTGGAGGAGGGGGCATGAAAGATAAGGCTCTGAAGGATGCGTAGGAGTTCTCCAGGCAGCAACTCAGAGATTGCCCTGCCTGCCTGAGCAGAGGCTATCCTGCCTGGCCGGGCTGCTCTCTCCCCAGGATCCACTCCACTCTCACTTCTTCTCTTTCAGAATGCATGAACTGTACCCGGCTCAGTGACATGAGCGAGCGGCTGACCACGCTGGAGGCCAAGGTCAGATGGTCTGGGGATCCTGGGCCTAGGGAGTTGGAGAGGGAGGAGCTGGCGTCAGCCCCAGGGAGCCCAGCAGGCCTGAGCAGCCTGATCCCCGGGGCTGGGTGCTATTTGGGGCCTCAGTGGCTCTGGGTAATTTTCTCTAGGCTGGGCCAGCCTCCTAGGGTGGGAGAGGGGAGTGGGATGAGTAAGAAACCCGAGGGTCCCAGGCAGCAGGCTGGTCTGGGTGTAGGCCTCGATGGCTGGGAGACCAGAAGCCCAGATACTGACCCCTCGGTGGAAAGAGGAGGGAAGTCGCTGTCCCCCCAGGGCTGCAGGCCCCCACTCGGGCTCCTCCTTCCTGGTCTTGCTGGGGGCTGGGCTCAGGAGCTGATGGAGGAGGAGCCGCCTGGCACCTGCGAGCTTTCTCCCCGTCTACATCAGGGGGCAGAGGGGTGGAGCAGCCCAGAGGCAGAGGGGCCCAGTAAAAGCCTGGTCATTTATCTGGGAGTGGCCCCAGACAGCAGCGACGAGGAGGACAGGACTCAGAGAAGGGGAGGATGTGTGAGGTGCAGGTGTGTCAGGGAAGCTGCCCCGTGGGGACACCTGGGGCTCTGTCCCACCTGGCGCCCGGGAGACAGTGCAGAGCCCGCTCGGAGCTGGGACGTGCTTCTGCGCCTTGCTCCCCGTCACCACGTGCCCTGCGGACAAGCCCCACCTCCTTCACCTGGAAAGCAGGTGCAAGGTCTGGGTCTGGCGGAGTCAAGCTTAGGGTTGAGGCTGTGTACTTCCAACTTCCAAGGAGCCTCTGGGGGCAGCGGGACTGCCGGGGGCTCCTGGCCCAGGGCAGAGCCAGCACGGGGAGGCTGGATTGACCTGAGCGAAGGCAGCACTCTCTCAAGGGCAGACTGCAACACCCAGTGCTGGGTGCTGCCCGGGAGGGCGCTGTGAGCACGGCCAGCTGGCAGGGAGGCCGGAGTGAGGACAGAGCGCCGAGGTGGGCTGGAGACCCCCACAGCGAGAATACGGAGCAGACCCAGAGATTGGACCCCAGCCCAGGGGAGCCTGACAGGCAGGGCCTCCCTGTAGACACACACACAGAGACACATACATGAACACACGGGGACACACGTATAAACACACATGAGTTCACAGAGACACACGTACTTACATACAGACGCACACAGACACACGCCGCCCTGGCCAGCGCTGTATCACCCTTCGGCCGGGCCGCCTGCCTAGGAAGCCTGACTGTGGCGACACCTGCCCGGCGCGATGGGGGCTGCAGTGACGGGCAGCTGGAGGCAGGCGCGTGTGGGACCACCCCCCACCAGCTGGCTGACTCACCGAGCGCCACTTCCCCCTCCTCTGTGGAGTGAGCTGAGGTGCCAGCCTCGCAGGACCGCTCGCGGCCTCAGGTGACACCGTGGGGGAGCCCGTGCTGGGCAGGTATGGGGCTCTGTCATCATTTATGCCTTGTCCCTGTGACATCTCCCTGAAGGAGGCTCAGGTACACGGGAGAAGCCCCGTGGCAGAAGCGGGAATGGCCTCCCTTTCCCGGCAGGCAGGAGGGTCCCCCCAGCAGCCCAGGTGCCCGGGCACAGGCAGGGGGTGGAGACCGCGTGTCCTCCTTGGATCACGGCGCTGCGGGGTGGGCGCAGAAGGCTTCAGGGAGAGATGCTGCCACATGAGCCAAGCTGGGGTGGGGCAGCCCTGGCAGGGATGAGAGGTGCTGGGGAAGATGCTAGAAGGAACTCGTGGTACCCAGGACTCTAGAAAAGGCGGGCTCCTCAGGCTTGCTGGCCTGACGGACATTTTCCAGGCACCTGAAACCTCCGCGTGGTTTGGCAGAGCGTCGGCTGATGGCCTGGCCTGGCCCCGGCCCAGCACCTCGGGGTGTTACAAGTCACAGCTCTGAGGCAGGACCAGCACCATGCCAGCTGTCCCCTGCCCCCCTGGCCCTCACCCATGCCCTACCGCCATGAGCAACTCCTGCCTTGATGCCCCCACCCTGCGCTGCCCTCTGCCTGGGGATGCCGCACCCCAGCCTGGCCAGAGCAGCAGGCTGGAGGAGGGCTTACACTCTGGCCCTGAGGGTGAGGGTCGTGACTCCTCCACAGACCTCAGGGGGCCTCCTCTGCAGACTCTGGGGGTCAGGCTGTCCCAGTAATAACCCAGGGATAACAGGGCCCTTCTCAGCTCTGGGCCTCAGCCTGCTGCCCTGTAAGGTGGAAACGGAAGGGGTCACTTCCGGGCCCCTCCCTGGCTCATACACAGAGATGACCTCAGGTGGCTCTTGGGTGGGAAGATAGCCGAGGTAGCTTGAGACAGGTGTCCGGAGAGGTGGCAGCTGCGGGGTCCCTTCTGGATTTCCGGATGGTGATGGGAGACTCCTGTCTCAGCCCCTGTGTCCTCTCTGGGTCACCTTCCAGCTGCTCACCTGCCTGCTTTGTGCCCAAGTGTCCCCTGGAGAAGCAGGACCCCTAGGAGCTTCACCCGCCCTATCAGAGGGCCCTGCGGGGCAGCAGCCTGGAGAGGGCGGAGGACACAGGCCAGGCTAGCAGCCAGGCCAGCCTCGCAGCCTCAGGGGTTGGTGAGGTCAGGGGAGCCCACAGGGGTCAGAGAGAGCATGGAGCTGGGGTCAGGGGCTGGGGTCAGGTGGGTGAAGGCAGAAGCAGGTAGGCAGATCCCCAATGGGAGTTAGAACCTGGGCAACTAGCAGTAAGTCCAAGGGCCTGGAAACTTCGACTTCCGCTTCCTCAAGAGGAGAAGCCTGTTTTGACATATCAAGAGGGATGCATTCAGTGGCAAGCAATGCGAACCCAGCCATGGGCAGCTTATTTCTTAGCATTTACTGTTAGTTCAAAGGAAGTCCAGACTTAGTGGTCTTGGGATTAGCTTGGTGACTCAAGCAACCAGACTCCCTCCACAGCCTTCCTCTCCATCTTCTTAGTGAATTGGCTTTTGTCCTCTTGTCAATCAGTGCTAAAGTGTTAGTCACTCAGTCGTGTCCAACTCTTTGCGACCCCAAGAACTGTAGCCTGCCAGGCTCCTCTGTCCATGGAATTCTCCAGGCAAGAATACTGGAGTGGGTTGCCGTGCCCTCCTCCAGGGGATCTTCCCGACCCAGGGATTGAACCCTGGTCTCCTGCACTGCAGACAGACTCTTTATTGTCTGAGCCACCAGAGTGCCTCGTGGTCAGTGCCTCATGGTTACAAAGTGGCTGCTGCAGCGCAAAGCCTCACATCATTATACATTGTTCAAAGGCAGGAAGTAGAGGATGAAGCAAAGTATCTCAAGAAATTCACTATGTCTCATTGGCCAACACTAGGCTATATGCCCACCTCCTAGGTACAAGGGAGCTGGGAAAATGAGGAATTGGCCAGTGATGATTCCTTCTCTGGGGCAGACTGGCTCACAGTAAGAGTTCCAGAGCCAAGGAAGAGGAAGTGGCTGGAGGCCAGGCAACCGCAGAGGACTGCTCCATCTTCACTCCCTGCAGCGCCCGAAGTGCCTAAGGATCCGAACCTAGGAGCTGATCTAGATCCCTCCCACCCCCTTCCTGGGGTAGGCTAGAGCGGCTGTTGGGGGATCGTGGGGTAGAAAGCCAGCAGAAAAGGTTTCCTGCCTTCCTTCCTCCCCTCCTCCTCAGTTTACACTCTGACTCCAAGGACCAGACCGAGTGGGAGGGAGCCTGAGGGGATTTCCCTGGGTGAGGCTGGTCTCTGGTGCAGGAGGGTGGTGTCCTGGCCAATCAGCCAGGCCACAATGATGTCATCAGAGCCCCTGAGATGGAAGGCTGGCTGGAGTCTGGTTTTCTCAGCTGAGTCCCCACGCCTCCCACTGCTGCCCGCCCCGGTGAGCTCAGCCCAGCAGAGACGGCTCAGTTTCTCCAGGAGGTTCACCATGGCCAGACCACGGGGGCTTGAACTCTGGAGTGGGCTGCTTCTAACTTGACGGTGCCCATGGCTCCTCTGCCTGGGCCCATGGGCTCTGTGGGCCTTGGTGTCTGTGAGGGAGGTTCCCCAGGAAGGACTGAGCTTGGTCTTTTGTGCAGGGGTGAGGTTGCAGGCAGAGGGTCCCTTCGGGGGTGCCTGAGAGCCCTACCACGAAAGGAGCCCAGGAGCCCAGTCTGGGTGCCCCCCACCCTGATCCCTCCAAGCCACACTCCCCTTGCTCCTGGCTCCTCCCTGTTACATTTGTTCACCTGGAGGAGTCCTCCCCACCCCACCAAGATGCTCTATCCAACTCATCCCCCCAACTGGTGACCTTCATCCCCAAACCTGGCCTCTCCTGTGCCGCTGTTTGAATGGTGGCGATCCTACCATCCCCCAAGCCAGGCTAGAGACAGGGCGACCCCTGCCTTCACGTCCTGCCCCCAAGTCCTGGCCACCAGGCCCTGACAGCTCCCACCCCCAGCCTCTCACTCATGGCCCCGGGGCCCCCATCCCACACACCGACAGCCAAGTCTCCTTGGCCTGTCCCCCCAGCTCCACCCCTTGGCCATGGCCGGTCAGCTTCCCAGTGGACGTCCCCTCAGGGGCTGCAGCAGGAATTGTAACCCTCCCCTCCGCGAGGAGGTTCCACCCCCAAGCCGCTGTGTGGTCTGAGCCCGCTGCTCCCCTTCTCAGGGCCTCCGTGAAGCTCCACTGAGGCCAGGGCTGCAGCCCAGCTGTGGAGAGGAGGACGAGGCGCCACACGGGGCCTGGCCCCGCTGCCGACTGGCTGGGTGACCTTGGGAAGTCCCTTGCGGTCTCTGAGCCTCTCTATCCACCTCGCCTCTGGTGTGGCTGCAGCGGCCCTTCCTGTTTCCTGAGCCCTTGTAAGGACCAGGAGGGGGAGGGGCTGAGAGGCAGGGGCCCTGGGGGCTGCCAGAGACTCACGGGGGGGGAGCCCACCCACCCAGGATGGGGGCCTGAGAACTGGGGTGCCACTTTGTTCCCAAGGGTCTTGGGGAACTTTGTCACCCAGGCCCCAGGGACGCTGCAGAGCTGGTGAGAGGAGGCGCTCAGAAGGACCCTTTCTGTGCACCCAGGAAACCACAGCCCATCCCAGGCCTGGGCGCTGTGAAGGCAACCATTTGTCCCCGTGACTCCCCCTCGCACACCACTACAGCATCAGCAGGAGTAACTGGGCACCCACGTGCTGTGCCCCTGTGATCTTCTGTGGCCCTGCAGGGTCAGTGTTATCACCCCCATTTTGCTGATGGGAAAACTGAGGCCCACAAAAGTCACGATGCTTGCATATCATGGCTATCTAGTGGGAGAGCCGGAATTCGAACCAGCCTGGCTGGTGGCAGGGCCTGAGCCTCCTCCCCCATCACATGGTACTTAATGTGTGCAGGGGCCTGGGGACCAAGAGTGAGGAAGAGGCCCCTTCCCAGGTGGTCCTGACACCCAAAAGCAGGGCCAGTAGTGTTGCTCCAGAGAGACTATACAGGGGCTGGCGGGACACCCCTTCTCCCCAGAGGGTCAGACAGACTCAGGGAGGAGGGGACAGCTCTCCAGAGTCTCATAATCTTCCAGGGGCTGGGGGCAGGGACAGCACTGGTGGAGGGCGCTGCAAGAGCCCCGGCTTGGAGGGGTAGGGAGGTCTCGGCCTCAGCGGCTTGGCGCCTTCAGGGCGGCTGGAGCGGAGCTGGTGGAGGAGACGCAGGGGAGGCCAGTGGAGGCCGAGGTGGTCACCTGTGAACGCACTGTGTGCCGTCTCTGGTGGTTTTTGTGGGGGGAGCTCGGCCGGGTTTACCTTGCATGAGGTCCTCA
>SJXQ01009673.1:507538-532723 GCA_006408695.1 Aepyceros melampus | reverse complement strand
GCCCCGCTCCGGAGCTGATGGGTGCAGGGAGCGCCCCGCTCCGGAGCTGATGGGCGCAGGGAGCGCCCCGCTCCGGAGCTGATGGGGCGCAGGGAGCGTCCTGTTCTGGAGCTGATGGGGCAGGGAGGGAGGGATCGTCTCCAGCTCCGGGTGACTGTCTGTGCCTCTGCCGGCAGGGCCCCCTGGACCACACGGCCCCCCTGGACCCCCGGGTGCGCCTGGATCCCAGGTAAGGTCTCGCCCATCTCTGGCGAGGGTGAGGGCACTGTCTCCCAGGAAGGCAGGAACCAGGCTTCTTACCAGCACAGTTGCTCAGGAAGGAACCAGCCCACCTGACTGGTCCCCACCTGGGTCCAGGTGGGCCCCAGGGGAAGGCAGGCATGGGATCCTGGTTTTCTTAGCAACAACAGCCCTTTGCTGCCCACCCTGCCTGGGCTCCAGAGAAGTAGCATCATTCCCATTTCACAGATGAGCTAACCTGAGGCCATGCCGGCGGTGTGTGGAGCTGGGCCAGGATCACAGCCATGGCCAATCCTCAGCAGGAATTGCCTGTGGGGTGGGGGGGCATTCTGAAGCCTGATGGCGCAGCCCCAACCCCCAGCTTGCTTTGCCTCCTCAGCTGTGTGACCTTGGGCAGAAAGACAGCCTCTCTGGGCTCGGCTTCTTGGCTGCTAAGAAGGGGCCTCCCCGGTGGGTTGTTACAGGGAGTGAAAGAGAAATAAAGTGCCAGGGGGAGTGCCTTGTGCTGCAGGGCCCCAGTGGTCTTGGGGGGATGTCACACAGAGGAGGGGGGGACTTTGGACACCAAGGCAGGAAGGGTTTCGTTTGGGGGTGTCTGCACAGAGCTTCCTGCAGCTCATTCAGACCGAGGGCTTCAGGTTCCCTGGGGGGTGGGGCTGACTGAGAAGCGGGGCTCCCACTGCAAGGCTGGACAGCTCGCCCCTGACGCAAGGGCAGGAGCAGGTGTGAGGCTGAGAGGCTTTCGTGAGAAGGGCTGGGGGCAGCAGGACCCCCTCCAGAGGCCCAAGCCCACAGCGACAGGCAAGGTCAGAGAGGATGGTGTGCCCGACCCTTCCCCCACCTACCTGCTCGTGCCAACTCCTTTCAGGGTCCCCATCCTGTTATCCCAGCAGTGATGGGGACGTGGAGGCTCAGAGAGGTTCTGTCATTTGCCAGAGTCACCCAGCAGGGGAGCAGAGCGGGGGCCCGGCAGGTCCGGGGTCACTCCAAGTCCCACTCTGGCTTTCTCGGGGTCCCTGCCCTCTGCTAGCAGGTAGTCTGATGGAGGAGCAGATGTGATAAAGAGTAACTGGGGGGGACCTACAGCGACACGAGGGGGGTGGCTGGAAAGGGGTGACAGACAGGAGAACATGAGGCTTCACCTGAGACCTGAGGAACCAGAAAGGAGCAGTCACGCAAAGATGCCAAGAGCGTTGCGGGTAAAGGGAAGCGTAAGTGCAAATGTCCTAGGGCCGGGAAACACCAGGTGGGTCCTGAGCGAAGGCGTTTGTCGGGGGAGGTGAGGTGGGAGGGACATGGGCAGGGGGATTACCTGCAGAGCTGATGCGTGGAGCTGGGTCACAGTGAAAGGGGGGCTTATCAAGTGTCAGGGAGGGAGCGTCCAGGACCCCGTTTTCATCTTTCCAGGGCCCCTCTGGCTGTGGCTTGAGGAGTGGAAGAAGGGGTGGGGGAGTGGAGCAGGGAGACCCGGGAGGAGGCCAGGGCAGCGCAGAGGAAACAGACGTATCTAGAAAGTGGACCTGACAGGTCTGGCTGATGGAATAAATTCAGTGAGGGCGGGAAGCGGAAGGTTAACTGCGAGGTGCTTACAGGAGCAGCTGTGGACCACAGAGCCATTTCATGGAAAAGAGAGACCGCAGGGTGGGGGCCACACGGCTGGGAAGGGTGGAGAACAGGAGTTCCGCTCTAGAGAGGTTGAGTGGGGGTGCCTCCTGGCTGGCCAGGTCAGGGTGCTGGAGGACGGCTTAATGCGCAGGTCTGGGGCTCCAGGGAGCCTTCTGACTGGGCCTCAGTGCTGACGGGGAGCCCACGTGGGGACCCTCGCCTTCACCACTAGTAGGAGTAGCGTCAGTGGCTCAGTTGTGTCTGATTCTTTGCGACCCCATGGCTCCTCCAGGCTCCTCTGTCCCTGGGATTTCCCAGGCAAGAATTCTGGAGTGGGCTGCCATTCCCTTCTCCAGGGGATCTTCCCCACCCAGGGATTGAACCCAGGTCTCCTGCATTGGCAGGTGGATTCTTTACCGTCTGCGCCACCAGGGAAGCCTGAGATCACTGCTGCTGTCACTCACTCGTGGAGGGCCCTTTCCGAGTGCTGGGGGGATGTGTGCTTGGCCATCCAGTCCCTTTCTCCAAGGGCCTCCCTGGTGGCTCATCTGTGAAGAACCTGCCTGCCAGTGCAGGAGACACAGGAGACTTGAGTTTGATCCCTAGAGAAGGTGATGGCAACCCCGTCTAGTGTTCTTGCCTGGAGAATCCCATGGACAGGGGAGCCTGGGAGGCTACAGTCCAGAGCCTGGGGGGCTCTCTCGCAGAGAGTCGGACATGACTGAGCAAGCACGCACACACGTGCCTTCTCCAAGTGATGACCATACTTGGCATTAGCCCATTTTGCAGATGAGAAGATGGAGGACTCGGTGGAGGCCCACAGTCATCCACTGGCCAGTGGCGGGGGCTCCAGGAGAGACAGGCCCCTGCTGTGGCACCCCTCATTTCCTCTCCCGCCCACCTTCCTCCTGTCCTGTTTTTCAGCTGTCTGGAGCCCAGTGCAGGGAGAGGGCGTGCAGAGAACTAAGGGGTTGTGAGAGGCAAAGCCTAACTTACTTTGTCTGATTTTCTACAGGGCCTGGCTGGAGAGCGGGGCGCCACGGGGCCATCTGTAAGTGTGGGGCCATGTGTGTGGGCCACCCCCAGGGTGACGGGCTCGGGTGCAGGCACAGGGTACCAACTCGGTGGATGTCTGCCCCAGGCAGCCTGGCTGAGCTCAGGCCCCCAGCCTCCCTGCGCATGGCCAGATCCAGCCCAGCCAGGATGGAGCAGAGGGAGAGAATCGAGCAACTTGGGAAGGGGTGACTTTGGGAAGTGGGACACCCCCTGGGCATATGAAGTAAGGACTGAAATAGCCTCCTGTTGAAGGGCTCAGATGAGAGTCCTGAGGTTCTTCTGGGGAGCCCAGGCCCCTGGGTTAATGTGCTGTGTGACCTGTAGAGTCCCTTGCTTTCTCTGAACTTCCCAGGAATAGATATAGACAGCTGACCACTCATTTCCCATCTTAAAAATAAGAATTCACAAGACTCAGCCCCTAACTCCAGGGCCAAGGAAGTGGGCACATGCCCAAGTCTTATGTCAGAGGCATGAGGCTGGGGGAGAAGGTGAGTTATTTGCTGAGCGTCTTCTATGTGGAGGCCCTCTTCATCCATAGTGGGTTTAAGCTTCACAGTGCCCCCACGAGATGGTGCTCTATTTTCCCTCTTTGCCAGAACTGGCAGCTGAGGCCCAGAGAGGTTAACCAACTTGCCCAAGGTCATACAGCTAGACCAAAGTAGAGCCAAGATTTAAACCCAGGAGTGTTAGCCTCCAAAGGCAGGCCTTCCCCAAGCTTGTTATCAAGAGTGATTTATTTAATCCTCCTAATAGCTCTGTGAGGCAGGCACTGTTATTATCCCCATTTGGGAGATGGAAAAACTGAGGCACAGAGAGATAAAGCACATAAGAGTAACTGGCCTCCTAGGTGTTATTGTGAGGCTGATATTACTGGCCCCATTTTATTTATTTATTTAAATTTTAATGTTTTACAGTTTATTTATTTATTTTGGCTGCTCTGGGTCTTTGCTGCAGTGCATAGGTTCTTTAATTGCAGTGCAGCCTGTGAGATCTTAGTTTCTTGACCAAGAACTGAACCCACGTCCCCCCGCACTGGAAGGTGGATTCTCAACCACTGGACCAATCAGGGAAGTCCCTGGCCCCAAATTTAGAGTCAGGGAAACAGAGGGGAAGGGCAGGGGACTTGATCCCTGAAAGGGCCAGAACCTGAATTCCAACCTGACTCCTCCCTCCCTAGAAACAGAATTAAGCCCCTAAAGTCAAGCCCATGCTGGCCTGTGCAGAGGTCCCAGGTAGAGAAGCTGGGCACCCATCATTGACTGCGTGACTTTCTTCCCAGGGAGAGCCTGGCGGGAAGGGGGAAGAGGAGGAGAAAGCCGCCGCTGAGGTAACTCTGCCCCTGGGTCCATGCTTCCCTCCTGCCCCCTGTCTGTGTCCTTGCAGGACAGTCCAGTAGAGCTGGACCGACACCTCTTCCTGAGTGGGGCATCAGCTGCAGGGCGAGTAGGGCCCACCCAGCAGGGGAGGCAGTGGAGTGAATAGTGACTGCAGCCCGGTGTGAAGTCACCTGCAGCTGGGGAGCACAGGTGGGATGACTGGCCCAGGGCCTGAGTGTGGGAGCGACCCTGTTGGAGAGGGTGGAGGAGCCACGGACCTGCGGATGAGACCCTCTGTTTGAAGGAGGCCTTAGGCTGTGGGGTCTCTCTCCAGGGATAGGACCCTCCTATGACAGTGCCTGGCACACGGACGTGCCCAAGGTCGCAGTGCTGGTGGACTGAAGCGTGTAGGGGAGGTGGAGAGCTGGCTGGTGGATGTGGGAGAGGATGGATGGAAGAGGAAGGTTGGGAGCACACAGCGGCCAGAGCAAGACAGGGCAGGGTGGGGGCATGGATGGAGCGTGAGCGGGCTGTAGGGACCATACCTTCTGGGAAGTGGAGGGGAGGCTGGCTTCCCAGGATGGCTGGGAAGGGTGGCTGGCTGGCTTCCCATCCTTCTCAGGATGATGAGAAGGGAGCGAGGCCGGTGGGGCAAGCTGAGAATGAGTCACCTGGTGTGACAGGGCTTGGCCAGACGTCCAGCACAGCAGGCATGCAGCATCCCCTGAGTGAGCTTGGGGAGATGCTAAGCCGGGAGTGGGGGTGTCTGGAGAGATGGGTGGTGGGCATTGGAGGTGGACAGCTGTTTGAGGCAGGCTGGGCTGGAGGGGGTGAAGCTGGGATCAGGGGACCTTCCAGAGGTCCTTATGGGATTAGAGAAGGGGGAAGAGGCTGGAACCATGGCAGCCATGGTGGGCACAAGAGGCAGTGGGAGGAAGATGTGAATGCTGGGGTCACTTGTGATGGAAGACTGGGAGGGTACCCACGACTTCTCCCTGCCCAGTTTCATCAGCATGCCTCCTGTGGCCCAGAGACTGAGGCTTGACTGGGTCTTGACAGAGGGGGCCTGGAAGCCCCTGCTCCTCACTGGGGACACCCCCATCCCAGACACTGCCCAGAGCCCAGCTTCTCATGGTCTTTGATGGGAAAAGCTCTCTTGCGTAACTCAGTAGCACGCTCTTCGGTTTTCTTTAGCCTTAAACTCAATTAATCCGAGTGTCATGACAGCGCTGTCATGCTCCACCAGCCAAAAAGGCTCCTGTTCGCTGCTGACGCCGGGGCGGGGCTTTGCCTCTCTACCATCACTTTTTTTTTTCAAAGTGACCTTGTCATCTTGTCTCCTCCATTAATCAGCCTATTCACGTGTCCTGACACACGAGGTCCTTCGCCGTGTGTAGGCCGGGTCCCAGGAACGCAGAGGCACCATCTTTGTGCCCTCCCACGGGCCTTCCGGAAGCCTGGGCTCTGCCCTCGGTGGGTGGGACGGGGAAGGAGACCAGCAAAGCGCCTGCCCCCCATGGACCCGTATGAGGTGCTCTGCCCACAGCAGGTATTTTCTGGAAAGAAGGGCGCACAGGGAGGCAGCTGGCGGCCACGGGAGCAGGCGAGCTCAGGCCGGAGGCAGACAGGCCTGTGTGAAGCCCCGGGCTTGGCCACTTCCGGGCTGTGGGGCCGCAGGACTCCGGTCACCACGTCTGGGCTTCAAGCTCCGTGTCTGTGAACTGGAGTTCGGACCCCAGCCCTGGTGCCGGGGTGGCTCTCATCTGTGGTGGCCGTTGTGTTGACGATGGTGACAAGAGGGAAGTGGCGGGCTGGGACAGGACTCTGGAGCAGGGCGGCCCTGACCCCACGGCTTCCTCCACCCCAGGGCGAGGGGGTGCAGCAGCTGCGGGAGGCCCTGAAGATTTTGGCCGAGAGAGTGCTCATCCTGGAACACATGATTGGGATCCACGGTGAGCGGTGACCCGGGCCGCCGAGTCCAGCACCTCCCAACTCCCCGCCTCCCCTGCTGCCCTCGCAGTGCTGCCTCTGGTCCCCTCTCTCCCTGCCCTGATGGCCCCGCACTTGGCTGCCAGTCTGCCCCTGTCCCACCCCTGCTCAAGAACCCTCCGTGGCTCCCTGCTGCCCGAGACGGACAAACAGCTCCAAAGTCCCTCCCCTGGCACAGCCTGGTGTCCGGTGACTCAGCCGTCATCCAGGCGCCCCGGGCCCCTCCCACCTCCACACCTCTGCTCAGACTGGTCCCTCCGCCTCCTGAACACCAGCTCCAGCCTCAGGGCCTGCTCTAGGATCTCTTCCTCTGGGAAGCCGCCCTCCTGTCTTCTCCCTGTGCCCCACTGAGCCTTCTGTTCCCTTATGGGGTGGAGTGTCTGAATCTCTGGCACCTCTGCAGTGCCTGGAACCTGGCCCTAGTCAGCATTGTTTGAAGAATGTATGAATGAGTAAATGGTGAATAAGTAGATGAGTAAATGGGAGACTGAATGGATGGATGAATGAGTGAATGAATGGATGGATGAATGAGTGAATGAATGGATGAATGAGAGAATGAATGGGTGAATGAATAGATGAATAATGAGTGAATGAGTGGATGAATGATGAATGAATGAGTGAATGAGTGGATGAGTGAATGAGTGGATGAATAAATGAGTGAGGGAATGAATGCATGAGGACTAGATGCTGGCAGCCACTTTGTCCCACCCTCACTGGGCACAGAGCTTCCCTGGCCAGCGAGACTGGAAGTGAAGGGGCTTCGCGGGCTCCGGAAGCCCTGCATGAGTCCACCCTCCTGCTTCCCTTCCAGATCCCCAGGCCACCCCTGAGGGGGGCTCTGGCCAGGATGCTGCCCTGAGAGCCAACCTCAAGATGAAGCGTGGAGGCCCCCCACCCGATGGCTCCCTGGCCGCCCTGCTCGGACCCCACCCCGGGCAGAGAAGTGCAGAGCGGGCCAGCGACGGGAAGTAAGAAGCCAGCTCTCCCAGAGGAGCCCCGGCTCCGCCAGAGACCCCGCCCCGAGGCCAGTGCTGCCGTCGGCCCTGAGGACACCCTGAGTGGGACTGGGCTCCAGGCCTGGGTGCCCGTCAGAGACACTGGCTCCCGGGAGCCTTGGGGACATATGGCAACGCCAGAGGCGGGGGCCAGAGGGGCCCAGGACCCCCGGCCGAGCCCTGCCCTGGTCCCTGCCCTCCCCACCCCCACTCCCTGCTGGAGACGGGGTCTGGTGGCTGGGCGGGGTGCAGGAATCGTCATAATACTCGTCATTTACTGGGTCCCTGAGTCGTCTGGGCCCATCCGAGGAACTTCCCTACATTGTCTCATTTAACCCTTAGGACGTAGGCTTGTTCCCCCCACTTTACATGGGGGCAGAGGCTGGGAGAGGATCACCTGCCCAAGGCCCCTGGATCATGGAGGACCAGGGCAGGATTTGAACCTATGTTCTCTCTACCTGCCAGCTCCCCTCTTCAAGAGGACACTCAGATGGGGCAGGCGCTGGGCTGGGCGGCTCCAGAGGCTCCAGCCGGGAAGGAGGGCAGGCCCTGCCCTGCTTGAGACCCTGGGGGCCCTCCAGCCTCCTTCCTTGACACCCCTCCCTGGGCTGGGATCTGATTCACAGGTGGGGGTGGGTGGGCAGCTTGGCCTGTACCTGCTCTTGGAGGCCAGGGAAACCTTGAATAAACCCCTGACAGTCAGTGGACTTGGAGACCGTGAGAGAGGGGTGTTGGGGTGCCAGGATCCTCAGACTGAATTGGCATTGCCCCCTGCTGCATCCTGATCCCTCTGACCCCACCCACCCTGCCAGGGCCTCCCATCACTGAGAGCGAGGAGGAGGATTGAATGGGACGGTGCACCTATGGGGGCGTCCCTCGAGCCCCGGCCTCTCCCAGACTCGCTGAGAACCAGCAGGGTTAGGGTTAGGGCGGCCCCTTTGAGTTACAAGGCAAGTCCTGTGTCCCAAGGAGAAGGAGGGGTTGCCACCTGATTCCCAGACCCTACTGGGGACAGACGCTCCGCGCTTGGTCCTGTGGGCCCAGCCTGGCTGCAGTCCCGGGTCCCGGTGCCCCAGAGCAGCTCAGACCACAGCCCTCAAGGCCTCTTGGGCGTCAGGTCCTCTCTGCCCTGGACCCGCCCTGGTGCTCCTCTCTCGCCATCTTGGCCACATCAGCAAACGTAGACACTCCCAGGTGCTGGCGCCGGCCCCGTGGTCTCCCCCTGTGGCAGGAGTGACTTGTCCCCATCGCCCTTGGTGCTACGGGGAGGCTGTGCCCCCTCCCTCTGGGCCCTGGTAACCTCTCCCTGTCCTCGAGGCCTGGACTGCCCCTCAGGAGGCAGGGCTGGCTGGGTGGGGGGCCAGGATGTGGCTTCTTGCAAGCCTGTCTTCACGGAGGGGCAGCAACCCTCTGACAATAAAGGTGCTCTCACCCTGTGGTCTGGTGTCACATGGTAGCTGCCCGTTGGGGAGGCTGGGCCATCTTCGGCCAGGCCCAGCCCCGGGGGGATCTGACGGGAGCCCCTGGGAGTCAAGGGGACCACAAGGCCCCGAGGCAGGGCGGCCTGGCTTTGCCCCGTGGGAGCCCCATGAGCAGGGCTAGGAGAGCGAGGGGTGCTCTTCAGAGGCCGCCCACCCTCCAGTCTAGGCTGGGCCCCGGGCCAGCTCTGCTAGTGGGAGAGAGTGAGGTTGGGAGGGTGCTGGGCCCTGGGCAGAGGGACCCATACCTGCCACGCTCCTGCCTCGGGCCGGGGGTCCTGGACTTTTTCACCTGGGCCCAAGTTCAGGCGGTGGCCCTAGGTCCATCCCCTGAGTCCTCAGCCGAGGTCGGGGACTGGCTGAATGCCGCCCAGGGCTTCCTGCAGGCTGTGTCCCACCAGAACTCAGGGCCTTGCTGGGCCCACCGCCACCGAACACGTTCTGACGGCAGCCCCCTTCCCACGGCAAGACTGTTTCCAGCTGGAAGTGTCGGGCTGAAGCAGGAGCCAGGGGCCCAGTCTGGGAAGACCCTAAACCCTGGAGGGGGAGACACCAACCCAGAGGGGACGGGCGGCTGTGGCCGCTTCTCACCATCACTCCAGCCTCCCCCTTCCACCTGCATGGTGGCATGACCTTTCTGAAGTGCACACGGCAGCACTCCCTTTACGCATGAAGCAGTGGTGGCCTCTTGTTCCTGCTTCACGACTTGTCACTGTCATCCAAGCCTCCATCCTCCTGGCTGCTAGCCGCACGGAGGCACCACCTGGTCTTGTCTCTGTAATGCCTGTGGGTGCAGATGCCCCGCAAGGAGCTTGGTGCCTGCAGGGCGTGGGAGAGAACAGGACACAGGGGGCCGGGGTGTCTGGGGCTCACAACCCAGGGGGATCACAGCTCTTGGCTTCGGACACATCGCCTCCTCTGACGCCCACACCCCACAGCTGGCTCAGCCCCTCTGGTCCTTGGTTCTGTCGTGACCATGAGTGTCTGTGCTGATGTGTGGAGGCCCTAACCTGCTCAGCCTGCAGGTCCCGCGATGGATTTGAACAGTGAGGTATGTCACCTGGAGTGCCCCTGGGATCTGGGACGGGGCTTCCGGGGCAGGCCCCCTTCCTCTGCCCATCTCCCTGCAGCCCCTGGAGGGGGTTCCTAAGGGTCAGCCCAGTGCAGGGGGCAGGCTCCCTGAGCCCCCACCCCACCCCTCACCTGCAGGGTCCACCCAGGGGGATAAGGAGGGAGAATTGGCTCAGCCTCTCCCCCGGCTCAGCTCGCCATCCCCCTGCCACCCTCAGGGCACACTTGCTCTCTCTCCAGGCACTGTGTCCTGTGCCCTGGTGTCCAGATCAAATCAGAACAGGGGCTGACAGCTCTTCACTAACACCTTCCCTTCCAGGCCCGCTCCCCCAGAGTCCTGAGCAGCCCTAGTCTGTGGGACCCTCTTCTCCCCACCCTCCTGCCTGGCTGAGCCTGGGGGAGCAAGACACCGAAGGACGCAGACTCAGGGCCCTGACTTGAGCCCCACTCTCCCTGGCTGGGGTCTCCTGGGCAGGGCAGGTGTGGAGCTAGGAGTCTGGGCCTGGATGCAGTTCCTCCACTCACAGCCAGGAACCCCTGCCAGCCCTACCTTAGTCAGCCACCAGCCAGAGCATAAATTCACGATCCCCTAGGTCAGGCAAGGGCTCAGTTGGTAAAGAATCTGACACCTGGGTTCGATCCCTGGGTTGGGAAGATCCCCTGGAGGAAGGCATAGCAACCCAATCCAGTATTCTTGCCTGGAGAATCCCATGGACAGAGGAACCTGGTGGGCTACAGTTCATGGGGTCACAGAGTCAGACACGACGGAACGACTAATACTTTCAGGTCAGACAGTGACTCTTGGCAAGTGCCTGGATGTGGTGGCCACAGTGTGGAGGGGACTCCGGCTGCACTGACCTTCAGTGGCTCCCACTGGGTCAGCGGCACCTGTGGTTAAAACATCCAAAGGCCCCTGTGCTGACTGACCACAGGTCCCCGGATGCCCCCGCCATCCCGACCTCTCCTCTAGCCTCCCTGGAATCTAGGACCTGACTCCAGCGCCAGGAACAGAACCTGTGGTGATGGGTGGGCTCCTCTGCTACACTGATCATAAAATATTTTTAGTGTCTCTCCTGACACAGGCAATAAGAAGCTGATGGCAGGGCTGGAGGCCAGAGGGTACTTTTCCTCTGCCTGGGGGAACATGATGGCCTCAGGCAGAAATTCATAGCTGATGTGCTGCCTTGGGGCTTCCCTGGTAGCTTGGATGGCAAAGAACTCGCCTGCCAAGGCAGGAGACATAAGAGATGCAGGTTCGATCCCTGGATTGGGGAGATCCCCTGGAGGAGGGCATGGCAACCCACTTCAGTATTCTTGCTGGAGAATCCCATGGACACAGGAGCCTGGCGGGTTACTGTCTATAGGGTCACAAAGAGTTGGAATGAAGCGACTTAGCATGCACACATGTGCTGCCTTGGGATGGGTAGTTGGAAGGAAGGCTTGGATGGCCATGGTCAGAAACCCGGAAGTGGGCCAGAAGCCCCAGTGAGCCACGCTAGGGTTCTTGGGGTATTCCAATAGGACCCCTGTTTTCTGGGGCACCCCCTTGGGACTTGAACTCAAGAGAACACTGTGACCTGTTTTCTGGGACCAGGAGGGAATTAGGGTGAGGCTGGAAATTAATCAGACATTCTCCTGATCTTCCCCCCCCCCCCCGGCGGTTCAGGGGTCACCGCTGAACATTTCCTTTCCCAGAATGCACCAGGCGAGGCTGGCCCCTCCAGGCTTGGTGGCAAGGGCACCTGGGGGCACTTCCTTCTCATCCTGCACTTGGTGTGTCCCAGAGACATGTGAGGGGCTATGGAACTATTCTGCCTGCAGGCTGGGAACCGCCCAACTGTGGCTCAGCCCCAGCCAGAAGTGGTCCAGGTGCCACTGGGGTCCTCAGCCCAAGTTCTCACCTGCCTGGATCAAAACATTACCCTCAGGTTCTCCAGTCCCCCGCCCCGCCCCATGTCACTCAGCTGTGGTCTTCTCGTGGGGAGGGTCACACGTGTGTCTCCAGTGTCCAGCTCTGATCACCACAGTGAGTCACAAAGGAGAGAGACTCCTTCCCAGATTCCGGAGTCAGTGACTGGGGTGGTGGGAGGGGGGCCTCAGTCAGACCCAAAGCCCCCTCCCCATTCTGACTAACCTGCACCCACAATCCAGCTACCCTGAGGTTTCTGGAACCTCTCCTCCAGACCTGGTTTATGGATTATAAAAAAGAGAATTTCATGAGATTTGCAATTACTTGAATTCCAGGGAGATTTATTTCCAATGTGATTAATAAATTCTAATGTCATCTATAACTTTCAATTGCCAGTTAATTAACATGCAATAGGTGCATTGTAAAAGGCAAATTAAATGCTTTCTCAGGCAGGGGCTGGTACATCTAATGAGCCAACGTGTCCCGAAGGAGACAGCCAGGCTGACGTGCCAGTCCCCGCCTCCTCTATACTGATGGATGTGTGACATTTTGATAGCAAGTGACAGCCTGGCTTCCGTGTCATCGTAAAAGGTGATCATAGAAACTGCCTCCAAAACTCATGGTATCTGAGGTTGAAGCTTGTTTCTATTCACATAAATGCAACCTGAAGGGGATTCAAGTGATAATTGGAGTTAAAAGTCAGGCTCTGGGAATTCCCTGGTGGTCCAGTGGCTAAGACTCCATGCTTCCAATGCAGGGGGCCCCTGGTTCATCCCTGGTCAGGAAACTAGATTCCACGTGTCACAACTAAGAGTTCACGTGCCGCAACTAAAGAGCCCATATACTGCAAAGAACATTGAAGATCCCACTTGCCGCAACTAAGACCGGTACGGCCAAATAAATACATACTGAAAAAAAACCCAAAAAACCAGTCTAACTCTGCTCCCACAGACTGACTGTACCAGTCTCCCAAGGCTTGGGTAACAAATGGCCAAAAACTTTCCCCCGCATTTCTGGAGGCTGAAATCAAGGTGTGGGCAAGGTTGTGCTCCCTCTGAAGGCTCTATCCAGGGGAGAATCCATTCCTTGCCTTTTCCAGTTTCTAGAGGCCCCGGGCATCCCTTTGGCCTGCTCTGTCGCTGTCTTCAAGACCTTCTCTCCTGTGTCTGTCTTGTCCTCTGTGTATCTCTCATTTGGACACTTGTCTCTGGGCCATCCAGAATGACCTCTTCATCTCAAGATCCTTGACTTAATCCCGTCCAGAAGACCCTCTTTCCAAACAATGTCATGCTCAGAGGCTCCAGGTTTAGGACTCGGACATATATTTTGCAGGGAGGCTGGGAGCGTTCTTCAGTCTATGATGGTGACCTTGGGCAAGTCACGTAACCTCTTGCGGCTTCCGTTTCCCACCTTTTCCAATAAAGTGTCGCTTCAGTGAACTAGTAAGAGCAGCTTCTACTTCGTGTCAGGGACCGTTCTGAGCCCATCACACGCACTGACTTATTTAATCCTCACACCAACCTCAGGAAACAGGTGCTTTAGCATCTTCGTTTTTCTGGTGAGCAGATTCAGGCACCAGGTTGTTATAGCAGATCACCCCAGGTACCAAGTGGTGGGGCCAGGATTTGAACCAGGCCACCTCACCCTGCAGCCTGAAAATGAAAGTGGGGCTTCCCTTGTGGCTCAGATGGTAGAGAATCTGCCTGCAGTGCAGGAGATCTGGGTTCGATCCCTCGGTCGGGAAGATCCCTTGGAGAAGGGAATGGCTACCCACTCCAGTATTCTTGCCTGGAGAATTCCATGGACAGAGGAGCCTGGTGGGTTACAAAAGTCCATGTGGTTGCAAAAGCATCGGACACGACTGATTGACTAACACTTTCACTTTTTTCACCTCACCCCGCAGCCTGCAGCCCCTACCCTTTTTGGTAATTGAGCTTTTTAAAACTAAGCAATAGGTCACATACCATTCAACTCCCCCATTTCAAATGTGCAATTCAGGGGGTTTTACTGTGTTCAGAGTTGTACAACCATCACCACAATCAATTTTAAAAGAGTTTCATCCCTCTGAAAAAAAAAAAACCCTTACCATTTAGTAATACCTCCCAGTCCCCCGTTTCTCCCATTCCTGGGTACCCACTAACCTGCTTTTTCTGTCTCTATGAAGTTACCTGCTCTGGACATCTCATAGAAATGGAATCAGACACTGTGGCATCTGGCTGCTTTCATTATGGTGATTTCAAGGTTCATCCATGTCTCGGGTGCATCAGGTCTTCATATCAGTTTGGGCCAAATAAGAGCCTATACAATTAACCATTACAATGACTTGTAAGGCCCCTGGTTACTCTGAAAACCTCTCTGTAAGATGGACACAATCCAGAAATCTCAGTCAAACCCTGAGGTTTGATCTGTCAAGATTCTGTATGACTAGGGGAATGGACTCTGTCACCCCTCTGCCCACGGCACTGCCCTCTCTCTTGACTGGATTCCTGGCACAGTGAGAACCCCAGCGAGGGCAGTGTGTGAGCCAGAATGCCAGCCGTCAGGCCCGGTCACTCCCCAAGTGCACCTGTTCTGACCCCACCTGGGTTAGCGCTTCCTGGTCTTTCCCACGACACTGCTCACAGAACACAGGATACGATTGTACGGCACTCAGGGTAAACAGCCAGAGCTGCCCTCCGCGATGTGCCCGGCTTGGGGTGTCTGGCTGCTCCAGCCCCTGCCTGGTAGCCTCCAAGGACTGCCATCTGAGCTTATCTGGAGCCCAGCTGCAGTCCAGGCCTGGGAAGCTCTGACCTCGGGTGTCAGGGCTTGCACCCAAGGGATGCTCCTGCTGGGTAGGAGGCAGGAGGAGGGGCTGACTCTTCACCAGCCAGGTCTTCAGACCGCCCTCTGTCAATGGTTGAGGAGGGGGAGGGAGGGCATGAGAGGAAAGATGGCTGGACCAGGCCTCTATGGGCCTTGGTACTCGGGTCCTCAGGGAGAAGAGGGAGGGGGTGGGTGGTTAAGGCCGGAGACCCAGGGCCACCAGCACTGCCTCAGCCGTGCCAAGTGGAAGGTCAAGGGCACCACTCTGGGGCCCCTCACGCTGACTGCAATGAGGTTGCTTTGGTTGAAAGCAAGATGAACCCATGCCGAGTGCCTCCAAGAGTCACGGGGCTAATCGCAAGGCTCCAGGAAACCCAGTGGACCCCAGGGATGGGGTGGGAGAGGGCAGGCCCCAAGGGACTAGCACCGGATCGGAGTCAGTCCCCGGGACCTCTGCGGCAGGAGGAGGTTGCTGATTCCCATGCATGTCCATCCCTCCTGCACAGAGGCCCACTGTTCTGTCTCTGGCCTCATGGCTTCTGCCTGCTAGTGGTTCATGCCTCTTCCCACCATGCTCCTGCCTCTTCCCATCATGCTTTTGTCTGTTCCCATCATGCTCCTGCCTCTTCTCACCATGGTCCCTGCCTCTACAATGAGAGGAGAGAGCAAGGGGTCATGGCAAGCCATGGTGGGAAGGTGGTTTTGTGGTCACCCAACACTCAAGGTGGTTGTCAAACATCTTCATTATCTTCCTGACATCTCTCAGACTCCCTGGCACCTCCCTAAAGAAGGAGGACTCCTGCTCTTGGAAGATGAACTCAGGCCCAGATATTGTGCCTTCCAGGCTGGACACAGGCACTTGGCAGGGAAGGAGGAATCTGGGAACCTAAGGCCAGAAGCCCCGGAGAACCTGCGGTGTGGGCTTTGCTGCCTGTTGGTGGCAGAAGCTGCCATCCCAGAGGAGAAGGAACGCTTAGGGCCCTAAACTGGGCTCCTGTGGGCCAACAAGTCTCTGATTTCCATCAGAGCTGTATTCTCAAACATGACCACTCCAGCCCTGCTCCCCAGCTGTTCAAGGACCTTGGTTGCATCCATCCAGGTCCTCAGGATACACCAGGAGCACATCGCTGTCCACTTCTCACCCCACCACCCACTGCCCCCCATGCTCCAGCCACCCTGGCAGGCCCAGCTCATAACAGATTGGGTTTGAAGGGACTTGGCCTTAACTTTTCTTCAGCATCATGATTATAAAAGAACTTTAAAAAAAAGAAAAAAAAAAGACAAAACCAAAAGGTGCATTGCAGTTAGGGAAGATGTGCAGTGAGGCCAGACTGAGCCCTGCTGGGCACAAGCCCTCCTCTTGGTGAGAACAAATGTTTTTAACGCAGCCCCGTTGCCATGGTGATCATCGCATCTCAGCTTACTGAAGTGGCATTGCAGATCTGTGGGGAAAGAACAGATTATTTAATAAATGATGCTGGGATATTTGCTTAGCTATTTGGAAAGAAATAAAATTAGCTCTTCCTTCACACCATACTTCAGTAAATATTCCAGGAGATTTAAAGAATTAGATGTAAAAAAGGAATTATTATTATTATTTTAATCTTTGAAGAAACTATAGACACATATTTGATATTGGGGTGGCTAAAGACTCTTAAACATAAAAGTAGTGGGGAAAAAGTAACAAAGAATAAGATAGATAGAATTTAATACATGAAATATCAATCTCTGGGTGTTTTAAACGATCATTTAATTAAATTTATTCAGTTCAGGACTGATTGGATCTCCTTGCAGTCCAAGGGACTCTCAAGAGTCTTCTCCAACACCATAGTTCAAAAGCATCAGTTCTTCGGCGCTCAGCCTTCTTCACAGTCCAACTCTCACATCCATACATGACCACTGAAGAAACCATAGCCTTGACTAGATAGACCTTAGTCGGCAAAGTAATGTCTCTGCTTTTGAATATGCTATCTAGGTTGGTCATAACTTTTCTTCCAAGGAGTAAGCAAATCTTGATTGGGTAACTACAAATAAGGTTCAAATAGTTGCAACAAATATGACAAAGAATTAACACTTCTAATATATAAAAAGTAATTACCAATCAATTAAAATGAGCATTCCAATAGAAATTTCCAAAAAGAAATGTACAAAAAAAGGAATTAAAATAGACAATAAACATATTTTAAAATATTCAGCTTCACTGATAATCAAAGAAATGCCCAGTAAAATACCAATGATATTTTCCTCTCTCTGACCACTTATATTAAACATTTTACTGGAGATTATACCCAGAGTGACTAGGCAAGAAAAGAAATAAAGTCACCTAGATTGGTGATTGTTAGGAATTTGTCCATTTCATCTAGGTTAGATAATTTTTGGCATACAGTTTTTCCTGGTATTCTTATAATCCTTGTTATTTCTGTAAAGTCAGTAATAATATTCCCACCTTCTAATTTTAGTAATCTGAGTCTTCTCTCTTTTTTTCTTGATCAGTCTACCTAAAAGTTTGTCAAATTTTCTGATCTTTTCGCAGAATCAAATTTTGGTTTTGTCTTTTCTCTATTGTGTTGTTATATGGTAGAAATTTAGGTTATTAGTTTGAAATCTTTATTCTTTTTTAATATAGGCAATTAGAGCTATCAGCATTGTTTTAGCTGAAGCTTACACGTTTGGGCATATTGTGTTTTTATTTTTGTTCATCTCAAAATACTTTCTAATTTCCTTGTGATTTCTTCTTTGGCCTGTTAGTTATTTCAGAGTATGTTATTTAATTCCCACCTATTGGCAAATATTCCTCTGCTATTGATTTCTAATTTCATTCTGTTGAGACAAGAGAACACATGCTACATGATTTCAATCCTTGTAAATGTATTGAGTCTTATTTTATGGCATAACATATGATTTATACTGTGGAAAGTTCTATGTGCATTTGAGAAGAATACTTATTCTGATGTTGCTTAGAGTGCTCTGTAGTTGTCTGCTTAGGTTCAGTGGGTTTCTAGTGTTGTTCCTTTAATTCTTTAGACCTGGTTTCCTTTAGTTCTTTGCACATATTTATGATAGTGTAGTTAAAGTCTTTGTCTAGTAAGTCCAGTGTTTAGGCTTCCTCAGGGACAGTTTCCTGTGAATGAGCCATTCTTTCTTGTGTCTTTGCATATCTCATAAATTTTTGTTGAAAACTGAACATTTAAAATAATATAATGAGGCAAATCTGGAAATCAGATCTCCTCTCTCCCATGCACTACCATTCCCCAAAGGTTTGCTATTACTGGTATTTGTTATTGTTGCTGCTACTGTTTATTTCTTTAGTGACTTTCCTGGACTAATTCTGCAAAATCTATGTTCTTTGTTGTTTTTTGGCCACTGAAACTTCTGCCCAGTTAGCTTAGTGGTTAGTTAAGGATTGGATAGAGATTTCCTTAAATTGTTTAAACCATTAAGTCTCCCAGATTTGTTAAGGGGTTCTGTATATGTGATGGGGCATACCTTCAATTTGATAGCTTTAACTTTTACTTCCTGCTTGTGCAATGCCTAAAGGTCAGCCAGAAGTGAGAAAAAATAGATCCATATGAGACTTTCCTGGGTATGTGCAAAGCTATGCATATGGACGTCTAGGATCACAAGAATATGTTGGAGCTTTTCAAAGCCCCCCAAGGACATCTCATTCCCAGTTTTCCTTTTAAGATTTATGTTTAGGGACTTCCTTGGTGGTTAAGACTCCATGCTTCCAATGCAGGGGATGTGAATTTGATTCCTGTTCAGGGAACTAAGATCCCACATGCTGAGTGGTACAGTCAAAACAATAGCTTTTTGTTTAGCCTTTCTCTAGCCCCAACTAGTAGTGCCACTTCAGGCAGCTACAAAATTAAACAGTTGCCATTGACTGATTTTGACAAATGCCCTGGAGCTGGGACCAAGAGCTAAGGCTGAGTTCAAATAAAGAAAATCCCTGAGAATGCAGCTTTTCCTGGGGAGCTGCCAGACAGGTCAAAGAGTGACAGTTCTCTGGGGATGGGACTTTTGGGGCAGCTCCAAACCTGTTCTTTCCCTTCTAATATCTGCTGGGCCACTGGTTTTCACAATCACCATAGTTGTGAGCTATTGCTTTTCAAACTTGCAATGGAATTGTGAAAAGGGAAATGGGAATAAGGCAAGGTAAAACTTCACAAAGCTTGCTATTCTGATTGTAATTCAGCCATATATTCTTAATTTTCTTTTTGGCTGCACTGGGTCTTTGTTGGGGAGTGTGGCTTTCTCTAGTTGCAGTGTTCAGGTTTAGTTGCCCTGAGTCACGTGAGATCTTACAGTTCCCTTAGAAACGATCGAACCCACGTTGCCTCTGTTGGAAGGCAGACTCTTAACCACTGGATCACCAGAGAAGTCCCTTAGCTATATATTAAAATAAATAAATAAACAAACAAACACAAACACTCCTCAAGGTTTTAAAAGCTTTAATTTCCAGTCATGGAAAAGTTGATTTTGACCATTTTTACCAGCATTGTCATTGCTTTTATGAAGAAGCATATTCTTGGAAGTCCTTACTCTGTTGTCCTGCAAGTGCTTCCTTTCCACTTGTTTGTGTACAGAAATTGTATTGGAACACAGCCGTGCCCATTCATTTATATTATCTATAGCTGCTTTCACACTGCAATGGAAGAGCTGAGTAGTTGCAACAGAAACCACATGGCCAGCAAAGCCTAAAATATGTACTATCTGGCCCTTACAGAAAAAGTTTGCCAACCCCTATGGTAAGGCAAAAAAATGATATAAAGATTGGAGGAAGCAAATTGCTGCTTTTTTGCATTAAAAATCATTTTGCACTTGGTGCTGCTGTACCAAAGGGGTTCTTTCCCCTGCAAAGGACATGCTAAGGAGCCTTGAAACAGCACCCCCTTTGCCCCAATGGTCTCTTGATGTCATAATATCTAGTAACGGGTCTAGTCCCCAAAGTCCCATTTTGGGAATTTCCCTGGTGGCCCAGTGGGTAAGAATCCGCTTTCCAATGCAGGGGAAGTGAATTTGATCCCTGGTCAGGGAACTAAGATCTCACATGCTGAGGAGAAACTAAGCTCGTATGCCTCAACTATAGAAGCCTGCATTCCACAACGAAAGATCCCACATGCTACAACTCAGTCACGGATAAATGTTTAAAATAAATAAAGTAGAAGGTACCAATTGAAAAATTGCTTTTTTAAAATCTATGAACAATCTGTTAGCATAAACAAGTGAGTTTAATGAGGTCATCAAATGTATTAAACAGAACCCAATTTTAGGACTTCTGGATCCAGCTGAGAGAGTGTAGGCATACTCCACCTTACCTCTCCCACTGATCAGAGTTGAAAAGCTTGGACAGAATCCATAAAGCAGCTGTCTGCAGACTCTGGAAAGTAAATCATAGGACGTGGACTGGAGAGGGAAATCCAAATACAAAGAATGACCGAAATGGCTGTGAGTTGTCTGGTTTGTTTGGACTTCTCCACCTCTCCTGGCTTCAACTTTAGTACAACCCAAGTCTTAGAACAGTAAAGTCAATGAAAACGGAGTAAGTTCTAAGAAAAACTTCTGACAGGAGAACTAGGAACAGGGCATCTTGCAAGACTGAGAGCCTGGGAGTGTTGGGGGGTGGGAGTGGGGATATATATATATATATATTTTTTTTTTTAAATAAAGTCTCACCATTATTATTTTTTAATAATTTTATTTATTTATTTTGGCTGCACTGGGTCTTCAGTGCTATGTGCGTGTTTCTCTAGTGGCGAATGGGGGTTACTCTCTAGCAGCATGCTAGGCTCCTCGTGGCGGTGGCTTCTTCTGTTGCAGAGCACAGGCTCTAGGGCGGGTGGGCTCTGAAGTTGCGCCCCACCTCGGTCTCAGTTTTCATGACACATGGGTTTAGTTGCTCATTGGCCTGTGGGATCTTCCAGATCAGGAGTCGAACTCATCTCTCCTGCATTGGCAGGCGGATTCTTTACCACTGAGCCATCAAGGAAGCCACTCAATTTTTTTTTTCCTTTCAACTGTCTCTACCCTGAAACAAGCCCCAGTTTTGAATCTACATTCCTGGGCTGCCAGCAAACCTAGATGCAGCTTAAATCTCTGAGAGAAAAAAATTTCTCTCTGATCAGAAAACCTGGGCTCTTCACTGGCAATATCTTGTTTCCTCCTAATTTATTGCCTGGGTTGGGGGCGGGGGTAGCCCTGTTCGTCCCGTTTTCTTGGTGAGAAGCTGAGGCTCAGTGAGGTTAAGCAGTGCACCCAGGGTCACCCAGCACTGAAGTGACAGAGTTAGTGTTCTCTCCCTCCCTCGGCCTCCTTAGTGTAACCGTGAGCTCCAGCACTGGCCCAGTGCCTGGCACAGTGCAGGGCGGGCGGGCATTGCCCTGTGAGATGAGCCGGCGCAAGGCCAAGTTCAGAGCATCCATTGTTTCTGGAACCTGTGCAGACACAAAGGAGACCAGCCCCTAGCCTCCCTGGCCGACTAAGAGAGGCCTTGAACTCTACTCTGGATCAGCTCTTCTCAGTGTGGATGAACTGCTGTTGATGTTCTTTGCACATAATTTTCCGCGAGACAGGATCATTTGGAAAGCCATAAATACACATTCAGATGCACGTGATGGATAATAAACTCGGCTCAACGAGTCACTTGAGCCCCCATAAATCTTGGCTGCATTTTCTTCCCTGGTGCCCATAAATCAGGCCCTATCTCTGCCTCCGTCTCTGTCACCCTGGAGGCCCCTACCTGCCATGCGTCACACTGCAGGTGGAGCGTCTGGCAGCTGGCCCCACACGCTGCCCTCATGCCCCGCGTGCATCCTGCCGCTCTCCTGAGGGACCCAGGCGTCTTAGGCTTCCTTTATGCTTTTCTGAACAGGAGCCACCCCGCACGTCGTGGTTTACACAAGCCTGATGGAGTTTTAACAACGTGCAGTTTTTAAAAAGCAGGCTGTAGCTGTTCTCTGCCTCTCCCCTTTCCTGGGCTTGAGCTTCTCTGCAGATTATGGTCAACAAGCAGACAATGCAGGGGCAGGGAAAACCTCACAGGGTCTGGAGTTGGACTTAGTGGGCTGACAGTGGTTCTATTGACAGAGATTCAGTCAAGTCCCTGAATCTGGGCCTCAGTGTGCTCATCTGCAGGATGGGGACAGTAATCCTTATTTCCCAGGACTGTGTTATTCAGGATAATAATATGCAGGTAACCAATGTTTGAGAAAGCCTCAAACCTCAGTTTTTGCTGAACCCAACACAAAAGTTTAACTTTTGCCCCTGCGAAGTCCAACGTGGAGGCCTTCCTCCATCTCATAGCCTTATTATCTGGAACGTGAGGTCCTCCAAGAGATGGAGAAGAGAGAAATGGAGAGAGATCATTGGCTCATAATAGGTTCAGCCCCAGAAGTGACGTGGGTCACTTCCACTCACATCCTATTGGCCAGGACTAGTCACATGGCCCCAGGCTAATCACAGAGGATGCTGGGAAATGGAGAAGCACATGGCTGGTAGGTGGGCATCTACTTTCTTGCCAGAGTGCCTGTGAATGTTTAATTCAATGCAGTTCACTAGAGAGAGCAAGGAAGGGCTCTAGTAGAACCTCAGAATGTCAGAGACGGGGACTTCCCTGGTGGGCCAGTGGTTAAGATGCTGCCAACACAGGGGGCTCAGGTTGGATCCCTGTTCAGGGAACTAGATCCTGAATGCTGCAACAATGATGGAGGATCCCCATTGCCACAACTAAGACCCACCAGCACAGCCACATAAATAAATATTAAATTAAAAAAAAAAAAAGATGTTAGAGATTACCCTAGATCAGTTTTGGCTGGTACAGGATTTACACCCAGCCCTCTTGCAAAATGGTGTATGGTAGTCCCTGCTCATGGAGAAAGCCTTTGCCATCACGCCTCCCTTGGGGCTTGGTTGTGAAGGGCCCAGAGCCAGGTTTCCTGTAGCTACTCAGGAAGTGGGGCTCCCCCAGGTCACATGGTTTTCTGGGATATATTGTATGCTCTCTCCCCTCACATTCCCACCACCCTCCTAACAGCACTTAACAACTCCTGTTCTCTCCTAACCCCTGGCTCCTCCCAGCCTCCGCTGTGGCTTCAGGCTCCCATTGCTCGAGAGGATGAGAGGTTGGCTTCCACTCATAGCTGGGCCCCACCTGCAGGAAGCCCTCTGTGATTTCCCAGGCTCTTGTGTTTGGGGAGAGGCTGGGCGGCCCTCTGGAGTTTGACTGGCTAGGAAGGAGGCGATCAGGCATATTAGGGTCCCCCTTGTCTCAGAGCCTGCCTGCCCACTGAACAGCCTCCCACAGCTGGGCCATGTGGTTTCACAGCTGGAACTCCTCAGCCTTCTGTCCCCCTTCTTCAAGCATAGAAGCAGTGGGTCATTGTAAGACTTGAAAGGAAGAAGTCCAGGAGGGCAGGGCCTGGTGTGGCTACAGGAAATAGACTGATTTGGTGACCTTCACTATCAGGATAGGAGGTTGGAGACCCCTCCAGGGCTGCCTCTCCTGGGACTGGAGACAGATGAGCTAGAAAGAATCAAGCTAATCTGTAGGGGCAGATATTCTGTGTCCTAATCCTTGCCTGGCTACTAATTGAGCATGTAGCCCAAGCCAACGCTTTCATTCCTGGGCCTCAGCTTGCTCATCTGTAAAATGGGGATCTGTATTCATTCTACCCACTTTCAAAATCAGCTACAAACACTTGCAAATGGAGGTTCAGAGTGAGGGTGGGCTTGGGAGAGAGAGTGTGGGAGCCAGGGGACTCTGTCGGGATCTAAAATCCTGCCTGTGACCAGCTCTGGGCTGGAATCTGTTCTTCTGAAACCCAGGTGGAGCCCAATGATGAGAACTGGACCAGAGGGGCTGTTTCTCCTCTCTCCCTCCACCCAGCCCAAGGGTGAAATCTGTTGCTTATTCCCAGTGGAATCCTCTTTTTCCATCTCCCATTCCCAAAAGCACCCCATAAAACGCCAAAAATAAACACTGTGCCTGGCTTTCATTTGGGAAGGGTTCGTCTGTCCCCTTTTATTACTTCTTACCACGACAGAGCAGCCTTTCATCTTTGCGTGCCCAGGTTGCTGACCCTGAGAGGCAGCCCACGGGGGTGTGTCTGGGCCTCTTTGGTCAAATGAGGACTCGATTCTTAGAATGCTCAGGTAAGCATGGGGGCTGCCTGGGCGAGGCGGCCAGTGCTGAACAGATGAGGAGACCCGGAGCCTGGGTTTTGAAGGATGAGTAGAAGTTTATTAGGGGTAGAAAGATGAGGGAGAGCATTCCCAGCAGAGGCAACAGTATATGGGAAAGGATAGAGAGAGGAATGGAATGGAATGTTCTGGAAGGGAGTGGAAGTTCAGCCGGGCTAGATATTAGGGTGCCCAAGGGAAGAGAGGCGGAGAGGGCTGCATTGTACAGGCCTTGAATGCCAAGCTAAGGAGCCTGGACTTTATTCTGAGGGCCACGAGGAGCCGAGGAAGAATGTAAGAGGGGCGGGGACGCTCTGGGACAGCTGGCCACCCGGGTGTCTTTGTGACACAGTCACTCCTTGTGTCGGTGGGAGTTTGGGGGGCGTAAGGGTGGCAGGGTGACCCTTCTCCCCAAACTCGACTTCCCTGGCAGAGACCAGTCTTGAAAGAATCTCAAAGGAGCCTCCACATAAAATGACTCTCTTAAAAAGTCAACATTTCCGTGATTTTGTAGAAATTAATAGGAACACATGCGTTCTATTTTTCATAAATTGCGAGGGATCAAAAGGGAAGGAAAAATCTCTCAGGGTAAAAGACGACATGAGATCCACCACCCGCTGAAACCGTCCACGCCACTGCCACGCAGCCTGGGGCCTGCCTTCCACTGGGCGTCCCCCGGTGGAAGCCCGGACGCGGAGGGACTGCAGACGCAGCCCAGATGCCAGCCAAGGTGCTCCAGGTGGGAGGGAGCACCAGCCAGCTATGGCTGTGTGTGCCCAGTGATGGGGGTGGAAACCTGGCACTCGGGGGAGGGGGTACCCAGAGGAGGCCTCCAGCCCAGCTGACGGAGGGAACAGGAGAAGGGACACCGAGAGAACAGATGGCGGGGGTGGGAGGGGGCGGCAGATAAGGACTGCCTTGAATACACTGCCAGAGTCTGGATTGTCCCCTGTACTTTCCTCCACAGCTTTCTGAGGATCCAGCTGTGATGGGAAGAGCACTAGAGCTTCTGAGGACAGAAGCTCTGTTCAGCCTCCCTCTTCCAGTGGGACCTGTCCCAGACCTAGAACCTCAGTGTTCTCCTCTGTCAAATGGGTACAATCATGAGGCCCACCTGCCCCAAGGGAGCTGTGCAAAGCTGTGGACAGGCGGGTACTCGCTAGGGCCTCTGTCACCCTGGCCTCACCCTTGGTGGCCTCGACTGTCCTCTGTGGGGGCAAAAGTCAGGGGCACAAAAAGTGAGGAAGTAGTTTCTCAGGCCGCCACCCTGCTGATGCCCTTTGTCCAAAGCCCAGTGGTTCCACAGTAAAGAAGAGGTTCCAGGGCCTCCTGGGGTCCCAACATCTCTGTGTCCATCCAGGCTGGAGCCAGGCCAGGGAGCCTGTCCCAGATACAGAAACTCCTGCCCCTTGTTCTTCAGTCCCCAGGTCAAGGGCTTCTTTCCTGCCTGCCTACCCCCCACCCTGCCCTCCACCACCCCCTGAGCTGAGCAGCACCCAGCCTGCCCCTGTGGTGGGCACCGTGCCAGCCCTGCGGGCAGGCGC
>SJXQ01009673.1:493762-507337 GCA_006408695.1 Aepyceros melampus | reverse complement strand
TGAGATAATCCGGCTAGACGAGCTGCCACCTTGGCACGTCCTGGGGCGCCTGGGGCCACGGGGAGCTTCAAAAGGAAAATGAATGTCTCTTACCAGCAATTAGAGGAAATTATTTCGATAGAAATCTTGTTTTATATCTTCTCATCCTTGTTTTTCAATCCCCAGCCTTTGATTTCTTTCTTCTTCGGGGATTCTCAGAAAGAGGCTGAGAGCCTGGGCTGCGCACCGGGGCCTAATGAGCACTAGGGCCCACCTGGCGTCGCCTCTCACCCTTGGAGGTGGTTTCGGAGGGGCTGAGCTTCTGAGACCCAGCCCTGGGGTCTCCCAGTGCGGCTGGCGGCCCCTGGGCGGCCCAGGCCACACTCCCAGGTGGGCAGTCGTGGGTGGGCCCCTGGCTGGCTGGCTTTTCTGCTGCCCAAGGCAGGTGGCTCTGGGGCCCAGGCCTGGCCAAAGTCACAGTGTCCAGGAGTGGCATGGTGCTGAGGGTGAACCCAGGGCAGGTGGGGAGCCTAGAGGCGATCTGGGTGAAGGCCAACACCTCCTCACATCCACATCCTTCAGCATCTCCCCAGTCCCTCAGAGAAGGTCCCAACTCTGCAGCCTGAGTTCAAAACCCCGTGAAGTCAGGCCTGCCTGCCAGCTCCCCTAGTCTTGCTCCACCCCTCCACCACCCATCTCCCTCTGCAGCTTCCCAGGAGGCCTGCTGTGGCCTGGGGTCCCCTGCAACAGCCTGGGCCTGGAATCAACCACCTTTTCTTTCTCTGTCTGGCCAGCCCCAGCACCTTCTTTGAGGTTCATCCCTGTCTCACTGCCTCTGAAATCCTAACCCAGAGAGAGTCTACCTCCCAGGATGTCTGGGGCCTCCACCTTCCACCCAGACCTCTGCCCTGATCCTGTCAAACTATTCAAGGGCTGGCTGCCCTAGGAGCTCCTTGAATCCAGGAAGCAGGTTTGCTTCAGCCTTAAGTCTCTAAATGGGCTGCAGCCAGCTTCTACTTGAATGGATGGGTTATGCTTAACCCATAGGATGGCCTGGAAGAGACACTGAGCTAGTTCCAGTCCCAGCCTTTACGGAGACTGCTTCTGTTTCTTCCCTCGTAGTACACCCACTCTTGGAATCTAGCCGTCATCTGCTGAGCAGGTGGAGAAGCCACCTTCAGGCACTCTGGTGGACAGCCCCAGCCAAAGTACCAGCCAACATCCAACATCCGCTGCCTGTCACTGAATGAGCCACTGGGATGTTCCAGCCCAGTCAAGAGCCCCTGGGTGGCTGCAGCCCAAATGGACTCACTTGCAGAAGAACCTCTGAGCTGACCACAGTCAACTCACAGGGTCACACTTTACCAAGATCACTCCTGTTTTAAGCGACTGAGTTTTGGGGCACTCTGTTACAGCAATAGGTAATGAGAACATATAGTAGACCAGATGGGTATGCATGTCTAAGTATTTATCTACTATTTTTCAGAAGATTAACCATTCTACACTCTCGAACAGGAGTTGGAAAACTACAGAAAACAGCCAGCTGCCTGTTTTTGTTCCGCCTGCAAGGAAAGAATGGGTTTTTTTTTTTTTACATTTTTAAATGCTGGAAAATGAAGAATATTATTCGGTGACCAGTACATGAAAGTCATATGAAATTCAAATTTAAGCCCATAAATAAAGTGTGACTGGAACACAGGCATGGTTCATTTGTCTGCATATCATCCATGGCTGTTTTTGCACGACAAGGGCCAACTTGTGTGGTGTGGCAGAGACCATATGGCGGCAGAGCCTAAAAGATTTACTGTCTGGCCCTTTACAGGAAGTTTACCAACCCCTGCTGTAGAACATTAAATATGCATCACCATTTTGAACTTAAAACACAGCATCAAAAGATTTCTCTGTGTTTCTAAGCATTTATTTCCTTAGTTCGCTAAGTAAAAAAAAAAAAGTGGACTCTTGGGCTTATTTATTTATTTTAAAGCTTGAAGAAGTCTAAAAATGGTGAAAGAGTGTGCAAAAATTTAACAAATTATGGGTGGAATGCTGAGAAAGCATTCAAGAAAAGATCAAAACAAAACTTTCTGATGATGGGGAGGGACAGGGGATTTTGAAGAGAGATTAAAATTGAAAAGGGGGCCCAGCTAGACAGGGTCACCCTTTAAGGCCTTCGAAACATGGCGGAGGCTGCTCCTCCATCCCTTCCCCTCACCGGCCCCCAGCATCCTACCCTGGCCAGTGTTCCAGGACTCACACCTCTCTCTGGGAGGGTCACAACAGGCGGTGTCCCCCTCCTTATCCTCAGCTTGCCTCCATGCCCTTCACTGGTCCCCTGCAGGCCTTTGAGTCAGCCAGCAAACCTGCCCCCACAATAACTCTTCGGCCATGAAGACTTCCGCCACCCTCAGGTCAGCATTCACCCCCTTCTCTGAGCTTATCCGTCGAAGATCCCACTTGCCGGGTCACACTGTTGAGACCCACTTACTTGTCCTTCTGCTTCTTGGGCTGGGAGCTCTCAAGGGCAAATGGCTGGATTCCAGGGGAGGCATCAGAGCCCAGCCGGTGAACAAAGGGACCCTGCTGAGCCCTCACTGAGCACTAAGGATCAGAAGCCCCAAGGATGCTAAAAGGGCCAGACAGTGTAGGTACCGCCTCCCCACCCCTGGCCTGCGGGGACCAGGATACAGAGAGAAAAGGGCCCTTCAAATGGCGGGCACATTCAGGGTCATACCTGCCCTGACCCACCCTCGCCTGGCCTCTGGCAGGGCCTTAGGCCAGGCAGGAGCAGCCGTCAGAACCACCTCCCATTCACAAGCTGGGACTGACAGCCGGGATCTGGAGAACAAGAAGCCCATTCAGGGCGCGGGGCCGGGCGGGCCTGCTTTCAGGTGCATGATCTCAGCTCTCGGAAACCCAGCAGGCCTGCCAGCGGGCCTCGTAAAGCCTTTGATGACCCATGTGCAGGACACAAATCACAGGCCCCCAGGCCTCCAGGCCGGGCCAACACCTCGCTCCACGGACTCACATTCCAGTCCAGAAAGGGGCACAGACGGGTGGGGCCACAGGCCGTATAGCAGGAGGCAGGGCGTCCACTCCAGACGCTAAGCCCAGGCCTCGTCGGTGCCCAGCCCTGCTGAGCGCCCCGAGCACCTGGCAGGGCAGCCCAGGCCCCCGGGCACTGCCCCCTGGGACATGGCAGCCCGTTTGCTGTTTGGCTGACTTTGACAAAGCTGACCTGTAACACCAGGCAGGCACACACCACCCCGGACCCGTGGCCCCAAAGCACTGAGCGCAGCTCAGGGCTGGAGCTAAAGGGACTTTGGGTCTAGGTTTGTCCCCTGATGGCCACCACTCTCTGCAGGGGAGGGACCAGTCAAGAAGAGCAGCCGACTCCATCTTGGAGGGAATCTGCCAGAATTTCCGGGCCAGCAGTTTACGGGAGGCCCTACATTTCTGTGAGCTCACAGGGCCTGGCCCGGGAGCCAAAACGCTCCCAGAAGAAATGAAAGTCAGATGGCCCAAGAAGCCACAGCCCTCGGCCCTCCTGGCATGGCTACTTGACCCCTACTTGCCTCCGGCTTCTCCCAGTGCCTGCAGGGCGGGAGGCCAGGACAGGGCAGGCACACCAGCCCCTGAGCCCAGCCTCATGAGCAGCAGCGGCTTCTGTCACCACCTCTGTGGACGGCAGCACGGCCTGACATCCATCTTTAGAAGGAAGGCCAGGCCGCAATACCCATGTGGGTCCCCAGGCCCTGGAGGGCGGTGCCCGCACCCTCAGGCTAAGCGTCCAGCTCTGGCTGGAGGCCCAAGGCCCGGCTGTCTGACCCCAAGGGCCTCAGGGCCTGCCTTCAAACCACCCGGGAGCTTGGCCGTCTGCTGCCCTGGCCGCCCCTCCCCAGAAGCTCCTCCTGTTCTGGCAGGCCAGGCCCAGTGGTGCCCAGGCTTCTGCCCCTGCCTGGCTGCTCCCTCTTCTGGGCCCCCAGGACTCTGTGCAGCCCATGCGTGGGCAGTGTCTGGCTGTACCCACTGCTACCTGGACACTGCTGCTCCGGAACAAAGACCAGGTGAGCCAGCCCCACCGCCCAGTCCCCGAGCACAGACTTGGCCAGAGGACCTGGTGGTTTGCAAAGTGCCTGATGCCTTCAGGAAGTCTCCAGTCAGCAGAAGGCACTCTGACGACACCCACAAGTGTAGAAAGATGACGGGCTTGGAGGGCAGGCGGCCCCGAGCATCACTGGCTGTTGGATGGGTGTCAGCGTCTCTGAGTCTGTGTTTCCTCATCGGCAGGATGGGGATACGAGCACCCACTTTTTTCGTTTCAGCCCTTCTGGTAGGGGTGCACCTTATTGACACTTTAATGTGAATTTTCCTAAGAGGAATGATGTTGAGCATCTTATCTTTATTTATCATTTGGCTATTTTTTTTTTTGTCACCTACCTGGGTTTTTGGTACATTGGGGGTTATCTTTCCATTATTAACGTGTAGTATTTTTTTTTAAGCGCATTTGGGAGGTAATGTCTTTATCAAGATCTACTGTCCATTATCACAGGGCTGATGAGAGGTTCAGAGACATTAACCATGTGGGACCCAAGGCACAGAGCCTGGCACCCAGCTGTTCAAGAAGTGTCAGTTCCTCTCCCTCCTCAGGCACCTGCCTCTCAGAGCCCATTTCTTTGCTTCGTCCCTGGACCATCAAAAGCACCCCTTCTGTGACTTCCCTGGAGGTCCAGTGGTTAAGAGTCGGCGCTTCCACCACGGGAGGGCAGATTCGGTCCCTGGTTGGGAAGCTGAGATAACATACGCAGCAGTGTGGCCAAAATAAACAAATACAAATAAAACGCCCCTTCCCGTCCGACCTTCACCTTTTTCCTGTTGTCTGCCTCAGGACCTGCCCATTCCCATGCTTTGACAGTCCCCACCCTGAGCACTCTTTGGGGACCCCCAGGAAGCAGTCCAGAGGAGCAGCCAGACTCCTGGGCAGGAAATGGGGAGAGCACTGGGCCCAGAGTCCTGAGACCTGGCTTCTAGGGTTTATTCTGCCACTTCCTGCCTGCATATCCAAAGGAAGTTTGCTCTTCCTCTCTGGGCCTCAGCTTTCTCATCTGTAAAATGGGCTCTCCCACCTGCCTGGCCCATCTTCCAGGTGGTGGCAGGCCTAAACCTCAGAGTAGGGGTCCAAGTGTTTTGGAGACTCAGCACCCCCTCAGCACTCAGGGAAAAGGAGCTCACCCCCTCAGGTTTGCACAGAGACAGGCTCCTCCCAAGATCAGATGCACTCCCAAGATCGGGCGCACTCAGGGTGGTATGGCCGTAGACCCCTGATGCTAGGAAAGATTGAAGGCAAAAGGAGAAGAGGGTGACAGAGGATGAGATGGTTAGATACCATCACTGACTGATGGACATGAATCTGAGCAAACTCCAGGAGACAGTGAAGGATAGGGAAGCCTGGATAGGAAAGGATAGGGAAGCCGTTGTATCTCAGTTGGTAAAGAACTTGCTTGCAATGCAGGAGTCCCAGGTTCTTTCCCTGGGTTGGGAAGATCCCCTGGGGAAGGAAATAGCAACCCACTCCAGTATTCTTGCCTGGAGAATCCCATGGACAGAGGAGTCTGGTGGGCTACAGTCCATGGGGTCGCAAGAGTCAGATACGACTTAGTGACTAAACCACCAGGACAGGGAAGCCTGGCGCGTGGCAATCCATGGGGTCGCAGAGAGTCGGACATGACTCAGTGAGTGAACCACAGCAACAGGCCAGAGAACCCAGGGTGACCTCTACTCCTGTGCTGGAGTCCCCGTGACGAACCGCCTGAGCTCAGGAGTCTCAGCCCGGCAGTTCCCAGCACTGATTCTTACTCGCAGTCTCACAAGGCATGCTGCATGTCTTAGCCTGTGGTGACAAGGAGAAGATGAAGATCCAGACTGCCTGGGTTCAAATCCTAGCTCTGCTACTTACGGCACAGCCTAGGGCCAGGGTCTTACCCACTCTGGTCTCAGCTTCCCCATCTGTAAAAGGGGATAGAAGTAGGCTCCACTTCTGTCGGTTGTTGAGCTTTCAGCCAGAAACTAAGGTGAGGCAGCCAGGACTCACGTGAAGGCTTGTCTGTTCCCAAATCGTGATTTTAACCTTGCATCCACCGCTGCCCAAAAGACGCCAGTCCCGTCTTGGGGAAGGCGGAGCAGGGTGAGGCTGCTCAGCCGTCGGTAGATGGCGCTGTGGAGCCATAGGGGCCGCCCTCGTAGCCGGAGTGTGGGCTCACACACCAAGTCTTGCAGACTGCGTCCCCACAGGTGGCCAGATCCTACACCAGGTGCTACCCTCAGAGGGAGGTACCACTCGCCTTGTTTCTCTGATGAGCAATACAGGGCCCAGAGTGGTTAAGCCCTTGGCCCGAGGTCACACAGCAGTAAGGAGCTGGGCCTTTCCGCCCGACAGGCCCCAGTTGGGATTTTCAGCTCTGTCTTCACGCCACGCGCCCCACCCTTTCAGGGGGCCTCTGGAGCTTGATGGGAACCAGGCATCCTCTCTCCACCCCCACCATGGCTGGACATTCCAATGAAGCTGAAGCCTCCCGCTTTGAAGTCAGAGCTAAGCCCCAGATTACAGCGGCTCCAGGCTGGCCTGTCCCTCCCGGCCCCATCGCGGGTCCCACGCCACTGGCCTCCCCAGCCCAGTCCAGCGTCCTCAAGGTACTGAAAGGCCTGGGGCCCAGAGACTGAAGGACTTGCTCAGCAAGACACAGCCCCCTTCCTGGACACCCTCTTTCTGCTCACCGAGGAGCCCCAAGTCCCCTGTGACCTACCACCAGCCCCAAATCCCACCTTATAGCCCCTCATCATCACCCGAGAGGCTGCATGTTAACGGGCCCCCCAACTCTGCCCCACTGACACCCACGTGTCAGCACCTGTCACCCTAATAGCAGGTATTGGACAAGAGTTTGATGCTGACCATGCTCAGGCTTGTGAAAGGGGAAAACGAACCTGGAAATCTGGAGCTGGGAAGGGGGCACGCCCTCTGATCCTTGGTGCCCTCATCTCTTCACCAAGGGTCCCACCTTCCGGCTCAGTCTGCCCTGGAGTCTGTGGTTTGGGTGGGGCCACAATGAAGCCAGGTGGGTGTGAAGGGGAGGGTTACCCCACTGTGCACCAGGCAGTGAGGTAGCTGATTTATGCACCTCTATCTTTCTGCCCTGAGGAGTGACTCAGGTTCTAAGAGCTAGCCAGCCCCAACCCTGCAGTTTAACCGTCTCCAGCTTGCATACCTCCAGCCATGGGTAGCTCACTCCCTACCAACACACCTGTCCCTGGGATGGTTCAGAAAGCCAGAGCCGTCCAGGGGGCTGGGTCCCTGTTGCTCCAAGATGCCTACCTGGTTTTGCCTTGCAGGACACCCGAGCCAGTTTCACCCTCTGCCCCGGCGCAGGGCCTTGAAGATAAGGTTCTCACCTGCCAGCACAGGCTCAAAGGACACTCCTCAACTCCCTCACCTCCCCATCCTGGCCTCCCCGCCTCCAGCTTCCGTTCACCTTTGTCAAGGAAGACTTGAGGGCTGAATATGTGAGACAGACAGGAGGCCCTGGAGGCCCTAAGGAACCCTCAGCCAGACTGAAATCTTGGCCAGCTCAGCTCACAGTGGGAATGGAGTAGTTTTCCCACCAAACAGACTCTGTGGCTACTGGGGCACCCCCTCAGAACCTCACCGCCAGCCTTCCCACCCCTGAGGTCTAAAATTCCATTGGGATGTTTCATTATTGCTCCAGGGTTGAGCATCCCTGGCTGAGAACAACATCGGCTTCCCCCAGCCCCCTCCCCAACCGCTTCCTGGCTGTGGAAAGGTGCAGAGTCACCCCCAGGGTTGCCACGGAGATGCTGAGTGGTGACGGAGCGGCGTCAGGCGGGGTCTCTCCAGCAGCCACCAGGCCCTGGAGGGCCCCTCCTCTCCCGCGGTCAGCAGAGGCTCCTGGGAGATTACCCACCCGCCAGCTCCAAGCCCTGGGTCCACCCTGGAAAGACCTTCAAAGGCCATTCTTGAGTGAATGCCAGGAGGAATCTGCTCTCAGAGTCAATTTAGCCAGCCACACGGGTGGAAGGAATTTGCCGTTTCTCTTAACAGCGACCCCCTTGTGATTTATATGGGGGCCACTGTCCGAGGGCCCTGGTTAACAGATCACAGTGGAAAATGAAACGCCAAGACCCAGGCGTCTCACTGGGCTAATTACCATCAATGAGACCCAGCTGGCCTGGGGAGCCGGCGGGTCGAGGGCAGGGCGGGATCCTGCCCCCAGCTCCCAGGGGACACGGAGGCCTGCCATGGCCTGGCCTGGGCTTGCTGCCCATCATCGTTCAGGCCACTGAGAATTCCAGGAGAGCCAGTCTGGCCAGCTGATGAGACAGGTCCCCTTAGGGATGGCCACAGCTTCAAGGTTTGCTACTGCCCAGGAGGTGCTGATCCCTGAGACTCAGAAGCCACAGGGTCCCATTCTGCCTGGGTGGAGACTAAGGCCCAGACAGCTTAGGGCAGGTCCTGTGGAGCCTCGGGCATGACTCTGCCCCGGCTGTAGGCCCCGGCCACAGCCTCTGGCCGATGGTACCTTCCTGGAGGCCCAGACCTCAGTGCTGGCCCCGGAAGCTGCCTCCAGAGGCTTCATGCAGCTCGAGATCAGCTCTCTGGCCTCCTGGAGTTGGTTAAATGTCTCCCAAGAGTCTGCTTTGTGCCAGCCCAGTGCAGGTTGCTGAGAGTACAGCGATGGGCAAAATCCGACCCCACCCCCAGGCTTTTAGCCCTCTGTGGGGGAAGACAAACACGCGTCCATTTCCCCAGTAGAAGTGCTTAGGGCCATGAAAGTACACAGAAGGGGATCAAGGGCTGGGGATGTGGCATGAGCGGAGAGCTAGCTGAAGGCTGAGTTTGCTAACTGGGCACTTCACCAGTGGGAGAATGAGTGGGTATGTGTCCCAGGTAACAGAAGCTGCATGTGCAAAGGCACTGTGGTGGCAGGGAAGGGCGGGTACTCAAGGAACTGAATGAAGCTGTGCCGGGGAAACACGGGGCCAAGAAGATCGAAGTGAAGGGGAAGGTAGGGGAGGCCACAGGTGGGTCTTCTTTTTTAAAATTTTATTTATTTATTTTTGGCTCTGCCGGGTCTTTGTTGCTGCACAGGATTTTCTGTAGTGGTAGAGAACAGGGCTCATCTCTATTTTGGGGTACGCAAGCTTCTCACTGAGCTGGCTTCTTTTGTTGCAGAGTGCGGGCTTTAGGCTTGAGGGCTTCAGTTGCTGTGGTGCGTGGGCTCAGTATTTGCAGTTCCCAGTCTCTGGAGCAACAGCCATGGTGCATGGGCTTAGCTGCTCCTCAGCATGTGGGATCTTCCCGGACCCAGCATGGAACCCGTGTCCCCTGCACTGGCAGGCAGAATCTTTACCCCCTGAGCCACCAGGGAAGCCCCACAAGTAGTTCTTATGCCTTTATTATTATTATTATTATTTTTACATTTTTTACCAATGACTTATTTATTTGTTTGGCTGCATCCGGCCCCCATTGTGGCATGCAAGACCTTTGCCGTGGCGTGAGGCCTTTCTCCATTTGTGGAGCACAAGCTCCAAGAGTGCACAGGCTCAATAGTTGGGAGCCAGTGGGCTTAGTTGCCCCCACGGCTCATGGGCTCTTAGTTCCCTGAGCAGGGATTGAACCCACATCCCCCACATTGAATGGCAGACTCTCAACCACTGGATCACTAGGAAAGTCCCCTCTTGTGGCTTTAAAAAGGTATTTCCAGGTCTGGCTGGGAAGGGATGAGTCCATTTGTCTCCGGCTTTCGGGAGCCTCAGGCCTTGCCTCTGGAAGGGGCAGCTCTGTAGATCAGCCCAACAGCCTGGACCATGGGAGGACCTCAAGGAACCCATCAAGGGGTCATGGAGAGCCAAGCCAGGGGTCCCCTGGGAGCTAGATAGAGAATCGTGGGGACTGAAGGCAGCTGGTGGTGGGCCCAGGTCAGGAGTGGCCAAGACCACCAATGACCCACAGCTGGACGGAGAGGGGCCCTGAGGAAGCAACATGTGAAAACGCCCAGGGAAGCAGAGACCAGGGCCTTGGGGCCACCAGCAGCCTCACAACTGGTCCCTCCCACCTTCTTTGCCCTAAACCACTGGAGCCCCCCTGTGTCTGTGGGTTCTCCACTTGAACCCCAGTGGATGTTACAGGTGCTACTAATCCCATCTCTGGGCCCTGGAACAGAATGGCTGTAAGTGGACAGCTATCTGAAGGGTGGAGGAATGGATGAGCAAAGCAATGGCTCCCAGTCTCCCATCCTGAGCTGCGCGGAGCCCCTCTGGCCTCCCCAGTGGCCACCCCATGTCCTCGTTGAGCCCCAGCGGTGCAGGGCCCTGCAGGCCTGCTGTGACAGAGCAGGGCCGCTGCGCCTGCCAGGCTGGAGAGCAGGTGCCCAGGGCTCCCACTCCCTCCCAAAACTTGGCTCTGACCTGCTTCCTGGGGACACAAACAGGTCTGAGAGTTCCTCGGCAGGCAGTGGCGGCAGCTGAGTCCTTGGTTTCCAGGAAAGTCAGACTCTTCGAGAGCAGAGGGAGCAAGGCCTGGTGGAAGAAGGGCACTTTCCGGAAAGTTCCTCCCCCTCCAGCTGGGCTATCCCCACTCGTGCTCCTGGACCTTGCCCTTTGGGTCCTGCTCCTGGGAGTCCCAGGCTAATAGGGGGTCACCTCTCTCCCCACCTCCCACAGGGGGAAGGTGGGGGAGGGTCAAAGAAAAGGACCTCCTTGTTGAGACCCCGAATTCAGTTCCTGCCCCCATGTCCCACTGCAAGGGGTAGCAGGGTGGGGTAGAGCTTACGGGTGCAAGCTCAGAGCCATGCTGTCCGGGCCCCAGCTCTGCCGCTGATCTTGTCACCTACCTCCTTTTTGTTTTCCATTTTGGTGGTGGTTGTTAGTCGCTAAGTTGTGTCTGACTTTTTTGCGACCCTACGGGTTGTAGCCCACCAGGCTCCTCTGTCCGCGGGATATCCCAGGCAAGAACACTGGCGTAGGTTGTCATTTCTTCCTCCAGGGGATCTTCCTGATCCAGGGTTGGAACCCAGGTCTCCTGCATTGGCAGGTGGATTCTTTACCCCTGAACCACACAAGAAGCTCAGTTTCGGTTGCTATCATTCCCTTATTGATGTGTAGGATATTTTCTTTCAAGTATATTTGGGATTTGGAGAAGGCAATGGCACCCCACTCCAGTACTGTTGCCTGGAAAATCCCATGGGCGGAGGAGCCTACTAGGCTGCAGTCCACGGGGTCGCTAAGAATAGGACACGACTGAGCGACTTCACTTTTACTTCTCACTTTCATGCATTGGAGAAGGAAGTGGCAATCCACTCCAGTGTTCTTGCCTGGAGAATCCCAGGGACGGGGGAGCCTGGTGGGCTACCATCTATGGGGTCGCACAGAGTCGGACACGACTGAAGTGACTTAGCAGCAGCAGCAGCATATTCGAGATATAAGATCTTTGTCAATATCTATTTGGGGGACATTTATTATTTCTCTATCTACGTATTTGGTTGAACTGGGTCTTCGTTGCCACACTTGGGATATTTTAGTTACGGCGTGTGAACTCCTAGTTGGGGCATGTGGGCTCCAGTTCTCTGACCAGGGTGGAACCTGGGCCTCCTGCATTGGGAGCAAGGAGCCTTAGCCAGTGGACCACCAGAGAAGTCCTTATTGATGTCTCTTGCCAGTATCTTCTCCAGCCTGGGCTTTGCCATTACAGGCTCTTCACAGTGTCCTTTTCTGAATGGAAGTTTTCAGTTGGAGGTCCAATTTCTGCCCTTTTATTATATGGTGGGTGCTATGTGTGCCATGTTTAAGAAATCTTTGCCCCCTCCCCCTTAAGCATCCCTGGAGTCCACCTCCTCTTCTCCGCCTTCTCTGCCTCTGTCTGGCTCCTAGCTGCCAGGTCTCTGCTGGCCCAGTCCCACCTCCTCCCCACTGTGTCCCCACCCCAATTCTTGTCCTCCTCACTGCACGATCTTCCCGCCTCGGGACAGGGCTGGCTCCTCTCTGTGTCCCCAGGACTGGTACCAGGGCTGGCACGCACTAGGTGCTCAATAAAAGCTTCATAAATGAAGGCAGTGTCCTGTGCCCCAGCTGGGGATCATTAAAACTGTCAATTAGTTCTAAACATCAGCTCATCAGGAACATTTGAGCAAAGCCAGGAAGTAAAAAGTTTTGGAAAAACCAACAGCATAGGAATGTTTCGCCTTCTCCCCAACTGGAGCATTAATCACGAGAACTCAGACCTTGTTAGCATTATTTATTCTTGCTTTTGCCCCTGACCCACAAGCCAGGGAGTCTCCTCTTCGCACATGTTGACCACAGGGGCTCTTCAAAGGTCACGCCTCCCATCTGAATGTTGGGAGGGCTTGGGGGGAGGGTCTGTAGTCGCCGTCTAGTCCTTCTCTTCACCATGCGTGATGACATAACACAGGTTCCTGTAGTCCAGATTGCCACACACATCTGGTGGGAAGGCGGCAAACATCTGCTTGACCTGGGGAAGGGGCCGGAGTCAGCCTGGACCAGGGCCGAATGGAGGACAGAGCCAGGGGTCACCCAAGGGCGTCATGCAGAATGTCCCTCCCCTTTTAGCAGATGTCAGGGGGTGAGCATCAAGGCCAGGCTGGCAGCCTCCCCCACCCATCCTTGCTCCCTTCCAAGGAGTCGGGGGAAACCCTGTCAGCAGACCCCTGAAAACAGAGCACTTCCCAGGAATACTCGGTCGGCAGGGGCGGGCAGTGCCCTGAAAAGCTTGCTCTTACCTCCTCCTCACTGAACCGGTCTGCCTGCGTCATGAGTTTCTCTTTGATGCTGCTCAAGGGAGAGAAAAGGTCACCTTCAGGGGAAGGAGGGAAAGGGCCACTCTATGTGTGGACACACAGACCCTGAGGGGCCAGCCCTGCAGCCCCCAGCTGGCCGTGTGGCCTCAGGCGACCAGTGCAGCGCGCAGCTTCCTCTGTAACCTCCTCTTTGCATCGGGGGAGGGCCCAGTGAAATAACCCGGGGGCCCCAGCATGCGGAGGCGGCCTCTCCGATGTTGCGCTGCGCACTCCGCAGGTACAGACTGTGTGTGCGGCTGCCGCATCGTGTCTCTTTGCGGCCCTACGGACCGAAGAGCCCACCAGTCTCCTCTTTCCATGGGATTCTCCAGGCAAGAGTCCTGGAGCGGGTCGGTGGCCGTTTCCTCCTCCAGGGGATCTTCCCAGGTTACAGAGGACAGCCTCTTTGCCCTGGTTCCAGACACGCTGCTTCTTCAGCTTGTGATTTTTGCTGACATCTGTAAGGTGCTTTGGAGCGTGATGGTGCTTGTACTCAGCCAAGGGGCGCGCAGGTTACCCAGCTCCGTGTATTCCTGGGCCTGCCCAAGTCTCCTTTGCTCCTCCCAGCCCCGGGAAGTGAGCACTTTATGCCCCTTTTGCAGAGAGCTCAGCTGAGGTTCAGGAGGGGTACTGATTTGTAGTGGCTGGGCCCTGTCCTCTTGAGTGGTCAGGGAGAGCAGCTGCCCACGGTGGGTCAGGCCTGCCCGGGGGAGGGGGGCGGGGGAACTGGGGAGAA
>SJXQ01009673.1:457154-483273 GCA_006408695.1 Aepyceros melampus | reverse complement strand
GGCTCACTTATAATTAGCTTTTACTCGGTCCTTTGTCTCCACTAATCCTTTGAAAGGGGGCTGGCAGGGGCAGCCAGGACATTCTGATGCTGTAAAACCCCTGTAATATTTATAAATCCCTTCAGACATCATAAAGAAAGGAACCTCCCTGCAGAATTCATCTCACATAATTACAGATACATTTCCTTCTGATTAATAAAAGTGATCACTTCCGTCTGGGGGGCATATTCTGCCCTCGCTCTCCTCAGACCTCCCCCACCAGCCAGGGCGTGTCCTGCCCCTGTCTATCCCCAGCCTTTCGTGTCATCTGGGGAAACGCCACCTATTGTGTGCCAGACCCTGTTCCAGATCCCCAGAAGGAAGGAAGGGGTTGTTTTTCTGCTACTGCACAGGCAAAACTGAGACCCAGAGCCTTGATCGGCTTTCTGATCTCCTAGCTGGAACCCCCCTTCCAGCCCAGCTGTCTTAGAAATTCCCTTTTATAATGTGTTTCCGAAGGAAATAGAGCAGAAGGTGGGTCACCCAGACCTGAATTCTAATCCCTGCTTTGCTGTTCACAGCCTCTGTGATATTAAGAAAATCAGTTTTCTGCCCCAAGTCTCCTTTATAAAATGGATATCATGCCTCCCTCAGAGCATCTGGGCAGCTTCCCTGGTAGCTCAGCTGGTAAAGAATCAGCTTGCCATGCAGGAGGCCCTTGCTCGATTCCTGAGCTGGGAAGTTCCCCTGGAAGAGGGATAGGCTACCCACGCCAGTATTCTTGGGCTTCCCTGGTGGCTCAGATGGTGAAGAATCCACTGGCAATGCAGGAGACCTGGGTTTGATCCCTGGGTTGGGAAGATCCCCTGGAGGAGAGAACAGCTACCCACTGCATTATTATGGCCTGGAGAATTCCATGGACAGAGGAGTCTGGCAGGCTACAGTCCATGGGGTCACTGAGAGACTTTCACTTTCAGAGCAGCTGGACATTTATCAGGTACCCACTGACCCAGGTGCCCAGTCCCAGGACCCGGAGCTGAATCAGACCTGGTTCTTGTGCCCAGGGAGATCACAGTCCAGCTAGGAGACAGACAATTTGTAGAGGGTGATGGAGGGAGGGAAGATGCTGAGATTTCACAGAAGCCGCTGTACTGCTGGGTACTAAGGGCAGACCTCCCAGAGGGGCTGACTTTCAGACTGAGGCTTGGCTGAGTTAGCATTTTCAGGTCCAGAAGGACTGATGAGAGTGTGTGAAATAGAAGCATGAAGGGACAGCCCCAGTGAAGGCCCACAGGGAGCCCCAAGGGGCTGGAGCCCAGGGGCAAGGGGAGGGCAGCAGGGCAGGCCCCACATGGCCTGAAGGACCCGCAGCAAGGCCAGCAGCCCCCATGCCAGGCTCCATAGGACCTAGAATAGCGACCTCAACCCCCACAAAGAAGCATGTTCTCTCAGTGGGATCAGAGCCCATCTTCTGTCCTGAAACCTCCAAACCTGGCCCACCCTAGCCCCCTCCACCCTCCTCTTCCTTGCCTCCCCACCTTTCACCTCGTCAGCAGGCCCCACCGAGTCCAGGAAAGCAGAGACCCAAGTCAGGACCCCCATGGGTGGACTGGCTGGGAGCAAGGATCACATCAAGGGAGAAGAAAAGGGTCAGGACCGGACACAACATCAAGGTCAAGGATGTCAGTGAGAAGGACAAGCTCAAGGTCAGGGTGAGTTTCAGGCACTGAGGTGAAAGTCAGAATCACAAATGAAGTCAAGGTCACGGGATGAGGTCAGGGTCAGCAGGCAGGGCAGCGCCAGCCTACCATGGTCTGGAGGGCTCCCTCGAGCTCCGGCAGGGCTGGGGAAGCTCGGCGACGGCTCTTTAAATAGTACTCCAGGGCCGGACCACAGTTTGGAGGGTGACAGAGGACACGGTGGGGGCAGCCCTGCCAGGCACCTGTCTGGGCCATTCAGAGTGGGTGGGATTGTGGCTTCCGGAGACCGTCCAAGCCACAGGGATCTCTACCAGTGGGGGGCCAACCGGATCTCTGCAGCCAAGGGCCCAAGGCCCAGGAAGGGGCTCCTGGCTGAGGACACACAGTAAGGTGAGGCCTGGAACCAGCTGGGAAGACTTGGCCTTGGACCACGCAAGTTCGGGAGAGCTCCCAAGGCAGGGCCACCCATGCCAACTGGGGAAACCCCGGGCCGGGCTACGGCCCGACCCCTCGAGCCGTGTGACCCTGGGTGGGACACCACCCTCCAGAAGGCTCGGTCCTCTCATATGAGAAGTGGGGAGAATGTGACGCCCCCCGCCCCGGTCAGCCTGCGGAGGGGTTTTCTGCATCAGCGTGGCCCCCAGGGGCCCCTCAACTGATAGGACCACTGCCACCATGACCAGGGAGTGAGAAATAAAAGAGACAAACAAGAAGAATGGAGGTGACGCTGGAGAGGGACAACGGAGAAATCACATCCCCATCCATCCGGCCACACGCGCACCCTGGGACGGTCCAAGAATTCTCCAGTTCGTGTGCCAAGCCGACCCTGCACCTGCCCCTGGCAGGCCTCCCGTGTGTCCAGTGCTGCCCGGCTGCCCGGTCCGTCCTGCCAAGTTGGCCCCCGCCCAGGACCGCCACGTCTGATGGGCTGCCAGGCCCAACAGTGCTGGGCTCAGGCTGTGAGCCCACCCACCCTCAGGCACAGGACAGCTTAACTGTCCCCGGAGCTGGCCGTAGGCTGCCAGGCCCCGGTACAGCTGATCTCCCATCCTGGGGGAGGGACTGTGATGACAGAGAAAACAAGAAGCTAACACTTGTAAAACACTGACAGTCATGCTGCGTTCAAAAGCCTGTATGTTCATCCTGCCTCCTTTACCCCACTTTCCAGGTGAGGAAATGGGCTCACAGGAGTTAAATCACTCATCTCAGGCTGATCTCAGTGCTCCCCTCCCTGAGCCACCCGGACTGGCTGACTCTGACCAGACCCCTGACCTCTCCATCACCTCTGATAGAATTTGTTGCTCTGAGCTGAGGCCAGACCCTGCCATACTGCCATACTGGTCCCTTGGTTGGGCAGGGACCAACCAGACAGGCCTCAGGTATTCAGCAGGTCAGGGTGAAAGGAAACCGGCTCTGGACGCAGAAGGTGGGATTCCAGTCCCTGCCCCACCTTGACCCACTGAGAGATGAGCGGTGTAAGCATGGCAGGTGCCCGTCCCTCTCTGGGCCTGAGCAGAGGGGCAGGTGACCACTGTTTGTGCCAGCCCCAGGGGAGCAGCCCTTCCTGACCCATCCCTGAGCCTTGCCCTGGAGGCTGCTGGCTCGGGACTTGCTGAGCGCAGAGAGATGATGCCATCCAGGGCTACCACCCCTGCTTCCTGCTGGCTGGAGGTGTCTTTATGGATGTTTCTGGGCTCCTGCCTCCGAGGTCATTGCCCAGGAGCTCCTGAGGGCGCAGGACAGCTCCTGAGCACACAGAGAGCCACCCAGCCTGCTGGGAAGGGGGACATGCAAGAGGGGATCGTGATGAAAGGCGGAGTGAGTGACGGCAGAGCTTGTAAGTGCTTAGCAAACGAGTCTCCACAGTTTCCCTCCCTGGCCTCCTTCTCCTTCATATTAAGAAAGCAGGAAGAGCTGATCAGAAGTCTGGTGGAGACCATGGAAACCCTTGGGACAGATGGTCAGGAAAGACTTATCCCTGGGGCAGGGGAGTAGCGGGAGAAGTGGGGGGCATGCAGCGGCCCTGAGTGAGAGGAGCTCTGAGTTCTGCCCGAGCTGCGGACCCTCACTCAGCAGCACACAGACCCTCGGTTTTCCCCATCTGAGAAATGGTGCCAGCAACCTGGCCGCCTGGAAGCAGCCATCAGGCGGTCTAGTGCCATGGGAAGGTGGGCTCTGGAGTCACAGGCAGAGTGCTCGCCCTTCCCCACCCCCCACCATGGATGGAATTGGTGATGAAACTCACCATCTCAGTCCCCCTTCAGCCTGATGGGGCCAGGGCCAGTCTGTGGCCACTACTGGGTCACGTTGTTTAGCTCAGCTGACCACAAGGAGATGGCCAGTTGCTGGGGTCAGAGAGACCCCTGAGGGGCTTGTGCTCCTAGCCTGGTGCCTCCGGGGGCAATGAGCCTTGGAACTGGAATTCCAGCTTGGCCCTGGGGAGTCAGAGGACATAGCCGCTAGTGAAGAGCAGCCCACTTCCCAGAGAATAACCCTGAGGTCTCCAGGGTGACCAAGCCAGGATGGGAAATTGAAAGAGACCAAATGCCTTAAAACACAGCCCCCCCTCCCCCCGCAGGGTGACAGCTGTCACCAAGACCACGTGAGAGCAAGCTGGAGCAGGCAACTTTACCAGTCACCCTCACCCCTAACTTCTCGCCACTAACTCCCCACGATCAACAGGCTGTCCCCTGCCCTCCCAGGCCCACAGCCCTGGGACACCACCCCCCCCAGGATGGGAAATTGAAAGAGACCAAATGCCTTAAAACACAGCCCCCCCTCCCCCCGCAGGGTGACAGCTGTCACCAAGACCACGTGAGAGCAAGCTGGAGCAGGCAACTTTACCAGTCACCCTCACCCCTAACTTCTCGCCACTAACTCCCCACGATCAACAGGCTGTCCCCTGCCCTCCCAGGCCCACAGCCCTGGGACACCACCCCCCCCACTGCTCCAGACCCCCGCCTTGACTTCCGATGTTTCCAAATGCTTCCTTCATTCTCCTTCCTCTAAGTCTTTGCCCAAGTCACACCTCCCCTCCCTGACTGGAATCACTGTCTCCAACCTCCACTCTGCAGAGCAAGGACCACCTGCCTTTCCCTCACCACCTCTGCCCACCTGGCCTATCGGAGCATGAAGGGGATCCATCAGCCTTCTGAGTCCAGCCCTGCTAGATGCTGAACATCTTTTATAACTTTCCCATCAAGTGGCTGTTACTTGCATCCCACCTGTGATGGGGAACTCACCTCCTGCCCCCAAGCAAAGGCAACTCAAATTGACAAACACTCATCGACTGTCTACTGTAGCCCTCCACTGCATGTTCTAGGGGAGTAAGAACTTGTCCTTGACAATCCCTGCACTTGCAGTAACCCAATCAGACAGTGTACGCTTGAGTTTATTCATTCACTCATCAATTATTTAGTGGGTGCTGGGCACAGCGCTGAACAAAACATGTGTGGCTCCCAGAGTGAGAGGACCCAGACAAAAAGTGCCACCACTGGAACTTCCCTGGAGGGCTAGTATGTTGGGATTCTGCGCTTCCACTTCAGGGGGCATTGGTTTGATCCCTGGCCTGTAGCCCACCAGGCTCCTCTGTCCATGGAATTCTCCAGGCAAGAATACTAGAGTCCTTCTCCAGGGAATCTTCCCCACCCAGGGATCGAATCCGGGTCTCCTGCACTGCAGGCAGATTCTTTACCGTCTGAGCCACCAGGGAAGCTCTAAGATTCCGCATATGGGATTTCAGTTGTCAGTTTGAGTCTGTCAATTTGAGTTGCCTTTGCTTGGTGGGGGGATGAGTTCCCTGTCACAGGTGGGATGCAAGTCACAGCCACTTGATGGGAAAGTTACAAAAGAAGCTCAGCATCTAGCAGGGCTGGACTCAGAGGGCTGACGGATCCCCCCTCTGCTATGATAGGCCAGGTGGGTAGAAGCCTCTTAGTGGGGGCAGTCATGGCCATGAGGATGAGGAGGGCAAAGTGGCAGAGGGCATTGGTCTGGGAGGGGGCAGATAAAGGTGTGGATGTCTCAGAGCACCCACAGAGCAGCTCAGATATGAAGGTGCTGAGTGGGAGGGGCCAGAGTCTGGTGGGAGAGGGGAGGGGAAGGGGCAGGGCTGCTCAGTGGTGACATCCCAACCATTAAGAGGTGACCTCCAGGGCCCAAGCAGAACTCGGCAAAGAGTCCCCAGACCTGGCTTGGGGCGCCCTCCTCTCTTGGTTTAGGGAGACTCTTGGCTGATTTAGCAGAGGAGTCCTGGCCCTTCTCCTCCAGCAGCCTTCAAATCCTTGGTATTTTTATAGCAGGATGCTGTGGCCACAGGCCCCTTGAATGGGGTGCCTCTCCCGTGCTTCTGCAGACCGAGCACGCTCGCCTGCCTTCTCGGCCGCAGCTATAAAACAGGCAGGAGGCGTCCCGGGAGACATTCTTCTTTGCTTTGAAGGCTTCCTAGTCTCTTCTAAATGGCTCCAAATGAGAGGAAGGCTCCAGACAGGGGTGGGTCTGGGGAGGAGGGGACAGCAGGGAGTTTGGGAAAAGACAGGCCTCCCCTAATTGTCCTCAAGATCTTAGTCTCCAGTCTGGTAATTAGAGAGCTGATGGAGGCGCAAGGCAATTTCCTTTGGGGTGAGAAGGGGCAAGAGGGCTTCCACGGTGGTTCAGTGGTCAAGAATCCACCTGCCAATGCAGGAGACAGGGGTTTGATCCCTGGGTTGGGAAGATCCTCTGGAGAAATGGCAACCCACTCCAGTACTCTTTCCTGGGAAATCCCATGGACAGAGGAGCCTGACAGGTAGTTGGTGATAGACAGGGAGGCCTGGCGTGCTGCGATTCATGGGTCGCAAAGAGTCGGACATGACTGAGCGACTGAACTGAACTGAACTGAACTAGCGACTAAATAAAAAGGGGCAAAGGGTAAATTGGCTGTAAGTCTGGGTTCTGCTTGAAATATGAACTGCAGGGTGGTGGCCTGAGTCTGGCCCCTGGTCACTTGGTGGGGGCGTGGGATGCCTCAAGCATTTGCACAGGACTACTGTGCCAGCAGCATGGGTTGGCTGTCCTTTGGCCTAGGCTGAATTTGCTGGTCTGGATCCTAAGTGGGGAATGCAGTCCTCAGGAAGCATATACCTCCCTGGTGTTAGGGCCCTCCCTCCCAGAGATAATTAGGGGAGCCTCCTGGGAGTAGAAATGGCAACACACTCCAGTATTCTTGCCTAGAGAATCCCAGGGATGGGGGACCCTAGTGGGCTGCCATCTATGGGATCGCAGAGTCGGACACAACTGAAGCGACTTAGCAGAAGTAGCAGCAGCAGCAGCATCCTGGGAGTAGAGGACTGCCCCCTTTGTCCAATCTCTAATCTCACGACTGGGAATGGGATGGAGAGGTGCGGGATTGTGAAAAGCAGGTATAGGAACCCAGACGTCCTGACTCTCAGCTTGATCACCCCACCTCTGGGGCCCCAGGGAAGATCCTTCTCACATGCTCACATCGCTAAGTGGCAGCAGAGGGGGACATGGCGGTTTAGTGACCAGGTCATAGCCAGGAGGATCCAGGCATCTTGGGGTGCAAGGGAGGGCCTCTCACCGCAGTGTCACTGCTGAGAGTGAGGCTGACTGACCTTTCCAGCCGCAGTAGCAACAAGGCAGGTCAGACCTAGCTCTGACTTGTGTTGCGGAGTTGCAGGGACGCATAGCAGCATAATTCTGAAAGAGATGGGAATACCAGACCACGTGACCTGCCTCTTGAGAACTCTGTATGCAGGTCAAGAAGCAACAGTTAGAACTGGACATGGAACAACAGACTGGTTCCAAATAGGAAAAGGAGTACGTCAAGGCTGTATATTGTCACCGTGCTTATTTAACTTATATGCAGAGTACATCATGAGAAACGCTGGACTGGAAGAAACACAAGCTGGAATCAAGATTGCTGGGAGAAATATCAATAACCTCAGATATGCAGATGACATCACCCTTATGGCAGAAAGTGAAGAGGAACTAAAAAGCCTCTTGATGAAGGTGAAAGTGGAGAGTGAAAAAGTTGGCTTAAAGCTAACATTCAGAAAACGAAGATCATGACATCTGGTCCCATCACTTCATGGGAAATAGATGGGGAAACAGTGTCAGATTTTATTTTTTGGGGCTCCAAAATCACTGCAGATGGTGACTGCAGCCATGAATTAGAAGACGCTTACTCCTTGGAAGAAAAGTTATGACCAACCTAGATAGGATATTGAAAACCAGAGACATTACTTTGCCAGCCAAGGTCCATCTAGTCAAGGCTATGGTTTTTCCAGTGGTCATGTATGGATGTGAGAGTTGGACTGTGAAGAAACCAGAGCACTGAAGAATTGATGGTTTTGAACTGTGGTGTTGTAGAAGACTCTTGAGAGTCCCTTGGACTGCAAGGAGATCCAACCAGTCCATTCTGAGGGAGATCAGTCCTGGGATTTCTTTGGAGGGAATGATGCTAAAACTGAAGCTCCAGTACTTTGGCCACCTCATGCGAAGAGTTGACTCATTGGAAAAGACTCTGATGCTGGGAGGGATTGGGGGCAGGAGGAGAAGGGGACGACGAGGATGAGATAGCTGGATGGCATCACTGACTCGATGGACGTGAGTTTGAGTGAACTCTGGGAGTTGGTGATGGACAGAGAGGCCTGGCATGCTGTGATTCATGAGGTCGCAAAGAGTCAACACGACTGAGTGACTGAACTGAACTGAACTGAGAGCAGCATAGGAGCAACCCAGGGATTGCAGCTCACAGTCAGTTCAATTCAGACACGTGGGTGTAAAAGTGCAACTATTCTTTGTTGTTGTTATTCAGTTGCTAAGTTGTGTCTGACTCTTTGCAACCCCATGAGCTACAGCACACCAGGCTTCCTTGTTCTCCACCATCGCCTGGAGTTTGCTCAAACTCATGTCCCTTGAGTCAATGATGCCACCTGACCATCTCATCCTCTGTCGTCCCCTTTTCCTCTTGCCCTCAGCCTTTCCCAGCATCAGGTTCTTTTTTTTTTTTTTTTCCAGTGAGTCAGCTCTTCACATCAGGTGGCCAAAGTAATTGGAGCTTCAGTTCAGCATCAGTCCTTCCAATGAATATTCCGAACGGATTTCCTTTAGATTGACTGGTTGGACCTCCTTGCAGTCCAAGGGACTCTCAAGTGTCTTCTCCACAGTTCAAAAGCATCCATTCTTCTGTGCTCAGCCTTCTTTATGGTCCAACTCTCACATCTGTACATGACTGCTGGAAAAACCATAGCTTTGACTATACAGAACTTTGTCCTCTTGAGCGCGTTAACAGAGGTCTAGGTCCTCAAGCCAGGGAGATGACAGTGCTACCTTCTGCTGAGATACGCAAACAATGGATGATTTAGGTTTGGTCCTAGCACTGCACTTTGCAGGGAGGGATTTTTGGAGAAGAGCACCTGAATTGTAGCTGAGGGGCTGGAAACTCTTAGCTGGAGAGGAATAGCATTAGCTGGTGGGTTGCGTGATAAATTTATCAGCTTGGCCATGCATGGCCTGTACCCTCTCAATGTGGATCATGCTTCAGTTCTCCGGCCTCTATCTTTCTTCCTCCTGGTATTTGCAGTCAGTCTTATAGGCCTTCCCCAGGTTTAGTGCCTTGGAAAGAACTTTCCATTATCCCATTTTAATTCCACCATTTGAATTATTAGCTGCTGCTGCTGCTAAGTCACTTCAGTCATGTCCGACTCTGTGTGACCCCATAGACGGCAGCCCACCAGGCTCCCCCGTCCCTGGGATTCTCCAGACAAGAACACTGGAGTGGGCTGCCATTTCCTTCTCCAACGCATGAAAGTGAAAAGTGAAAGTAAAGTCGCTCAATCGTTTCCGACTCCTAGTGACCCCATGGACTTCAACCTTCCAGGCTCCTCTGTCCATGGGATTTTCCAGGCAAGAGCACTGGAGTGGGGTGCCATTGCCTTCTCCGTGAATTATTAGCTAGTGCTATGTAAAGAATCACTCCAATCACAGTGGTGTTTTCACAGTTTCTATGGGTCAGAAATTCAGAAAAGGCATAGTAACAAGGAAGGCTTGTCTCTATAATGTCTAGGAATAAGTTTGGGGGTGGCTGATGGCTAGCACTGGAAACATCTGAAGGTTTAACCATGCATGGGTTTGGAGTCTGGGCCGGGAAAGGGTGAGGGGGACGAGTGGTGAATGGTGGGGATCAGCCCCCCGGTTCACAAACCACAGGCCTCATCCCATCAGACAGCTGAGAAAACGGAGGCCTGGGGCCGAGAAGGGCTGGCTCGAGGGCCACTGGAAGACTTTTTCCCCACCCCGGAAGGGATACCTGGGAGCCGAGCTGGGGAGGTCCAGATGGGTGCTCCCCGCTTCAAGACATAGGTTTCCGTGGTGGCTCAGACGCTACAGAATCTGCCTGCAGTGCAGGAGAACCGTATTTGGTTCCTGGGTGGGAAAGATCCCCTGGAGAAAGGAATGGCAACCCACTCCAGTATTCTTGCCTGGAGGATCCCACGGACAGAGAAGCCTGGCAGACTACAGTCCATGGAATCACAAAGAGTCAGACACTGAGTGACTACCACACTTTAACACTCTTCAAGACACAGGGCATCCTGGCAGCAGCTGGTGGCATAGGAGATGCTTGGACTTGGGGCCCTCCCAGGGGCCTGGAGGCTGCCAAACAGGCCAATTTGCTGTGCTAATGTGTGCTTTCTGCTGCTTGGGGGCCTCCTCACACCCTCTCCTGTGAGATGGGCCAGAGGCAACAGAATGAGCTATAATTATGTCAGGCCACGCCCTGTTGCTCTGGCTCAGCAATTAGCCAAGTGGCCTGGCACCCCGTGGAGCACCCAGCAGCTTCCACCCCCGCCTGGCTCCGGATGGGGTGAATCAGAAGCTGAGACAGGGAGGGTGGGGCGGGCCACTTTTTCATGCTCCCTCTCGCTCCCTCCCCCGCCCAAGGAAAAGAGCCTGAAAATGGGGCTTCCTTCTCCCGTGAAAGAGATCTCAGACAGGGCACCTCCCAACCCCACTGGTTGGAGCACCCCCGTGGAGAAGACAGTGAAGAGCAGAGCCCTCCTTGGAAGATGTCCCCTCCCCTCCCCAGTGCCCCAGCTTGTGGTTGACCTCAGGGGGACCAGCAGAACAGCCATGATCTCCTCAGGGTCTGGGGGTTGTGAACAGACTAGAGCTTGAATTTGGGTTCAGGTCCTGCTGGACCTGATGTCTCTGTAAACTCTGGCACATCACTTACCAGCAGGCCTTCCCTGGTGGCTCAGACGGTAAAGAATCTGCCTGCGATTCAGTTTGATCCCTATGTTGGGAAGATCCCCTGGGGAAGAAAATTAGCTACCCACTCCAGTATTCTAGCCTGGAAAATCCCATGGACAGAGGAGCCTGGTGGGCTATAATCCTTGGGGTCACAGAGTCGGACACGACTCAGCAACTAATACTGACGTCTATGTTTCTTTGCCTGTAACCTGAAATTGCTTGTACTTTTTAAAGTTTACTGAAGTATAGTTGATTTACAATGTTGTGTTAATTTCTGCTGTACAACAAAGTGACTCAGTTATACTTATACATATGCTTTATCATATTTTTTCCATTATGTTTTTATCACAGGATATTGAATAGAGTTCCGTGTGCTATACAGTAGGACCTTGCTGCTTATCCATCCTATACTTGAGAATTTGCACCTGCTAATGAAATTAGTTATGTTTGTGCTCAGTTGCTTCAGTCGTGTCCAACTCTTTGCAATCCTATGGACCATAGCCTGCCAGGCTCCTCTGTCCATGTATTCTCTAGGCAAGAATACTGGAGTGGGTTGCTGTGCCCGCCAGAGAGGAACTTCCTGACCCAGGAATTGAACTTGCGTCTCTTATGTCTCCTCCCTCGGCAGGTGGGTTCTTTACCACTAGCGCCACCTGGAAAGCTTGTTATGAGAATTAAAGCATTGCAGCTGGAACATTATTGGCGCATATCAATGGGGGCTCTCTGGACAACAGCACAAGACACGGCTCTTGGTGACAAGATCCCCCAATTTCAAGGCTGCGGGGTCTAACCGTCCTCCGGCTCAGCATGTATGCCAGCTGTTATGTCACTGCACCTGCAGATGGTGACTTGCAGGGGAACGTTGGCTGTTTCTGCACCACCCAACACTAGCTTGTGCCCCAGCCCAAAGCAGGGGACCCAGAACTCACTGGGCGTTTTATTCTCGACAGCTGTGGACTGGGATTTGCCTTGATTCCTTCCACGAATGCTGGCTTGACCACAGACCAGGCTTGCATTCTCCACTCTTCTAGACTCAGAGTAGCTTTGAACGCACACCAGCTGTATGGCAACTGTTCTTAGAGACGGTCTGGAAAGATCAAGGAAGCGTCAGTGTCTTAGATGAAATGGAGCGCAGAGATACTGGGAGGATGGTGGGTGGGAAATGGTGTGTGTGTGTGTGTGTGTGTGTGTGTGTATGTAGAGATGAAAGCTCACTTCCTTTAGCAGGAAGTCCTTAGATAACCTTGACCCTGAAAGGCCAACTGGTAGCAACACAAGCTTGTTCTTTAATGCCATGGAGGGAACTCCGAAAGAATCATCTAGAATTGAGAGCTGTGGCCTCTGAGACAGAGGAGGAAAGGGGCAGGACGAGGGGTTGGTCTGTGTAACGAGTAACTACACGGCTCTCACCACAGCTTCTAACTCAGGGGTCTACCTCCGTCTGACAAATTAAAATTGAAAGGAAGAAATATGTACTGTTGAGTCGGCCTCAGTCTCCCCAGTCTTGGGGGCCTGGGGGACCCCTCAGGGGAATGGGGTGGGGAGCAGGGCTGCCTTGGGCTTGCTGCAGCCCACGCAGGGCTGGGCACAACGAGGTGCTCGGGGAAGCCACCCGGGGTCACCCGCTGGCTGTCACCCGGCCCCGGGGCGCAGCAGGGCGGCAGACGCCTGGCGCTGACCCCGGGTGCTCACGCTCTGGGGAGCCTGCGAGGCGCCCGAGTGACCCAGGGGCGCTGTTTGAAGTCCCGGTGCCTTCTAAGACTTCAGTTTAACGAGCTGGGTGCTGCAGGCACCTGGATGAAAGATGCTATCTGAAGACATGAGATAATTACCAATTAAAACCATTTTCTTAGAAACAGGAAGGTCCCATTTGCCAAGAGTAAATAGTGGGGGCGGGCCCAGCTGGGAAAGTCATTCTGGGTGGGCTCCAAAGCCAGTGTGAGTCAGAGCGCGGGGTCAAGGGAGGCCAGAGTTCCCTCCCCCGAACCCTGAGGGTGAGAAGTCAGCAGAGATATAGTGGCAGGACCCCCACCCCAACTCTGGGGCGGCAGAAGGGGCCCTGCCCCAGGACTCTCCACCCTGCCTGGCAGGAAGGGAGGAATTACTAGCCCTTCCCAGACGGTGGGGCACCTCCACCAAACGCAGGGGCATCCTGACCTCCTCTGCAGGATGCAACCTCGATGAAGGCGCCAGCATGGGGAAGAGGACCCTGGAGCTCCCTTTCTTTCCTTCTTTTTTTGGCCATGCCACATGGTATGTGATCTTAGTTTCCCGAACAGGGATCGAACCCACACCCCACTACAGCGGGTGCGCAGAGTCTCAACCACTGGACCACTTCCTGGGATGAGATGAGCACACCAGCCATCCTAGGGCACACGTCTTAGCGGCCACGCCTCACTGGCGCTTACCACAGACCAGACCACTCTGCCAAGTGCTTTAGGGGCTGGTTCTTTTCACCTTCAACCTGTCCCTAGAAAGTGTTCTGTTAGGATCCCCATTTACAGAGGAGGCCAAGTGACTTCCTGAGGTCACCCAGCTAGTGAGTGAGAAGCTGCAGGCTCTGAGCTTAACCACTGCACACTCGTCCCATCTCCTGGGCATCTGCCTTGTCAGCAGGTGGGAGGTCAGTAAGCAGGCTGGTAGCCATCTCCTGATGGGCAGCCTCGCCCTGCAGACCCCCAGCCCACCCTCTTTCCTGGAAGCCCCTCAAAGCCGGATCTGGGAGTCTGGCACTCCCGCCACACACCCACGCTGACTGCTTCCCCATCACTGACACCCATCCATTCACACTTCCAAGCCAGCGAGCTAGAACCAGTTCTGACTCCCCCTGCCCCCCACTCTCCACATTCCATCAGCACACAGAGAGCAGAGGCTTCACGTCTCTGATGGGCCAAGTGGAACCAGGGGGCCAGGACCCAGCAGCCAGCGCAGATCCACAAAGAGGCTCGGCTCCTTTTCCCATGCATCCTGGTTCCCTGGTTCCCACTGGCCGATGGCTAATTCCTGCTCCCCTGCCCATGGGGCAAGTTCTTTGTAAATTATAAGGCCCCTAATAATGGAAATAAGTCTTACAACACTCAGGTCAAATGTACATGTACAACTATTTCCCAAAATCACATGCTGCTTGGAGATGATGGTATTCAGCATTTCACAAAGTAACCTGACACCTTCTCTGTGCTGAGTGGATCTCAGATCTTAGCTGCCCCAAGGTTATCTCCAATAACCCGTCCCCACAGATGAGGGGCTTGACCCTCAAGGAGTATAAGTTCTGCCAGAGGGGAAGGACTGCTACATTGAAGAGCAGCTCTTTCCACGATGCCTCCTGGATTAGTTTCCTGTTGCTACATAAACACACAACTGGAGAGTTAGTGACCTAGGACAGCACACACATTTGTTATCTGACAGTTTCCCTGAGACAGGAGTCTGGGCACAGCTGGCCGAGTCACCCGCTCAGCATCTTACAGTCAAACCGTCAGCCTGGCCGTGTTCTCATGTGGAAGCTCGAATGGGGAAGAATCTGCTCCCACGCTTATTCTGGTTGTTGCAGAATTCGTTCCATTTCTTGGGACCTGTATGAATGAGGACTTTGTCTGAGTCTCTGACTGAGGCTGTCTTCTGGTGGCTCCATGCCATTCCCTGCTGCCTGGCCTTCTCCAACATAACTACTTCAGGAGCCCAGTAACGGGATCCTCTCTCCAGTCTGCCCAGAGGGCATCCTCCATAATGTAACATAATCATGGGAGTGAAGTCTCAACACGTTTGCTATACTTTTTTGCTGTTCTTGTGAAAAGGTAAGTACAGGGACTTCCTTGGTAGTCCAGTGGTTAAGAATCCGCCTTGCAATGCAGGAGACGTGAGTGCGATCCCTGGTTGGAGAACTAAGATCCCACATGCCACAGAGCAACTAAGCCTGTGCTGCTGAGCCTGTGTGGTCTGAAGTACGTATCACAAATAGAGAGCCTTAGCTCTCTGCAACTAAGACCCAACACAGTCAAAATGAACAAATAAATAAAACAAAAATATTTTTTTAAAAAAAGGAAGTTACAGGTTCACCCACACACAAGAGAAAGGGAATACACAAAAGGGCGAACAGCAGGAGGAGGAAATCACTGGAGTCACAGGAGAATCTTTGCCCGATGTGCCCCCGGAAGGACGAGGGACACTCCCCAGCCCAGTGGGGCTGTCACCGGTCAGGCATCCAGAAGGTTGTGCTCACATGCACACACACACGCGTGCATATGTACACACACCCACACACCCCAAGCATCCTCCTACTGGCAGTTTCACATCAAAGACTCCATAATAACTCCATAAGAACTCTCTTGGATTCCCATTTCAGGAAATCCTCCCCAGATCCCCTGAGCAGGAAGCAGGGCAGGGGTTACTGTCCCTTCATGAGCACAAGAAACCAAGGCTTCCAGTGGGTCTGACCACACTGTCCTCAGGCCGCTTGCCTTCACTCGGCTCCTCCACCTGGCGCACAGCCCTCACCCTGGTGCCGAGGCTGTGTCACCCTCCTGTCCTGAAGCATCAGCACGGCCTCAAGCCACCGCGCTCCCTAAGCCTCGGAGGAGTCAGGGCATCACTTACCGGCAAACGTGTGTCTGCAGCCTTGTTTACAGTTGTTGAACTATTTTCGTCAAATTAATTAAATACATGCTAAATCTTCTCCACTTTGTTGTATGATAAATTAAAGATGCTAAGATTGTGAAATGCACAACAAAACCTGTTTATTCTGATAAAAGCCCGCATGACAGCCCCGAGTCAAGCATCAGATGGTCCGGAATCTGCTTCTGCCACTGGCTTTATCAGAACGGGGCTTCCGGCCACCAAGCACCTTGGTGGCTGGGGTCCCAGTGACCCCAAGTGGCTACCTGAAATGGGAACTTGAGGCTCCAAGAGCAGGAACCCATCCTGCATGACCAGAGAAGATACTGCATGGAGGCCGGGGCTGCAGAACGCAGAGTCCTCCCCAGAACCCCCTGGGGGATTTCTGCTGTTCCAGGTCAGCAGCTTGTAGGAATAATATCTAATGTGGATCTGAGGTTGTAGTATACAAACTCAAGTAATCCTCATGCAGCTCTTGGAAGGAGGTGCTGCTATTACCCCATTGCACAGAGGGGTAAGTAGAGGCATATAGCCCAGGACATAGAGGAGCCTGGGTGAGGCAGCACAGTCTGGCTAGAGTCTGTGCCTCTCACCCTGTGTGCACGGGATCCTCCTCCAGCTCTGGCATCATAGGCCAGGCTATGCTCCCTGCAATCCAGGACCCCTACCACCACCACCACCCACCCATCCACCCCACAACTAATGTCTACCTCACTCCTTTGCTTCTCAGGGCAAAGTGCTCCCTACATGAGCATGACAGGTCACCTGTGAGAATCCTTTTTACCCACACAGGGACCTCCTGGGGCTCCTGGGAGGGAGAAGGCAGGGGCATTCCAGCCAACTAAGCCACAGAGAGCCTTGCATCCATCCATCAGCCTGGAACACCGTCCTGTCCCGAGTACATGGATGCACAGATCCAAAGTGACTCCACAGTCACTGCCTATGTGGGTCGCTTGGCAAACCCCAGAGCTGTGCTTTGTTATTCCCATTTTGTGAATGGGGAGACTGAGACCCAGAGGGGAAAAGGGACTTGCTCAGCTCCCATAGAGAGATGGCAGGAGAACTAAATTTAGAGAAAAGGTTGAGCTGCCAGCTTCTGATTCCAGCACAGCCTGGTCACCCCTGTCACTCAGCATCCTCTTGGTCTAATCAGGTGCTCTGGGCATTTGGGGGCCAAAGAACACTTCACAGAGGTCTCGATGTAAGAGGAAGGGGGCCTCTGGGATGCCCCTCCCCACTTTCTTTGACGTGGGTAAGGGGGTGGGTGTCATTTGGGCTCAGGCAGGGAAGCAGAACCCTGGTGAGTATTGTAGTGTGGGAACTAGCCTCCATACCCCTGGGGAGGGTCTTGGAAGGAAAGTCCAAAGTAGGGAGCTATATGGGACTGAGGAATGTCACCAACCAGCCCTCCTTAAGCAGGGGTGCAGGTGGAGCGTGTAGAAAAAGCTGGAAGCCAAGTGTGTCTGGCTGCTGGAGTAGGAGGCCAGAGCCAGTGTAGACCCCGATGGAAGTGTCTTCACAGCCTCTGTTCTGAGGTCATAGCCAAGCATCTGGTGGAAGGTCAAGGTCGTTGTGAGCCAGGAGGGCCAGAAGTCCACAAGAGGAGGACAGAGGAAAGCACAGGGATGAACTGGAACCTGCTGGCATCACTGCGTCTGTCTTTCCCAACTCCAGCCTTGCTGGTCTCAGAGCACACGTTTCTCTTCAGGCTGACTAGAGAGGAGAGGATTCCAGGAAACAAGGTTCCAGCCCACCTGACCTGGCACGAGTCACCTCAAGGGAATGACAGAACCATTTGCTGAGACCTGGCTCCCAGGAGGGTCACCTGGTGCAGCTGTGCTTGCTGCTCACTGCTCAAGAGCACTCGGCTGAGATCAATGGGGGCTGAACCCCTGACCCTAGCGTGGAGCTGCACTTACCTGGATTCAGAGGCATCTTTTTCCAGTTTATGTAAGATGCTGTTTGAGGCGGGGCTGGGTGCAGGGAAAGAAGATATATTCCAGGTGGGATGGGGAGTATCTAAGTGCCTGTAGGGATGGCTTTCCCCATCTGTAGCCAGTGCTGAGGAAAGGACCCTCTTCCTTTAAGGGCCAGGCATGCAGGTTTCCTGTTAATGATTGGGCCAATCAATAATAGATATGGGGCATAAGACAATCATTCTAAATCCCCAGGGGACTGAGCTACGCCAGGGGAAGAGGCACAAAAGTGGGCTGAGGGGAGTGCTCTAAGGGGGAATTCTGCCCTAGGCAAAACTGTTTCAGATATAACTAGCTGCTTTTACAGGTGACGAGCCCCCTTTCTGTGGAGATATGCAAGAAGGATGCTTAGAGGGTCTAGTACAGGGGGTATTATGAAGCGTCAGGTCGCCTTTCAGCTATCTGCCCGTCCTGGGCTGTGAGTCAAAAGGAGAGGGATCTCTGAGGATGGGAGGGTGGGGCTCACCCCCTCCAGCCCACTCCAATACTTTCTCTCTGCTTACTTCTTTTTGGAACTGCTTTGGGTATTCAGAAGATTAATTTTATGTTTGTACAAAGCAGGGGATTAGAAGGGGAGGAGACTGAAGTTCTGTAGGTTGTTAGGAAAACACCATCTTAGACTGGTAAAATCGCTCTGGATACAAGTTACAGTTGAATGCCCTGCTTACCACCAACAACCTGGGGCTTTTCATCGTCGGTAATTTGCTCTCATGTTCTGCAGTCTCAGAACCGAAACACTTGGGCTCCGGGATGTTAAAAAGACAGAGTGTGGTGGGGTGGCCTCCATCCCTCAGGGCAGGGAGAGTGGGGCGTCCGACCACCAGCCCTGTTCCTGCCAGGGTCTGGGCTACAGACCTCAGACAGAATTCTTCCACAGGGACCGCTGGCTCCTCTGTCCCCTGCTGCCTCCTGTATCACTCCTCAAGGAACCAGGGGAGCGAGTGCGGCTCAGAGATGCCACCGGCTCACCCCAGCACGCACAGCAAGTTGCTGACTTCTGGTCCAGGGCTCCTTCGCTGAGTTTCCGCTTGCTCTTTAAGATCAAGGTGGAGGGAGATGCTGGACCACAGCAGGACTTTCTGCGGGGAGTGAGGGGTGGGGCGGGCCTGGGAGACACAGCTCATGCCATCCAAAATCCTATCCCTTTTCTTAAGCAGCTTTGGTTGCTGTTGTTCAATTCCCAGGGACTGCAGCACACCAGCTCCTCTGTCCTTCCGGAGTTTGCTCAGATTCATGTCCACTGAGTCAGTGATGCTATCTAACCATCCCATCCTCTGCTACCCACTTCTGTTGCCTTCAATCTTCCCCAGCATCAGGCTTTTTTCCACTGAGTTGGTTCTTCACATCAGGTGGCCAAGTAACAACTTTACTGAAATATAATTCACATACCATACAATTCACCCATTAAAAAAGTGTAAAATTCAAGGGCTTTCAGTATCTTCACATTGTTGGCAACCATTGCTACAGTTGAATTTTTATCATTTCTATCACCCCCAAAAGAAACGCTGTACTTTTTAGCAGTTACCCTCCAAGCCCTCCCCGTGGTTGCCTGAGCCTTCCCCAGCCCTTGCCAGTTGCTAATCTATTTTCTGTCTCTATGGATTCGCCAACTCTGGACATTTCATGTAAAAGAAGTCTTACAGAACTTGCCCTTTGACTGCCTTCATTCACTTAGTGTGATGTTTCTGAGGTTCATCCCTGTCGTAGTGTTGAACAGTATTTCATTACTTTTTATGGCTGCATGAAACCCCACTGTATGGATACACCATGTTTAGCTTATCCATTCCCCCACTGGTGGACATTTGAGTTGTTTCTGCTTTGGGGCTATTATGAATCGTGCTCTGTGAATATATGGGTACACGTTTTTGTGTGGATGCCTGTTTCCACTTCTCTTGGGTGATTCGACTCATAAAAGAAGAGAAAGGAGCAGACCAGAAGTGTTTTAAACGAATCTGAGGATGGGGGATAGGAAGGACAGACAGGCAGACTTCCTTGGTGGTCCAGTGTTTGAGACTTTGTCTTCTAATGCAGGGGGGTACATGTTCAACCCCTGGTCAGGGAGCTAAAATCCCACATGCCTCGTGGCCAAAAAAAAACAAAACAGAAAGCAGGAAAAATTCAGTAAAGACTTTAAAAATGGTCCACATCAAAAAAAAAATGTTTAAAGAGTTCAAGCAGGAAAAATCACAAAGGGTGAAGGTAGCCTTGGCAGGCTTCCTAGAGGAGGAAGCACACACTGGGGCTTAGAGGAGAGAAGTGAATTAGAGGAAGAAGCTGGGAAAGGCATCCCTTATTGCAGAAACAGCCTGAGCAAAGGCACGGAGAGGAGGTGATGAGGGCCCTATCCTAGTACCCCGACGTCTTTTGACAAAGCCTTTGACCCAGAACTGTGGGAGGTGTGAGGCCCTCCCTGGATCGGCAGCATCAGCAGCACCTGGGAACTTACTAGAAAAGCAGATTCTTGGGCTCCACCCAATCTGCTGAATCAGAGACACTGGGGATGGGGCCCAGACTGATAACTCTTTCCAGTATGAGACCCACTGCTATTGATGCTGCAGGCTAAGGCATCACACCTAGTTATGAATGGCATAGAGGGGGAGAGGAAAAAGACCCAGGATGCCATCACTGCGGCTACAGCCCCTGTCCGCTCCCAGCCCCAAATCACAGCTCCCAAGCCCTGTCTTTGCCCACATGACTCCCTCCCCCCGGGGATGTGTCCCATGTTTTAGGATGTGGCCTAAGGCTTACCTCTTCTTTGTCATGTATCATCCCACCACCAGCTGACCACTGGCCCTTTCTCTGTGTTCCAATCTCCACCCAATCCCAACCCACCCATTCTTTATATCCTCTGCAGGGGCCAGCATGAGCTGAGCATACAGCAGGTGCATAACACAGATCACAAACCAGGGAAGAGTCAATGAATCAATGATCCCTGGAGGCAGTGGGGAAGCATCCTCTGTCTGGGTGCTGGTGTCTTGGCTGTTCACGCTGGCTGAGAATTCCCCGTCCAGACCGGGAAGGATGGCCCAGCAATTCCCACCACCACACAGACGACTCTCACAGTCGTGCAAGTCCAAAGGAGCCAGGCATGCTATGATACTGTGCGATCCCATTTATCTGCAGCCCCACATCCCTGGTGACTCAGATAGTAAAGAATCTGCGTGCAATGCAGGAGACCCGGGTTCAATCCCTGGGTCGGGAAGACCTCCTGGAGAAGGGAAAGGCTACCTATTCCAGTATTCTTGCTTGGAAAATTCCACAGACAGAGGAACCTGGTGGGCTACAGAGCAAGGGTCACAAAGAATTGGACAGGACTGAGTGATTAGCACTTTCACTTTCCACACTGGTATGTGCATAGGAGGGAGTGGATCTGATTTTCAGACAGATCAGCAATGATGTTGGGAATGAACTGAGACACTCAAGAAGTTTTCCTGGAAGGAGAAGATGGGGGTGGAGGGCATGGAAGACCAGGCCGCTGTCAGCAAACATCTGCAAAGATGCCCGAGAAAGAGAAGTATACTGACTGGTCTGGGACCTCAGGTGGCTGAGCCATCAGCAATGGGTCAGAGTTGTATTCAAATAAGGAAGCCACTTGATGGAGTGAGTTCCCCACAAGGGAGGTGTATAAGTAGAGACTGCGCCTCCACCCAGCTGGGATGGTGTTGGCAGGATTCCTGCATGGGATGAGAATCCTCCAGTCCTGAAATTCTAAGAAAAGGAGATGAAGAACAGGAGCAACGTGAAGGAAGGTAGAGCAAAACAGGGCCCAAGGCGAGAAAGGAGATGCCGCAATAGCAGCTGCTGGAACAGCAGCTCAAGATGGAAACATGCCCTTATTTGTGAGGAGTTTGTTTCAGCAAATGAGAGACAGTGATGGTGACCGGGCTGTCTTCTGAAATGAATACCATCTGGGAAAAAAATACCAAATTCAACAGGACTCATTTCTTTCCCCCACTAATGAACTAAGCCAAGTTTTGTGCCCATTCCAATTTATCTGTTTAGAAAGAAGCTCTTTCTTTCCAGGAGCTGGACCGTCCTTTAGCCAGACGAGGGCTCATGACCACAGAGAAGTTCCATGTCTGAGGCTTTTTGGTTAAATGACGTTTCTTGTGAAATGTATCCGCTCACACAGAGTAAATTAAATGTATAGGTATGGTTTATATGATAAACATGATATTGACACCCAAGTACCTATTCCCTGGATTAAGAGCTAGAATATTACAAGAACCTTAGAAGCCCCCTGTATGACTTTGAGGGCAACCACTGTTCTAAACTTCATTTTAATTACTCCCTTGCTTTCCTTTAAAACCACCTACAGTTCAGTTCAGTTCAGTTGCTCAGTCATGTCTGACTTTTTGCGACCCCATGGACTTCAGCATGCCAGGCTTCCCTATCCATCCCCAACGCAGTTTGCTCAAACTCATGTCCATTGAGTCAGTGATGCCATCCAACCATCTCATCCTCTGTCGTCCCCTTCTCCTCCTGCCTCCAATCTTTCCCAGCATCAGGTCTTTCCAGTGAGTCAGTTCTTTGCATCAGGTGGCCAAAGGGATACATGTAGGCCAAAACCACCTACCTGTATCCCTAAATCGTATGTTTTTTATTTTGCTTGCCCATGACCTTAAATGAACTCAAACTGCATACATATTTCTATGACTTTCTTCTTTTGCCAAATATTGCTTAGAGTTTTATTTACGTTGATGTGTGTAACTATGTGTGCGCTGTTATGTCCAACTCTTTGTGACCCCATGGACTGTAGCCCGCCAGGCTCCTCTGTCCATGGGATTTTTCCAGGCAGAGAATACTCGGCTGGACTGCTGCTTCCTGCTCCAGGGGATCTTCCCGACCCAGGGATACAATGCATGTCTCCTGCGCCTCCTGCACCGATAGGTGGTTTTTCTACTGCTGAGCCATTGAGGAAGCCCCTATGTAACTATATTTACTTTGTTTTTATTCTCCATAGTATCTTACTCCATGAATATGGATATTTTTGACTGATGTGAATTGAAGACATTTAAAAAAATTTTTTTAAGTATACTGGTTTTCTTGTTATCTACTTATTATTTATTGGTAAGTTAATTTTACTGTGGTTCTAGAACAGTCTTACAATACACATCCCTTGAAATGTGTTGAAGCTAGCTTTATGAACTAACGTGTGGTCATTTTTCATAAATATTCATGTGCCTTGAAAAATATAAATATTCCCCTCTAGTTGGGTATTTAATACAATGTTCTCTGTGTATCTGCTTGACCAAGTTTGTGATATATACCATTAAATCTTTTAAATACTTTCTGATTTTTATCTACTTGATTTATTGATTATTGTAGGCAATAATTTTAACTGTCCCATATCATGTTGGACTTTCATATTCCCTGTTATATCTCTCTATTTTGGCCTTAAATATTTTAGGCTGTGTTATTAATGCATTAAAAAAATAAGAACTGGGGACTTGCCTGGAGGTCCAGTGGTTAGCATTTCACCTTCCACCCTGCAGGAGATGCAGGTTTGATTCCTGGTTGGGGAGCTAAAATCCCACAGCCTCGTGGCCGAGAAAACACACACACACACACACACACACACATATATGGGCTTCTCTTGTGGCTCAGCTGGTAAAGAATCTGCCTGCAATGCAGGAGACCTGGGCTCGATCCCTGGGTTGGGAAGATCCCCTGGAGAAGGGAAAGGCTACCCACTCCAGTATTCTGGCCTGGAGAATGCCATAGACTGTATGGGGTCGCAAAGAGTAGGGCATGACTAGCGAATTTCACTTCACTTCACTTCGTGTATATGTGTGTGTGTATATATATATGCACACACACACACAAAACAGAATCAATATTGTAACAAATTCAATAAAGACTTTAAAAATGATCCATGTCAGAAATATCTTTTAAAAAAAATAAGAATTTTTCTACCTTTCTGGTGAATTAACTCTTCTTATTCCTCATTGATCTTCATCTTTCGTAAAACTTCTTGCCTTAAAGGCAATTTTTCCTGACATTAATACAGCTTCCCATTTTTCTTTTTCCATCTGCTGTAACATAGTTTCCCATCTTTTGCTTTTCAGTCTTTCTGTGTCCTTATGTTTTGCGTGCATACCTTGTAAACAGCGTATGGTTCGGTTTTACTTTAATGTTACTTGACAGTCTTTGTCTTTTAACTAAAGTCTTTCCATGTATATTTTAGTGATTGGTGGTCAGTTGGGGTTTATTTCCACCGTCTTATTGTATTTTCTAACGTGACCTGCATTTTCTGCTTCTTTCCTTCTTTTCCCTGTCTTGTTCTGATCTGTGTTTTGATATGTGTGTTTTGATCATGTTTTGATACGACTGCCATAATATTGCAACAGATAACCCCAAACTCTCGGTGGCTCATAACTATGCAAAGGTGCTTCTCACTCTCAGTCTGAGGCTGGGTACAACTCTGCCTGCTCGTCCCTTTATTCTGTATTGTGGGTTGACTCCAAGAATAGGCTCGCTGAGACCGGGCTTAAGGTTTACAGGCTCTCTAGGGCAGGTGGCAGTGGCAGGAACACCGGAGACAAAGCCAAGCTGTGCAAGACACCGAAGCCTCTGCTGGGGCCACATCCACTCATGTTCCATTGGCTGAATCTAGTCACGTGGTCAAGCTCAAGGTCGGTGGAGTGGAGTACCTATTCTTCCCATGGAATGAGGCATAGCCGGAGTGAACACTTGCTAACGGATGATACATTCCACCACGAGTGAATGAAGTTTTTAGGAGGATTTCTTCTCTCTCTATTTTTCCATTTTATTTTCCCACCGTGCCCTCATTTGTTTGAGTAATAGGTTACACGGCTATTCTTTTAGCCTTTATGCTATTTTAATAGGCATACTTAATAAATTCTGAATTTAACATATTTCCCCCTCCTGACAAATATGAGAACTCTTTAACTGAAATCACTTCTTCCAATTGCCGTGCTATTTTTGACCAGCCTTTTAGTGCTAAACCATTTCCCTGAACATACATTAGACATTATTCTGTTTTATATAAGCAATGTTAATTTTTGCCCCCACATTTACCATTAATTTTTTCCCTCTATTCCTTTTTGCATCTCACTCTTTTCACCGGAGAGCTTGCATTCCTCAAGCACAACCAAATTTTATCTTATAAAGGTCCGGCTGATGGGACTTCCCTGGCTGTCCACATTCACCTTCCAAAGGAGGGGATGTGGGTTGGATCCTTGGTTGTGGAACTAAGAGTCTCTGCAGCCAAGAAAAAATATCAAAACATAGAACAGAAGCAATATGGTAACAAATTTCATAAAGATTTTTTTTAATGGGCCATATTAGAAAAAACATTTTTAAAAACCTGGTCTGGCTGAATTTTCATGTATCTGAAAATGTCTTTATCTCCTTGCTGTTGTGATTCAGTCACTAAGTCCTGTCTGACTCTTTGTCATCCCATAAACTGCAGCATGGCACGCCAGGCTTCCCTGTCGTTTATCTCCTATTCAGGCTGAATATAGAACTGATTCATTCATTCAGCATACACTTATTTAGGGGCCTATTGCATGCCAGGACTTATTCTAGGGATTTGGGATGCCTCAGTGAAGAAAACTCCAAACTTCCTGCCTTTGAAGATTTTACATTCTAGAAGACAAAGTAGGGATAAGAAACAAAGAGGACAAACCAAGTGTCTTGTATATTGCAAAGTGAAAACCCACATCAAAAAGAAAAGGAGAGCAAGATGAGGGGGGTCAGATATGCCTGCAGAAGAGACGGTGGTCAGGGTAGACCTCTGCGAGAGTGACTTGTGAATGCTTATCTGAAGGAAGAGGATTCCAGTTGGTGCAGAGGAATAGTGCAAAAGACCCAAGACGACAGTGTGGTTGGCACATTCAAGGAACAGCAAGGCAGACTTCCCTGGTGCTCCAGTTGTTAAGACTCTCAGTGCAGGGGGCACAGGTTCAATCTCTGGTTGAGGAACTAAGATCCCACATGCCTCAGTGAAAGTGAAAGTAGCTCAGTTGTGTCTGACTCTTTGCGACCCCATAGACTATAGAGACCCTGGAATTCTCCAGGCCAGGATACGAGTGGGTAGCCTTTCCCTTCTCCAGGGGATCTTCCCAACCCAGGAATCCACATGCCTCAAGGTGTGGGCAAAAAAAAAAAAAAAATCCAAGGGACAGCAAAGAAGCCAGAGTGGAGAGAACGCAGTGTGTGAAGGGAAAGAAATGAGAGGCAGTCAGAGCTAACAGAGGGTCTTGCAGCTTTTGTAAAGGCTTTGAGCCAAGTGAGCAGTACTGTAACATTTCAAGCAAAATGACATTTATCTGAGTTTTTGTAATGATCCTTCTGCCTGCTGTGCTGATAGATAAAAGTAATTTTATTTCAGCATATTGAAAATACTATTTTCCACTGCCCTCTCACTTCCATTGTTGCTGTTGGGTAGTTAAGAGGCCCCGGGAGATTCTGGGGTGCTGGTGGGAGACCCAAGTGGGGAACACCTCCTCCTCCCCCATGGGCCTTGTAGCTGGAGGTCCCTGGGTTCTGCTGGGCTCCCCCTCCTGGCCCCACTCATGCCTTGTCAGTCCTGGGGAGGAGGGGGCCCCCTATAAAACGTATGTTGATGACCATCATTCA
>SJXQ01009673.1:431963-456452 GCA_006408695.1 Aepyceros melampus | reverse complement strand
CCCACTCAGATGCAGCCAAGTGTCCCCCTGGCTTCAACAGTGGGGTGAGGGGCACCAGTGTCCCCCCCCCCGGGGGCCACCCCAGAAACCCCTTGATGTGTCCTAGGGAGAGAGGTGAAGGCAGGAGGCCGGGCTCCAAGGTGTCAGCCTCAGCAACACAGCCTGGGCGCAGACTGGATCCTGTACACCCAGTGGGCCCATGCAGCCCTCCCACTGAGCTTCTTTACATGTGGCCAAACTCATTTGCATCCCCACCTCTGAGGCTCCCACTGCTCCAAGTCCCCACTGTGCAAGTGAGGAAGCTAAACATCAGAGAGGGAGGAGACTTTCCTGAGGCCACACAGCAGGCAGGCAACAGAGTCAGGGGCCCGGTTCCTCCCCACTTACTCTCCACGTTGACTGTCGGTGAGCTTTTCCACTTTCTTGCTCACAGACTCCACATCCCTTCCCTCCCTCCCAGCTCCTTCCCACTCCCTACAGCCCTCCTCCTCTTAGCTGATCATTCTGGGAGAGGACCTGGGGGCCGGGATGGGGGAATGGGAAGGGGACCAGAGGACCATGGCTTGGGGTCACAAAGTTCCAAGGCGGGGGGAGGACCCTGTGGCCACAGTGTAGCCAGGGCAGCCACCTTCATGACCCACAAAGTGGGTGCTCTACTGCCCACCCCAAATCTCCTTAAGGTCCAAAGGACCATCCCCACTGGTTGGGAAAGTGATCCATTATCCTTTGCTGAGAAGAGCCGCCCCACCTGAGGCCAGGCCCTTGCCCAGAGCAGCCCGTGCCATGAGTGATGGGTGCAGGGTGGCAAAGGCCCAGCCCCAGCGAGGAGGTCCTGCAGGCTGGCTGATGTCCATCTGCAACTCCCAGCTCTCCCTCTGTGCCCCCCGTTGCTATCCCCCACCTGAGTGCTGATCCCTGAAGCATCCCTATTAAACTCCCCCCACCAACACACACACACACCCCATCCAGAATCCACTTTCAGGGACCCTGACCTTCTAGAACCATCCTTTCATGTGGAATTCCGGGTCTTTTCTTCCCTCTGCCCATCCCTACTTCCTCCTTTCCCCAAAACCCCAGACCCACCACCTGCTGTCCATTACCCCAGCCCAGCTCATGCTCCTGGCTCCTCTACTCCCTCAGAAGGGACGACAGTGCCGTCAAGCTAGAAATACCACCCAGGCACCCCTGTCGAGAGTCTCCAGAGATCAAGGACCCCTCGGTGCCCTTCGTAGCCCCGAGGTCTGCTGTGCCACTCTCATCTTCGAGATGAAGAAGCATCATTGGCACAGCTGGAACATGTCAGCACGCAGACTGCAGCTGGTTGTCATCCAGCACCCAGCTCGCAGCTGCCTCAGCCGACCTCCTAAAACAGCCTCCCTCGCTGCTGGCTTTGTGAAAAACTCAGCCTCTTCACTCCCCTGCCCTCGCTGGTGCCTTGGAGGAAGAATCACATTTCCCAAGGACTTCTTTCATTCATTCACTCCGCCATTCATTCATTCAACAAATACATTTTGAGCCTCTACCTTTTACCTGACACTGTGTTTAGTGCTGGGGGCACCTTGGTGAAGAAGGACAAAGTCCTTATCCTCTCAGAGCTTACATTCTATGGAGGGAGACACACAATAAACACGATAAATAAGTAAAATAAATATATGCTGAGTCAGGCACTTCCCTGGTGGCCCAGTGGTTGAGAATCCACCTTGCAGTGCAGAGGACGTGGATTCAGTCCCTGGACGGGGAACTAAGGGCCCACATGTCGTGGAGCAACTAAGTCTGTGTGCAGAAACTGCTGGAGAAGGCAGTGGCACCCCACTCCAGTACTCTTGCCTGGAAAATCCCATGGATGGAGGAGCCTGGTGGGCTGCAGTCCACGGGGTCGCAAAGAGTCTGACACTACTGAGCGACTTCTCTTTCACTTTCACTTTCATGCATTGGAGAAGGAAATGGCAACTCACTGCAGTGTTCTTGCCTGGAGAATCCCAGGGACAGGGGAGCCTGGTGGGCTGCTGTCTATGGGGTCACACAGAGTCGGACACGACTGAAGTGACTTAGCACAGAAACTGCTGAGCCCACACGCCACAACTAGGGAGTCCCTGAGCTGCAACAAAAGATCCCGCATGATGCAATGAAGATCCTGTGTGCTGCAACGAAGAGCCAATGCAGCCAAACAAATAAGTAAGCAAATATTTTAAATATATACATACACACACGAGGTCAGATAGTGGTAAGTGCCAAGGAGAGAAAGGGGGCCTGAAAGGCTTGGGGTGGGGCCAAGAGGGTGACAAGACAGTGTGATCAAGGGAGGCCCCACAGGGAAGGGGACATTCAGCTAAGGGTTGCAAGGCCCACTGGTGAACGATGGGGCATGTGGAGCCCTTTTCCTGGGCTCTTGGTGGGGGTGGGGATGCTCCTCCATTCAGGGCCTGAGCAGAGTAGATAGCCCACCCCACCACGCCCCTACTTGTCTATCCAGTGGTCCTGATCGCGTGGCCAGCAGGGCTCAGGGCCACCCACCCAGGAGAGGCAGGCTGTGAGAAGGCAGAAAGCCCCCTTGTTCCTGGGGGGACAGCCAGGGCTCCCTAATTCTAAGCCCTGCCCAAGCCCAACTCCCCACCCTGGAGCCCCTTCCTAGCACCAGGACCTCAGGTGCCTCCTAGTGCAAAACCAGCTGCATGCTCCTTGAAGAGATGACTGGTGTTGGCAGAACCCAGAGACCCCACACGAAGGGAACCACTTGCCCAGAGATGTCATATGTTCCCCAGAGCAGAGTGGAGTGGGCCCCACCTACTGGCTTCAACCAGGGCCCCTAGGGCCTGCGGAAGATGTACCTGGTCAAGGTCGTCCTGGGCAGAGTTCCTGGGAACACCCAACCGTCAGCACAGCCCACAGATGCGTTAGCCGGCCTCCATGTCTTTCTCTCTGTCAGGCACCCAGCCAGGGCAAGGCCCAGGCTAGATCCTTGTGGCCTGCCACTAGAGACCTTTGGTGAATCTGTGCTGGCTGCCCTCTCTGATGGCCAAAAGGAATGGGAGATAAATGCCATGTTCTCCCCACTATGTGACCAAAACACCTCTCTTTGGCTCTTTGTATGTGGAGGAAAGCCTGAGGAGGAGCCAAACGGAAGACTGAAAACATGAGAAATACAAAACCAACTGCACAGGCTCCTTTGGAACTGAGCTGACCCCGGGAGGTGTCTGAATTCACAAAATTCTTAGGACTATCGAAAGTGTTAGTTGCTCAGTCATGTCCAACTCTCTGCGACCCCATGGACTGTAGCCCGCCAGGCTCCTCTGTCCGTGGAATTCTCCAGGCAAGAATATTAAAGTGGGTTGTTATTTCCTTCTCCAGGGGATCTTCCCGACCCAGGGGTTGAACCTAGGTCTCCTGCATTGCAGGCAGATTCTTTACTGTCTGAGCCATGAAGGAATAATAATAACAATGATCACTTCCCTATAGTCCACTAAGTGATTACTATTTTTACCTTTTGGCCATGCCATGTAGCATGCAGGATCCTAGTTCCCCAACCAGGGATCAAACCCTTGACCCCTGCAGTGACAGCTCCAAGTCTTAACCGCCGATCTCCCAAAAAAGATTTTCCTGGTTTCTTTGGCCGTACTGTGCAACATGCAGGATCTTAGTTTCCTGACCAGAGATCAAACCTGGGCCCCCTGCATCAGCTGGTTAGTGACGTTAATTCCATCTGCAACCTTTTTTCTCCCTGGCCACCGAAGGTGACATCTTCACAGGTTCCTGGAAATAGTACACGGGCATCTTTATGGGGGAGATCGGGGAAACAGTATTATTCTACCCACCACACCCACTTTCTTTACTGGGTGGTTATTAAATTGAAATGAGTTTGGGGAATTTCTTGGCTGTCTGGTGGTTAGGACTTGGTGTTTTCACTGCTGAGGCCTGGGTTCAATCCCTGGTTGGGGAACTAGGATCCCACAAGCCCTGTGGTGGGCCAAAAAAATGCATTTGTTTGATGAGAGCCTCAAGCACAGTGACCATCAAAAACTGATGTCTGGGACTTCCCTGGTGGTCCAGTGGCGAAGACTCTGCACTCCCAATGCAGGGGATCTGGGTTCGATCCCTGGTTGGGGAACTATGTCCCTCACCCCACAACCAAAGATCCCACACGCCATAACTAAGACTCAATGCAGCTAAATAAATAGATAAATATTTTTTAAAGTAGATATTTAAGAAGTGGCCCCTCTGGGTATTTGTGTTTTATATTAAATTATTTAATAAAAAGCCATCTAGTGGGAAGTGCAAATGCAACGGGGAAATGCAAATCAAAACCACAAGGAGATATCACCTCATATCATACCTGTTAGATGCCTGTCACCAAGAAAACAAGAGAGAACACGCACTGGTGGGATGCGGAGAAAAAGGAGCCTTTGCGAACTGTTGGTAGGAACGTAAGCTAGTGCGGCCACTATGAGAAACAATACGGAGGTTCTCAAAAAATTAAAAATAGAACCACCAGATGATCGAGTAATCCTGCTTCGGAGTGTTTATTCAAAGAAGATGAAAGTGGGATAAAAAGATGTCTGCTCCTGTGTTCATTGCGGTGATGTTCACAAGAGCCAAGACCTGTGAAAATCTAAGTGTCGACCAATGTGTGAAAATCGCTCAGTCATGTCCATCTCTTTGTGACCCCATACACTATACAGTCCGTGGAATTCTCCAGGCCAGAATACTGGAGTGGGTGGCCTTTTCCTTCTCCAGGGGATCTCCCCAACCCAGGGATTGAACCCAGGTCTCCCACATTGCAGGTGGGTTCTTTACCAGTTGAGCCACAAGGGAAGCCCAAGGGTACTGGAGTGGGTAGCCTATCCCTTCTCCAAGGGATCTTCCCAACCCGGGAATTGAACCGGGGTCTTCTGTGTTGCAGGCAGATTCTTTACCAACTGAGCTACGAGGGAGAGAATCCCACCAATGGGTGAACGCTAAAGCAGATGTGATATATACAAATCATGAATATGATTCAGCCATGAGAAAAGAGGAAATCTCGCCATTTGTGACAACATGGAGGAAGCTCGAGGGCATTGTGCTAAGTGAGATAAGCCAGACACGGAAAGACAAGGTATCACTCACACATGGAATCTTAAAAAAAAAAAGAGTCCAACCCTTGGACACAGAGTAGAAAAGTAGTTGTTGGGGGAAATAAGAAGAGATAAGTAAAAAGGCACAAACTTTTAGCTTTAAGATGAATAAGCTCTGAGGAACTAATGTGTAACACAGCAACTCAAGTTGATAATCCTATGTTATATAATTGAAATTTGCTGAGAGTCAAACTTGAGCTCACACACACACATACATACACAGGATAAATATGCGAGGTGATGGACATGTTAATTAACTAGATGGGGAGACTCTTTTGACACTGTTAGTGTGTTCTAATCACCAAGATGCATCTTATAATTTTGTTTGTCAATAATACCTCAATAAAGCTGAAGTTTAAAAAAAAAAAAAAGATAGAATATGGTCTCCTCACTAAAGGGATCACTTATAGGATCCATGGAGGTCTTCCCTTGTGGGCCAGTGGCTAAGAATCCATGCTCCCAATATAGGGGGCCTGGGTTCAATCCCTGGTCAGGGAACTAGATCCTGAGTGCCACAACTGAAAAAGATGCTGCAACTAAAGATTTCCGCCTGCCATGACAAAGATGGAAGATCCTGTGTGCTGCAACTAAGACCTGATGCAGCCAAGTAAATAAATAAAAATAAATATTAAAAAGAAATGGATCAACCGTCAAGTCACCCCTGCACCTCAAGCCCATCCCTGGTCAGCTACAGGCCTGTCCATGAGGGGTCCCTGGGGCAAGTTCTCCCCCTTGTTGGAGACCCTCAGCCCCCTGCTAGGATACCCTCCTGGGAGGTGAGCTGGCCTGAGTCGTGTGCCAAGATTTAATTAGCCACAACCAGACCTACAAACTCTGGAATTGCTGGGGGTGATCCAGACCTGGCATTCCCCTAAACAACCCCAGGTGCAACAGGCTGGGGGGCCACCTCCGAGTCAGCCCAAATCAGCTGGCTCCTGGCCTCCAGAAGTGCTGGTACTTGTGGCCCACTGAGCTTTCTGGCTCTTCCTCAGGTGTTTCAAAAACCCTGGCCTAAGTGAATTTGCTACTTGAGGTCTTGTACACTTAAAGTGAAATTCAAGCCGTTGATTCCAGGGTCTGATGTTACAGGCTTGTTTTACAAAAATGACATGCAAAGTCCTAGGATCCTTCAGTCCTTTTCCTTGAGAGACTGGAAGTCAGATTTCTCTTGTAAGGTATGCCCTGCATTTTCAAAGGTCTAGGGAGGAAGAACAAGTTTAGGCTGCTCAAGTCCTCGTTGCAGTGGCAAGCCTCCACTCCTGGCTCCCATGGACAGTTGGGCAGTCTTTGCACTGCACAAATGCACCTGGTTGGGGTTTGGGAAGGGGTGGGGGAGGGGCTGAGATCCAGCCCACACCGCACTCTCCAATAGCATGTATAACCTCCAGTTGGCTCCTCCCACAGGGGGAGGCACCAAGGCCCAGTACTGGCTCGAACTCAGCTTCTCGAACTAGACACCCATCAGGGACAGCGCCTGATCCTACCTCACGCCATCAGGACGCTGCCTAAGCCAAATACAACACATTTCACAACCGTACGGTCGCAAGTTGACAAGGACCAGTTGTATTATATGATGTTTCTTTTCTGTTCAAGGAGACAAGGCTATGGGTCAAAGCTTAGCTATCATTGCAACATCAGTTTTTCCACTCGATTGTCTAGACCCTTATGTTCAATTTCTACGCTCATCTTATCTGGACCCTACAGGCACGGGGCTTGGGGGGCAGCCCTGCCACACCCTTTGAGACACCCTTCGAGACACCCCCTAGGGACACTCTGGGACCTTCTGACCTCACTTTTGGGAGACAGTCAGAAAGCAAGGGCAGATACAAGGTGATAAGAGTGACCTGAGGTACTGCAGGACTGTCCAGAGGGGGAGGGCACTGAGGCCCTCTTTCCACTACACATGCTCAACAGTTTCTCACTGGTGTGGACAGGCCATCTCTGGTGTAACATGACTCTCTGGGCTTCAAAAGGCTGCCTGGTTTGTGTCTCATTTGTGAGAAGGCTGATATTTGAAACCTCCGTGTCACCCCAGAGCCCAGATGCCATGAGCAACACGAGCTGTTCTGGTGGTCTATTGCTACATAGCTAGCCACCCCCAAACATAGTGGCTTTAAAAATATAATTATGATCTTCCTCATAGTTTTATAGAGCCAACCAAGTTCAGCTGTGTGAGTGGCTCTGGCCTAGGGTTGCTCATGTATTTGCAGTTAGGTAGCAGCAGGAATGAGAGTCCCCTGAAGACTTGGCTGGGCCTGAAATCCAGGATGGTTTCTTTATTCACACATATGGCACCTCAGCAGGGGCCTGGGCCAGATCCCTCTTCCCCTTCCCTCCCCCTCAACCCCTACCTCCTGCACCAGACTTCTCTGTGTGGTTAGCTTGGGCTTCCTTGCAACATGGTGGTCTCAGAGTAGTCAGACTTCTAACATGGCAACTGGCTTCCCCCAGGGCAAGCCTTAGGAGAGATCCAAGTGGGAGCTGCAGAGCCTTCTCTTGATATGGGCTTAGAAGACACATAGTCAAGTTCACTGCATTCTATTGGTGCCCACAGGAACAGCCCATATTCAAGGGGAGGGGCTATGAATAGCAGGAGGCATGGTTCATTGTGGGCACCATTTTTGGAGACTGTCTACCGCAAAGGGGTCTTCCTTAGAGCAGGGGTTGGGGGATGGATGGGGGAAGAAGGCCAAAGGCAGCCAGGGAAGGACAATCTGACTTCCCTCTGGCTCAGAACTGAGCTGGACTTTTTCAGAAAGATCATCATTCACTGATTTCCCAATTGTTCTCTGGCGCCTGCCACAGTGATAACTCTGTAACAGCCCTGTCCTCAGGGTGCCCAGAGTCACCTATTGTCAGGAATATATCTATTTCCTATAGGAAGTTGTCCTTCAAGGTGGGAAAACAATGTGGGATATTTCCATCCTCATTATTCAATCTAATCATTGATTAAAGATCTATATTTTTAATTAACTACAGTTCACTTTATGGTCCAGCTAATTCAGAAATGCTCTGGAATTTTGTCCTTAAGCACAGTCCCAAAATTACTTAATTCACTAGCTGATTTATAGGCAGACCAAGGAAGTACCCAGCTCTATATCTTTCCATTGTATGATTCTGACCAAGCTTTTCCCTTTTCAAGTCTTGGTTTTCTCCTGTTAGAGAAAGGATTACAGGAGGGAGGTGAGGTTGACCAGATGACTGGACTCTAAGAGACACCAAATGACCAATGGGTTCAAAATAGTAGTTAGCAGTTTAGTCGCTAAGTCATGTCCAACTCTTGCAACCCCATGGACTGTAGCCCCCCAGGCTCCTCTGTCCATGGGATTCTCCAGGCAAGAATACTGGAGTGGGTTACCATTTCCTCCTCCAGGGAATCTTCCCAACCCAGGGATCAAACTTGTGTCTCCTGCATTGCAGGCAGATTCTTAACCATCTTAGCTGCCAGGGAAGCCAAAATACTTCTATGGCCTTGGGCAAGTCCCCACCCCAGTCAGGGCTCTTAACCTCCCACCTGTAACATAGGTATGTCAGACAAGGTGACTCTAGGGTCCTTCGAGGACTATCATTCTTTAATTCAGACTCCCGCTTGGACCCACTTAGGCATTTGCAACAATGCATCCATCACTTTAGAACTGGGATTTAAGCCCAGCTGTTCAGTGCAGATTGTTATTCCCAGATCCAAGCCCCCCGAGCAGTTCACACCATTGTGGATAGACAGACCCTCCCATGGAAACTGATCCAGAATCCATTCACTCACACCCAGCTACAACTGAGTGATGGGCCAGGCTAGGTGGCAGTCTGGTATAGGAGAAAAGATTGAGATGAAGGGTCAACCAGGCTGGGTAAAAATCCAGCTCCTGCTGGGTAAAAATCCAGCTCCTACTTGGGGATGCACGACCTTGAGAAATTCCTTAACCTTTCTGAGTCTTGGGTTCCCCATCTGTAGAATGAAGGTCCCAATCACACCTCCCAGGAGAAGCCCAAGAATTCGAGATCCTATCTGAGGAATCTTGATGTAGTGTCTGATATTTTTCCAGCTGCATGCCGGAAAGCGACGTCTGTCTGGAAGGCAGTGGCGCTGATTCTTGTCACTGGTGCAGAGCCTTCCCTGAGATAATTTAGGAGATCTGCTCTTGGGAGGGCTCTGAGGGCAGAGCTGCCATCTCCCGTCGGCCACGGGATGGATAGGTCCCTAGCCAAGCTGGCAGGGCCATCCATGCTGCCGCCTCCAAAGATGCTCTGGGCTGTCGCACTCTCCCGCACGCCGTGCTAAAAAATGACTCCAAAGAAAAGTAAGCAGACACTCCAGGCCATAAATATTTCAGAGCGGAATGAACGTCCTTCCCCCAGCACCGACTCGCCGTATATATTATTTATAAAACCATAACTTGAGTTGAAAGGTAGTCGTCTAAAGAATAGACAGTCTCGCTCAGATCTACTTGGTGGTTGGAAAAACGACCGAGAAGGAGAGGAACTGGTGTCTGAGCTGATGCCACAGGAGGACGTGTGGCCCCGCCCCCCAGCTCCCGCCTGACCCAGAGGGACCGGACTGGACTGCAAGGAGAAGCACCAGACACCAGCAAACTGCTGGGCTTCCACAGCCCAGGGCCTCCCTGGGTTTACAGGAAGTCTCCACCAAATTACAAACAAAACTCCACAAGTTAAAAAAAACCTTCTAGAAAAATGGTACAGATGAACCTATTTGCAGGGCAGGAATAGAGATGCAGATGAAGAGAACGTACATGTGGGTACCAGTTGGGAAAGAGTGGGTGGGACAAATTAAGAGAGTAGCATTGACGTGTACACACTGCTGCTGCTGCTGCTGCTAAGTCGCGTCAGTCGTGTCTGACTCTCAGCAACCCCATAGACGGCAGCCCACCAGGCTCCGCCGTCCCTGGGATTCCCCAGGCAAGAACATTGGAGTAGGTTGCCATTTCCTTCTCCAATATATACACTACCATGTGTAAAACAGAGCTGGTGAGAGCTGCTGTATAGCACAGGGAGCTCAGCTCGATGCTCTGTGATGGCTTAGCCAGGCGGGAGGGAGGTGGGATGGGAGGGCGGTCCAAGAGGGAGGGGATATATGTATACACATAACTGATTTTCTTCATTGTACTGCAGAAACTGGGCTTCCCTGGTGGCTCAGCTGGTAAAGGATCCACCTGCAATGCGGGAGATCTGGTTTGATCCCTGGGTTGGGAAGATCCCCTGGAGAAGGGAACAGCTACCCACTCCAGTATTCTGGCCTGGAGAATTCCATGGACTGTATAGTCTGTGGGGTCGAAAAAAGTCTGACACGACTGAGAGACTTTCACTTTCACTTTTCACAGCAGAAACTAATACAACATTGTAAAGCAATTATGTGCTTAGTCTCTCAGTTGTGTCCAACTCTTTGCAACCCCTGGACTGTAGCCCACCAGGCCCCTCTGTCCATAGGGATTCTCCAGGTAAGAATACTGGAGTGGGTTGCCATGCCCTCCTCCCGGGGATCTTCCCAACTGAGGGACTGAGCCCAGGTCTCCCGCATTGCAGGCAGATTCTTTACCAGCTGAGCTACTGGGGAAGCCCAAAAAACAATTATATTCCAATAAGAAAAATCTTCATCCACCTTTTTAGTAGGGAATGGAGCTCATCACAAGAGAAGAGGCTGAGAAGGGCTGTTAAAAGCCATAGGATGAGCAGAAAGAGCCCTCAACCAGGAATTGGGAGACCTGGATCCTAATTCCGGTTTTGCTTTTTCATGGTGTGACATCCGGCAGTCACTGTGCCTCCTGGGCTCGATTTTCCCATCTATGAATTGGGAGGCTAAGTGGTCCGTCAGTCCCAGCATCCCTGTCCTACAGCAGATGCTTGGTAACATCTTTTCTCTCTAGAAATAAAGCTCATTGGTGCGTCAGTCTATCCACATCGGTTCAGTTCAGTTCAGTGGCTCAGTCGTGTCCAACTCTGCAACCCCATGGACGGCAGCACGCCAGGCCTCCCTGTCCATCACCAACTCCCAGAGCTACTCAAACTCATGTCCATCGAGCCATTGATGCCATCCAACCATCTCATCCTGTGTCATCCCCTTTTCCTCCTGCCCTCAACCTTTCCCAGAATCAGGGTCTTTTCCAATGAGTCAGTTCTTCGCATCAGGTGGCCAAAGTATTAGAATTTCAGCTTCAGCATCAGTCCTTCCAATGAATATTCAGGACTGATTTCCTTTAAGATGGACTGGTTGGATCCTCTTACAGTCCACCACCACAGTTCAAAAGCGCTCAGCTGTCTTTACAGTCCAACTCTCACATCCATACATGACTACTGGAAAAACCATAGCTTTGACTAGACAGACTTTTGTTGGGAAAGTAATGTCTCTGCTTTTTAATATGCTGTCTAGATTGGTCATAGCTTTTCTTCTAAGGAGCAAGCGTCTTTCAATTTCATGGCTGCAGTCACCATCTGCAGTGATTTTGGAGCCCAAAAAAACAAAGTCTCTCACTGTTTCCACTGTTTCCCCATCTATTTGCCACAAAGTGATGGGACCGGATGCCGTGATCTTCGTTTTCTGAATGTTGAGCTTTAAGCCAACTTTTTCACTCTCCTCTTTCACTTTCATCAAGAGACTCTAGTTCCTCATTGCTTTCTGCCATCAGGGTGGTGCATCATTTAAAAAATCAGCATAGTAAAGTTTTAAGCCAGTGATGTGTACCTGTTCATACGCTCATCATGAATATGGCATTTCCAAATGCAGGCTGATACTGTGCTCTTGATTCGGCCACTCAAATACCATGAGAGGCCTTGCATTTGGGAATGGGACCATCTAACCGCACAGTCTCAGCAAAATCCTGCAACAGAACAAAGGACTATCTTTCTCAATTTTCACTGTAGTAGCTGCTTGGGAGAGTCCATGTAGGTTAAAACCATGCAAGGGGAAAAAAAATTACTGTGTATTAGGATGTAAAACACACTTCAGTTCTCAGCTCAGATCATTCTAAACAGGTTTCTCACCCAGAGGACTGTCTGGCCAGATATTTACAATTTGTGTGGGCGCAACAACCTTTCTTCGTGGAGCGGGACTATCGGGCACACTACAGTCCCAGGAACCCACCTCTCAGCATTGTGATGACCGATTAAACACTCCCCCATAGTCTAGTGGTTAAGAATCCACCTTGCAATGCAGGGGTGGTGCCTTTGATTCCTAGTCGGGGAACTAAGATTCCACATGTCGATTCCTAGTCAGGGAACTGAGATCCCACATACTACAGAGCACCTAAGCCCGTGCACAGCAAGTACTGAGCCAGTACGCTCTGGAGCCCCCTCACCACAACTAGCAGTCCATGCACCACAAGAAATATCCTACGTGCTGCAACTAAGACCCGATGCAGCCAAATAAATACACATTTTTTAAAAAACAGTCCCATTCATTGTCCAAAACACCCCCAGGATGCAGTAAGCCCACGGAGAGCCACCGGATAAGCTGTTCCCAAGGCCCTTCTGCATTTCTCTGAGCGACTGATGCCTCCCACAAATGGCTAAATGAGAAACACGAACCTTAAGGCTAAGCTGGCCACGAGGTGACCACTTCGGTTCCTGCCTTGCTGCCACATTCTGGCGGCAGCAGTGGCTGGACTGTCCAGACACACCCACCACCGCTTGAATGAAGGCTGGAACCAGGGTGTGTGGAAGAGATGCCCATCCTTCCCCTCCCCCACTCAGTCCACTGGGGAAGTCAGGGGTTCTGATGGGCGCCCGGGAAGCGGGGACTCCAAGCCATTCAAACAGCAGTGGCATGAGTGCTCTAGAGGAGGTGAAGGGGGCTGAGCAGGGCTTCCAGGGCTGTGAACACCCATGTCCCGAATGGCAGCATCCAGCCTGTGGGAAAGGAGAAAAAGGGGACAGCTGCCGCAGACAGGTGACAAAGAGAGCGTGGATTTTGCCTCCGAGCGCTGGCAATGGTGAGGGCCTGTTGCTAGGTTGAATGTATATAGATGAGTCTTAACTCTTTCTGCCCAGCTGGGGAGCAGCGGGGGAGTCAGAAATGAGCTGTAATTAACTGTAAGAGTCAAGACGCTTGAAGACAAAAGCTGTGCATCGGAAGGTCTAGGAAGTTCCTGGGTCCTCCCTGTGAACAGACATCTCCTCCACAGCCCTGCAACTGCCACATCCCATCCACAGCCCTGGGCAGCCCACCCCTCCTCCAGACAGGACCAGACACGCAGAGCCCTAGGGGCTGTCACTCAGGCCCAAGAAAGGTTCCCATTGCAACTGCCTCGGAGGGCTGGTGAGCTGGGTTTGGTTTTAATTTTTCTATTATGTGATCACTGTAGGAAATTGAGAAAACACACACAAAAAGCATGAAGATAGAAATAAACATCACCAGTAATTCCGTGACTCAGACACAGTTCCAGTTGTTAGCATTTGTGGGTTGTGTGTGCATGTGTGTACGTACCTATACAGATAAATATGTACACACACACACGTGTGCATGCATGCTAAGTCACTTCAGTCGTGTCCGACTCTTTGTGACCCCATGGACTGTAGCCCTCCAGGCTCCTCTGTCCATGGGATTCTCCAGGCGAAAATACCGCAGAGGGTTGCCGTGCCCACATATATACATATACATAGATATGCTACAGAATAGTAAGAATGAGCTTTAATCAATTTAAACTTCCCTATTTTTGCTCCCATCTAAGTTGTGGGATTCCTGTAGGAGAGTGAGGGTCACCCAGGGCCGTCCCCTTGGAGACAATGAGATAGGTGAGTCACAACAGAAATGGGAGCCTCCTGGAGGAAGGAAGGGGGCTCCGGAGACCCAGAAGGCCCTTCTGGCATCAAGGCCAAGTCCTCTGAGCCTGGGATGCACCCCACTTGGGGGCCGATGAGGAAGGATCGGAATCCAGGGGGGCCTCTTCCTGGGGCCACCTGACTTGACGTGCGTACAGCACACTCTCCCAGGACTTCCTGGAGAGGCCAGCTTGTAAAGAATCCGCCAGCAATGCAGGGGACCCTGGTTCAACTCCTGGGTCGTGAAGATCTGGTAGAAAAGGGATAGGTTACCCACTCCAGTATTCTTGGGTTCAGTTCAGTCACTCGTCATATCCAACTCTTTGCGACCCCAGGGACTGCAGCATGCCAGGCTTCCCTGTCCATCACTAATGCCCAGAGCTTACTCAAACTCATATCCATCAAGTCAGTGATGCCATCCACCTTGTGCCTTACTGGTAAAGAATCCTTGGGCAATGCGGGAGACCTGGGTTTGATCCCTGGGTTGGGAAGATCCCCTGGAGAAGGGAAAGGCTACCCACTCTGGTATTCTGACCTGGGGAATTCCAGGGACTGTATAGTCCATGGGGTTGCAAAGAGTCAGACACAACTGAGCAACTTCCACTTGTCACTCACCTCCCCAAGCAGACGTTGCCTTAAATTCCTGCCCTCTGCTGGCAGTCAACAAATAGTCAGGGACATGGGTGTCCCCATCAGAGGATCTGGGTCTCTGGGAGCCACTTCGCAGCTGCCTGGTCTGTGCCAGGAACCAAGAGGGTCCCAAAGCTCTGAGGGTGACACCCAGCCCTGGGCTCACAGCTGCTATAGGGGGGCAGACCCAGCCTGGAAGCCATCAAGCGACATCGCATAGCCATGTGCCCCCATGGGGTGGCCTGTGCAGCGCCTAAGGGTGGCCTTGCTGTCATTCTGCTCTGTCAATCACCAGTTGCCCTCTAAGCCTCAGTTGTTCAGCAGAAAAATGGGTATAAAGACTGTACCCACATTATCAGTGTGTATTACGGGGACCCAGTGAGACAATGTATGTAAACTGCTCCATAAACAGTCACCTGATAATTATTCTATTGAGAATTTCCCCAGGCCTCTCCAGCCACTTTCTTATAATAAGCCCTATTTCTCTGACTCTCATCCCCCTTCTAGCGTAGGACCTCAGCCCAAAACCTTACCCAGCAGCTGAAAGTGGTGCTTCTTCCCTCCTGGCTAATCCACTTGTCTGCATAGGAGCCCCTTCCTCTCTGCCTGCCAGGGCACCCCCATCTGCAGTCCCCATCCTGAACTGCGTCCCTGTCACCCAGGCTCTGGGCGGAGAGCTTGTTACCTCCAAATCCCACAGTTCCCAGCCCTCCTGCCTCAGCTCCGGCCGGCAACTGCCTCTGCATGGACCAGGGCCCAGGCCAGGGACCAGGCTGGGTTCTGCTTCACCTTCACTCCCTGTTGGGACTGATGGCTCTGGGTAGAGGAGCCCATCCCCCCAACACGTTCAGCCTGCACACGCTGGAACATTTTTCTGTGCCCACGGTGAACACACACCTGCCAGCCCAAATCAGCCTATCAGGGTGCAGAGCAGTGGGGTATTGTGCAGGGGGAGGGGTGGGTACATGGGCTGCGAATGGTCTAGAAGATGTCTCAGAAAAAACAGAAGGTGAGCTGGTAAGAGCCGATACTGAGAGAGGGGTGGGCCTCCCGGGAGAGAAAGGGTGTGCACCCAGGCCCCAGCAAGATGCAGATGTCACCGGCCAGCTGGGAGCATGCAAGGCCACAGCACCCCCCAAGGAGACCCTCCCCCAGGCGCTGAAGCCTCAGGCACTCTCAGGCTCCGTAAGGTCAAATACCTTTTTCTCTCCCCCAGCATTTGAGGGGAAAAAGAGCACGCTGACCCACTGAGATGGCAGGGAACAACGTCTGGCATCACCGCATTACTTCTCGGAGAGAAAAGGCTCCCCTGTGTTTGCAATACCTGCCTTACGGGACAGAGGTAAGAAGAAAGGGCAGAAATGAAAGGACAAGCCCTAGACTGCAGGCTGGGCTGCTGTGCGTGACTCCGGGGCCTTCATGCGCGCACAGGCAGGCCCGATGAAATCTTCCAGACCGAGAGCATCTGTCAACGGGACGGAACGTCCCAAGAGGCCTGCTCCGGCCCCAGGAACCTCCCCAACTTGCTCACAGAAGGGTTGCTCTGTTCTTCTAGCTGATAGGCATGGAAAATCATCCAGGAAACATGCTATGTGGGCACACACTTCCTCAAATGTGTGTTTCCAACCCCAGGCCCCCGCAGGGGGACCCCTGTCCCCAGCTTAAGCCCGGATCCACCTTCCCTCGAAGTCTATCCTCAACAGCCCTGGGGCACTCTCAGAGAGAGGCCTCAGCTCTGCCTCTGGCCCCCACCAACCTCCTCCCCATCTGGAAGCACCCACCCCCCAAATTAAAGAAATAGACATAAAAAAACTGGACGAGTTAATTTGCTAAAATGGAACGGAGTGCAATAACTGATTACATTTTTCCCCAAAGGAAACTTGAGTTAATTTGGCTGGTGACTCATATGCCAGGCTGCCAGTTACAACACACCATCCCAGACACGACTCCTCGCTGGGCCCAGCTGCCAGCCGCCCTCCCCACTCACTGTTGCGAGCCCCACTGCCCCCCCTGTGAGAGGTGGGGGGTTGGGGAGCAGAGCGCCTATGGGATAGAGAGCAGTCTGTGACACTTCCGAAAGTGCGGGGCACACACAACTATGTCCATACAGAAGTATGTGTGTCTACATCACACCAGGCAGAGAAGCACACAAGTGCCCACACACACATATCCACATACGTGCATGCACGCACACACACACACACACACACACACACACTTGGGATGCCACAATAAACTGAGATGGGCCACTCAGTAAATCACCCAGTGATAACCTCTGCATACCAATACTGGGGGAAAATCCAATTAAAGTAACTCATTTTTAAGTCATTTCTATTTTCCCAGCATCTTAGAGATCCTGGGGGTAGAAGAGGCTAGCCAGGTTATGAATACGAAATCTGCTTAGCTTTGGGTGGAAATTTCTTGGCAGCATCCCATGGGTAGATGGTCTTTCCTGACTGTTTGGGGTGAAGGGAATATTAAGACCCCACTCCATCCACCAATATGCCTCACTTGGCCACATTTCTAATGAAAGCAGCTCCCAGCTCAGGCAGAAACCCTCAAGGCCCAATCTTGTTATTCACATGCTGTGTGACTTTGAGCAAGGTATGTACCCTCACTGGGTCTCAATTTTTCTATCTCCCACATCCTGTTGTACAGTAATATGAATGCACTTAATACCACTGAATGGTACACTTAAAATAATTTCATGCTATTTATTTTACCACTATTCTAAAAACTGGGGGAAAGGACATAAGGTTTCCACTCCTCTTCCCTGCTTGCCACTAGTTGGGATGTAGAAATGATGGCAGGAGCTGGGCCTGCCTTTTTGGACTCAAATATGGAAGTCACCTGTTGAGCATGGAAGAACAGCAAGATAAAAGGATAATGGTTTTCGTGACATTGTAGAGCTGACATATTGCTTGTGCTTGGATTGTTATACATGAGAGAGGTAAGCTTCTTTGCATCTTAAAAGATATTTATGCTCAAACATGGAGAAAACTAAAACCATTCAAAAGGGTTCATTCATTGGGACAAGAAGAAGAGATGCTCCCTAGGACCCCTCACCCAGTCATCCCTGGTGAGGGCACACGACCCAGGGTTCTGGGTTCCAGCCCAACTCATCCACCAACTTCCGTGTGAAGTGAAAGTGAAAGTCATTCAGTCCTGTCCGACTCTTTGCAACCCTGTGGACTGTGGCCTGCCAGGCTCCTCTCTCCAGGCCAGAATACCAACTTTGTGTAACCTCAGGTAAGTTATTTTTTCCCCGAAGTCCCAGTTTCCCTATCTGTCTTCTGACACTAACCCTATTAGCCTCCATTTTTCAAATCTGGTTGATGAGCGGCTCAAGCAGCAGGAGCAGGAGGAGCGGGGAGGGGCAAGAACAGGGTCTAGGTGGATCTGATGGAGGGCCAGAGCAGAAGGGGAGAAGGAGCTTGCAGGACCCCGCCATGGGCCTCTCACTGAACCTCTCTTACAGGAGAGGAAGCCGCGGAAGAGCAAGGCAGCCCAAGAGGCTGCAGAGCCCAGGGAGAGCCAGGAAGAGCGCGTGGCCGAGGAGAGAAGCAGGGCCTCACCATGCAGGCGCAGGTGGTCACAGCTTTCTGGAGCTGGTGCCTTCGCTCCCAGATGAGAAAACGGGGACAGAGGCCCCCCGAGTTCAGGGCTCTGTGTGGTCTCCAGCCCTTGCTGTGCCCCCTTAATCTGTGGGTCTTCCTGGGGCACTGTGGGTCAGAAGGGAGGCCAGTCTTTTAGAGGAAGACAGCAAGACCCTAGAGGCCAGTCTTGCCACTTGGGGTCGGGGAGGGAAAGGAAGTCCAGGGATAGGGAATTGCCTGGAAGTGGGGAGAAGTGGAGAAAGGTTTGCTGGCCTCCCAGTAGGGCCTCTTGCCTCCTTGGGAATCCCAGGAGTGATTATCAAAATGAAGGACATCAATGCCTGACCCAGGATAAAACCTGAGAAATCTCTCCCTATAGGCTAAGACTCAGAGGCAGTGTTCTCTTTGTTAGTTTCTTTGTTGGTTGGTTGTTTTGGCCAGGTCATGTGACATGGAAGATCTTAGTTCCCCCCCTAGAGATCAAACCTGTGCCCCCATGCATTGGAAACACAGAATCTTTACCACTGGATTGCTGGAGGAAGTTCCTTGTGGGCATTGTTAAGGGAGGCAAAACTCCACACCAGATTCTTGCCTAAATGTGGGGCCCAAGGCCCAAGCACAGAATAACCATCCACCCGTAGGGGAGCTTGGGGAGAATGGATACATGCGTATGCATGGTTGAGCTCCTTTGATGTTCACCTGAAACCATCACAGCATTGTTAATCGGCTATGAAAAATGTCAGTCGTTCAGTCGTGTCTGACTCTTTGGGACCCCATAGACTGTAGCCTTCCAGGCTCCTCTGTCTATGGAATTCTCTAGGCAAGAATACTGGAGTGGGGGACTTCCCTGGTGGTCCAGTGGCTAAGACTCTGCACTCGCAATCCAAGGGGCTCAGGTTTGAGCCCTGGTCAGGGAACTAGATCCCACATGCTGTAACTGAGACTAGGCACAGCCAAACAAATAAATATTAAAAAAAAATACTGCAGTGGGTTGCCATTCCCTTCTCCAGGGGATCTTCTCAACACAGGGATCAAACATGGGTCTCCTGCCACTGTAGGCAGATTCTTTACCATCTGAGCCACCAGGGAAGCCCATACTCCAGTATAAATAAAAAAGTTTTTTTTTTTTTTTAAGAAAAGATTTGGAGCTAGATTCTCACACACATCAAAAAAAAAAAAAAAAAGAATAACCCATTCACCCATGACATTGCTAGCAAAGGCCAGGCTAGAAATGGCCAGGTTTCTGGGCAGCTGGCACCAGCTGTTCCCACTCTGAGGCTCACCCTGGCCGAACCATGACCTTGACACTGGCCAGGACCCCTGCCTTTAGGCATCTGGACATCCCTGAGGCTGGTTGAGCCCTGGTGGAATGCTGCTCCCTTTGTCACTTAAGGAGGTTCCCTGGTGGGGGAGGTTTTAAAACCTCCCAAAACTTCAGCCCCTGCCTCTGTAAGGAGGTACTTACCCTGGGGGCTAAATGAGGCTGAGGCCCTCAGCCAAGGCAAACCCCCCTTCCCGCCCCCTCTACCATGGACATCTGTGGCCAGTTTGCTCCTGGGAAGGGCATTACAAAAGGACAAACAAGCCTGGTCAAATTTGTGGTCGGCATCCTCCAATTTCCACAACCATTGTCATTTCAAGAAATAAAACATGTGCTGACATGTTCCTTCCTCTCCAGAATACAGAGACTCTGAGCACGGCCTCCAAAGAGGCTCAGTAACTGCCCAGGTCCATGAGGCTCCCCCACAGAGCATCTGGGTCTCGTTCAAAGCTTGGTGTGCTTCCCTGCCTCCCTCCAGCCCCTGCCTCTGCCCATACACACCCTTAGGAGCACCTTCTGCTCCTCTGGGCGAGGTCCGGGGCGGCCTCTTCCTCCTGGTCTCGCCTCCATCGAACTCAGGACCCAGACAGAGCGCCAGGGACCAGGTGGCGCTTCCCGCCGGCGCCGCTAGGTGGCGCCGCCTTAACGAGGATGGGGATGGACCGGCAGGTTTGCGCAGCAACAGCCGGTGCGTCGTCGTCAACGCCTCCTATGCGGCCGCAGCCATCAGGGCCCTCAAACCTCAGGTCCCCATGCGCCCGATCCCGGCCCAAGCTCTCCTCAAGGCTCCAGGCTCGCCCTGGGACTCAGGGCACGCCCCCTAGGGCCCTGTCCACCACCTTTGCTCTTGGTCCCTGGGCATCCTCTGGTCCCACCAGCTTCCCCAAGGCCATTCTTCTCTGGAGCAGGTGACTCTGCTTCTGGGGGCTCAGTGCAGAGTGGATAAATAGGAAACTTGGTGAGGAGGAAGACACTGAGCGTCTGGGTTGGGGCCAGCCCCTCAGGCAGGTCTTTTCCTCCCTCTGAGTTTATCTAACTATAAAGTGGGATTGATCCCGGCCAGTAGAGTAAATGAGGTTGGCACAGGTGAGTCCTGGCTTGAGGATGGCACAGGCTGAGCGCTCAGTTAGCAGCAGTGTCTCAGCTTCCCCTTACATCTCCCAGTGATCATACCTGACCTGTCTTTGCCTTCACACAGAAAACCAGAGCAGAGACTAGACATAAACCAAGGTTTTATAAAAAGGGGGAAAAAAAGAAAACCAAAGGGGATGAATTTAAAACACACATACTCACTCAAGAGGCTGGGAAAAGTGAGATTCTAGAATACAGCTAGAGGAGGTGACTGCTGGGAGTGCCCCGCGCTGGGCCCTAAGCCTCTGTCTGCCCCCCACACCCCCCCCCAAACATTGCATTATTCAGTTTGTGTAACCAAGAAAGCTCTGCCGTCCACTCGCCAGGACTAGTGACTCTGACTGCCTACAGGTACACTGAGCTGGTTCAGGACAGGCCAGCCCCTCCGTCCCCAGGAGGCCTAGAACTCCACTAACACTATACTCTTTGCATCTCAGGCTGAGATTCTCTGAGTGTTCTGGAAATTGCCCCCCAAGATGGCATCATATGGGATTTTCCTGGCACTCCAGTGGTTAAGACTCTAAGCCTCCACTCTAGGGGGTATGGGTTCGATCCCTGGTTGAGAACTAAAATCCCACATGCTTTGAGGTGCAGCAAAAAATAATAATAAATCGATGGCTTCGTGGAGCCAGCCCTGGACTGGGGGTCGAAGTAGTTTCTGGCCCTGCTCTGACCCCGACCATGGGTAACCCTGGGCCCTTCTTTGAGTTTCATCAGCACAACAGGGTGGGGAGGGCTCTGAGCAGCGCTGTGCTGGCGGCAGCTCAGCCCTCACCCACTCTAGGAGATGCTCTCCCCTCGGCCACAGCAGGAGAATCCCACCCTGGAAAGCAGCAAGCACTACGCTTCTTTCTCTCTTTCCTCCTTTCTCTCTTTCTAGAGCCAGTTATTAATCATTTATCTTCAAGGCTAGGGTATGCGTGTATGTGCTAAGTTGCTTCAGTCATGTCCAACTCTTTGCAACCCCATGGACTGTAGCCCGCCAGGCTCCTCTGTCCATGGGATTCTCCAGGCAAGAATACTGGAGTGGGTTGCCGTGCCCTCCTCCAGGGGATCTTCCCAACCCTGGGGTGGAACCTGTGTCTCCTATGACTCCTGCATTGCCAGGTGGGTTCTTTCCCACTAGCGCCACCTGGGAAGCAGGGACATAATTCCTCCTCTACCAACAGGCCTGGCCCGCCCAGGAAGGCAGCCAACACCTCCCAGCAGTGGACCTGGGTCCTCTGGTGCCCCGAGGCCTGCCAGCCACACAGAACAAGGACACAGCTTCTGTTCTGTCACTTGTTTGATTTCTTCTTTCTTGGGAGCACGGGAAACCGAGCTGATCTCTCCACCTTAACTTGCCACATGCCTTGAGTTTGTCTGGTCTCACATGTCCCTGGAGGAGACAATACTTTTAACAGAGCCACCTCTAGTCCTCACGGGGACCATCAAAAACCTCAGAAAAACAGTTTCTGAGGTTCGAGGCAGTGGAGAGGGTGGGTCACCCAGGGTACTGAAGTCACCGAGAGTCTGCTCACTCCACCCCAAGGGACGGTAGAGAGATCAATCAGAGAGCTTAGAAGGCAGGGCTCTCACAAATTCAGGCAGCCCCAGCGTGCAGTTGGCCTAATTTGGACACGGGCTCAGCTAAACCTGGCCTTCGAACACTCTAAGGAAAAAAAAAGAAAGGCTTTACTAAGCTATAAGGATTGCCACAGAGATGCTTAACCTGCTCAAGGAAAATGATCACTTTCAAACACTTTTAAGGCAGGGGGTTTAAGCACACCCCGGACTGATAGCCTGATTATGACCGCCCTTTGTTCCAGAGATTGACAGCCTCCTTAGCTTTACCCAGAAGGCAGAATTGCTGCTCCTGCTGAGTGTTAATAAAACTCCCTTTTGAGAATATGCAGCCGTCCATTCGGCCAGCCAGCTTTGCTCTTTTGCATTTAGCAGCATTTCTTGAATGACAGCTGGGGCCCAGTCTTGAAGAGTCCACACACTCAGACACTTTCTGGATCACACTGGCCTTGCCACCACCCCCCATTGGGGATCTGACTGCATCGGACCACAGGCACCCCCAGGTTCGCAGGCTCTGTAGCTGGCTTCCCGCCCTGGTCTTACTCCCCGCACAATCGATGTCAGCTTGATGGGTGTTGACTGGTCCTGCTCACGCCTCCAGAAAGTGGCTAGCAGGGGGACCCAGGGGTAGAAAGCCAGTAAACGCCTGCTCTGGGTAAGTTCACTGGCCTTTCATTCTGTTTCAGCCACTGAACTCGCTTTACGCGTGAAGTCACAGGCAGGACCCCGGGACGTAAAACATCTGAGCACCAGGGAAGCCCTGAGACCACGACAGTCCAGCTAAAGTGTGAGCCGCCAGCTGCCCCTCTTCCTGGACCTCCTCTGAATCTTTCAGCTTTAATGACTTTGATTTCCACTGAGACCTGATCTTCCCCTTCATCTGGGAACCCAGGTTTGCAGGTCACCCCAACACAGAGAAGTAAAAAAAAATGCAGGAAGCTGGAGGTGACAACATCAACCCCCCAAAACAGGGCTTCCTCATCTTCCTGAAAGTGAAAGTCGCTCAGTCTTGTCGAGTTCTTTGAGATCCCATGGACTATGAAGTCCATGGAATTCTCCAGACCAGAATATCGGAATGGGTAGCCTTTCCCTTCTTCAGGGGATCTTCCCAACCCAGGGATCAAACCCAGGTCTCCCTCATTCCAGGCAGATTCTTTACCAACTGAGCCCCAAAGGAAGCCATCTTCCTGGGCTCCACCATTATCTTGCTTTTTTGTTTGCTGAGTCACTAAGTCATGTCTGACTCTTTTGCAACCTCCTCTGCCATGAAATTTCCCAGGCAAGAATACTGGAGGAGGTTGCCATTTCCTCCTCCAGGGGATCTCCCCAGACCAGGGATCAAACCCACGTCTCCTGCACGGGCAGGCAGATTCTTTACTGCTGAGCCACCAGGGAAGCCCCCACCTTTATCTACTTTCCCCCTATTTACTCTGTGGATACTCTCAGAAACCTCCAACAGAGGGATTTTCTTGTTTCCTGGTTGCTGGCAGCTCTCTCCCCTCTATTGCTCCAGGTCACTGTAGCAGTGATGTTTCTGGTACATGTGTGCGTGCATGCTAAGTCCCTTCAGTCGTGTCTGACTCTTCATGACGCTATGGACTGGGGCCCTCCAGGCTTCTCTGTCCATGGGATTCTCCAGGAAAGAACACTAGAGTGGTTGCCATGCCCTCCTCCAGGGATCGAACCCGCGTCCCTTATGTCTCCGGCATGGGCAGGTGGGTTCTTTAGTGCCTCCTGGGAAGCCTGTTTCTGGTACAGCCTCTGCTGAATCAGTGGATGTTGAGCCCTGTCCCCTGCCCACATCTGGGATAGACTAGACCAGGAGCTGCCTCCATGATGGCCCTAATGACAGCCCATCTCTCAGTGGTTCATTCATTCAACATCACCTATGTGCCAGGCCCTGCACTGGGTACCAGGGACCAGATGGGGCCCAGGTGAGACAAAGCTGCTTCCTCCATGGAGAGTGAGCGGGTGATGGGAAGGATGGAGGCAACTCCGGCCTGGAGTCCCGTGTGCACTCATGAGGGTGGGAGGGGAGCCTTTGGGGGCACGTGGGGAAGATCTGGACCCAGTCTCAGTGTCAAGGACCCATCCCAGACTTTGCTGGTCTGGGAAACACCTCTGGCTCCCAAGGCGCTGTTGCCCTCGTTTCCCAGAAGGGTTCCTCGTGGGGCTGAGAGGTGGAGAAGAGCCTCGCGTTATTGTGCACTTTTTCTTAAGTCTGTGATAAGCTCCTTCTATTAGACTATAGATCCCATCCCATAAAATAGATTTGTGAACTCGAAGCCGGGGGAAGCCGCGTTGCTGAGCCGCGGAAATGGCTCATTTCGGTCCCCCCCTCTTCCTTGAGTAACTGATGGTCATGAATTTTTCA
>SJXQ01009673.1:403729-424681 GCA_006408695.1 Aepyceros melampus | reverse complement strand
CCAGTGCACTCAAAATAAAATAATTTTTTTTTAAAGATGAAAAATAAAGTGTTCTGTAGTTCTACTATTAAGGGTCCGGGGAGGGGACGTGAACTACGAGGACAAGAGTGGAGGTAGACAGGTCAGAGGCTGCGGCAGTGATCCAGGGAAAAGATGGAGGGGACTGAATCTGGGATAATTTGGAAACTCCTTGGCCACCTACGAGGCAAGACCCTGGGCAAGGGATTTCTACCCCTGGCCACCGTCCCTCATTCCTAAATCTCAGTCGCAATGCCGAGTTCTCAAGGTAGCAAGATTAAAGAGGGATTAAAAGAGCATAATACACTGATATAAATATATAATTCTCTTTTCCTTTCAGTTGTGTCCGATTCTTTGTGACCTTATGGACAGTAGCCTGCCAGGCTCCTCTGGCCACGGAATTCTCCAGGCAAGAACACTGGAGTGGGTTGCCAGCCCTCCTCCAGGGGATCTTCCCCACTCAGGTATTGAACCTCAGTCTCCTGCACCGCAAGCAGATTCTTTACCATCTGAGCCACCAGGGGAGCCCACACTGATACAAATCCATAATTGGACAAATAAATAAAGGAGGGAGAAAGGATCATTCTTTCATACACTAGAATGGCAATGCTGTAAAACGCAAGAAGGAAATAGAAAAGCACCACGTGGCAAACACCCCAGGAACAACGGCTGCAAATGGTATGTACCAAAGGATGCTGAAGTGAATGGACAAAAGTCTGAGGAGAAACAGGAAGTGCCTCATTTCAAAGACTCACTCCTCAGATGTATTAATTGACAAGGGAAAGACCACGACTGTAACCTTAGAGGGAGGACCCTGGCCGACACAGCATAGCCAAATGGTCAAGGCTGCCGAGGAGAGATGGCGCGCTGAGACAGGCCTCCTCGTTGAGCCGAGGTCTGGGGTCAGCAGCCCCCTGGCTGCCCCTTGGCTGCAAGTGCCCTTCGACATTCAGCCAGCACCTGCTGCGAGAGCCCCCTGTGCCCGAGTTCAGCATCGCCTTGGCCCTGCGGTCCCCTCCGGCAGAGGCACCCACAGGTTTTAACATTCCACGTGCACCTTAACCCTGTGAGTCACGTGCTCTCAGAGTCCCTAATGCCCGTGGAGAAACTGAAGCTCAGAGAGGGGAAGGCATTCACTCAGCATCACAGAGCAAGTGGAGCCCAGGAAGGACTGTCCGGCCGCCCCAGGCCGACTGCTCCAGGCTGGGTCTCTACTGCACCACACCTCTTCCTCAGGAGCCTGGAGGCTGAAGGGAGGTGTTGGCACAGAGCTGCCCTGGCGCTCTCTCGGCCAACAGGGGCGGGACCTACAGCCCGAGCCAGGCTGGGGCTGTGTAGCCTGAAGATGGCAGCATTCTCGTCTCCAGAGTGCCTGGGGCCTCAGTCCAGGGAGAAATGCATTCTCACTATGGTGTGAATGACTGATAGCTAGTCCTTGCCTCAGTGGGAGAGAGCAATGGGGTTATACGGGTTCCAGAAGCAGGAGAAACAGAAGGGGCTAAACATGGAGACTATGAACCTGCCCCCTGCCCAGGTGCATGTGCCTGGGAGTTACGACCCCTTGAGGGCCACCCTCATCAGCTGCAGGCTCTTTCACTTCATTCTTCACTTCAGCAGCAGATATGGGAACTCAGCCTCTGGTCCACTTCTCACTCTTGCTGGGGTGCCCGCCACAGCTGGTGGCAGTGCCACTTCTCTGGCTTGGATGCCACCAGGGACAGGGCCTTATGCTTATCAGGGGAGGTCGTTATTTAACCACGGTTACTAGAAAGTTCCTTCGAGGGGTTGGACCCTGGCACACTTGTCCCTCCACAAGCAGCCCCTTTGGTTAAAATATGGTTTTCCGAAGGCTACTATGAGGCGGGGATGTGGGAGACAGTGTGATGGGAACCCGGGCCTCAGAGTCCAGAGTTAGATTCAAGATGAGGCTTCATCCCCAGACTGGGTGGGGTGGAGGACAGCAGTCAAGATAATACCTCTCTGAGACACACTCTGAGCGCAGCAGAGCCCAGATGCCCAGCTCCCGTGGGCCCTGACGTGGACTCCCTGCTAAGACGGTCCCCCCATAGTCCCACCCCTGCAGTGACTATGGGACTAGGGGATAAAAATTTTTTAGAAGGGTGAAGTCAGACAGAGAAAGATAAATATCATATGATATCACGCATATGCGGGGTCTAATTTTTTAAAAATGATACAGATGAACTGACTTACAAAACAGAAACAGACTTACAGATACTGAAAACAAATTTATGGCTGCCAAAGGGGAAAAATGCCGGGGAGGGATAAATCAAGAGCTTGGGATTAACATATACAAACTACTATATATAAGAGGGGCTTCCTCAGTGGCTCAGTGGTAAAGAATCTGCCTGCAATGCAGAAGATGTGGGTTCAATCCCTGGTTCAGAAGGATCCCCTGGAGTAGGGCACAGCAACCCACTCCAGTATTCTGGCCTGGAGAATCCTCATGGACAGACGAGCTGGAGGGCTGCAGTCCATGGGGTCGCAAAGAGTCGGACACAGTTGAAGTGACTGAGCACACACACGTATAAGATAGATGACCAACAAGAACCTACTGGCTAGCACAGGGGACGCTCCTCCATATTCTATGATAACTCATATGAGAAAGGAAGCTGAAAAGGAATGAGTACATGATATGTAGAACTGGATCGCTTTGCTGTACCCCTGAAACTAACACAACATGGTAAGTCAATCAAGTTCCAATACAACTTTTTAAAAAATAAACGAATAGAATTTTTTAATGTAGGGATTTCCCTGTCGATCCAGTGGTTAAGACTAGGGACTTTCACTGAAGGGGGCATGGGAACTAAGATCCTAAGGTCTTGAGGTGGTGCAGCCAAAACCAATTTAAAAAAAAAATTTTTTTTCAAAAGGGACCAAAAAAGCCAGTCTCTCCTCCTCCTCCTGTCTGTCTGTTTATGTCCACATTCCTCCAAGGCTGACCCACCCCCGCCCTGTTCTCCTAGGGACACTAGGCTTGCCGCATCCTCCCACCCAGGCCTCCCTCTGCCTCCATCCAGGCCCCCTCCCTCCCTGCGCAAGGCTGCAAACGCTTCTGAGGGCTGGAACATCTGGCTAATGACGGGGAAAGTGCTGAGACGACAGGTTATTTCAACACTGCCATCATCCGTTGGGTATTTCAACACTCAGTGCTTGTGCAAGAGACATAATGGGACCTGTCATAAACTCACGCCGTCTCAAAGCTCGGGCACGTCGCGGCGGGGCCGCCTGCAGTTGCTGGGGCTTCAAGATAGGCGCTGTCTTGGGGCCGGCAGCCTCCTTAGGGTTATTTTGGCTCCACTGCGCAAGGCCCCGGAGAGAAATCTCAAGGTGTCAGAGAAAACCCAGAGCAATTACCTCTCGGGGTAATTAGATGGTGGCTGAGATAGACTGCCGCCTTCCTGCCTTCTCTCCTTCCCTCCTCCTGCCTGCCAGGGACAGGGAAGGGGGGCGGGATGGGAAGACCAGCCTGTCCCATCCCAAACTTCCCTGGGGGAGGGCAGGCGTAGAGGACCCGAGGCTCAACGCCCCCTAGTTGCACTCCCTTCCCACCAAAGAGCTGCGGGGAGGTTCTGGGACCCCCCCACTCCCAGCCTCTCTGCAGCAGACAAGAGTCACAGCTCGGAATCCCTGATTCAGCTCAGCCCCCACCTGAGATTTCATCTAACTCCCGACCCCTCCCACCCCAGCCTTAGGAAGCCAAGTGGAGGGTGGAGGTGGCATAGAGCCAGCTGCAACAGGGAGGTGAGGTCCAGGGCAGGGGCACTGCCAGCCAACACACCTGGGATTCAAGCAATGCTGAGCCCCCCATCCACCCATCCCCCGTTCTCATGGGGTGAATCAGAGTCACTGCCTTGAGCTGGCAAAGCCACAGAGGTGAGTGATCAGAGACCCCAGCCCGCCAAAGCCAACTGGAGCCCAGGCCGAGCTTCTCCAGAGAGAGCTGGCCCCCACCCTCTTCCCGAGGCTCCACCGCCATGCCTACCCTGTCCCAGACACACACATCTCCGAAGTGTTCACAGGAAAGGATCTGGGTGGGGAGCTGCAGGGACCCTGGGGATGACAGGCCAGGAAGGGAGCTGAGGAGTCGCAGCCCTAGAGATGAGGGGGCAGGAGGGGCGGGATGAGGATGCCAGGGAGAGGGAGAGTGGGGAGAAAGGCACTCAGACTGGGCCACGCAGTGGGCCAGGTGGGGAGTGTGCAGACCCAGATACGACCAGGCCTCAGGCAGGGCAGGCGCAGGAGTGGGGATTTCTTTGAATGGGCGCTGGGGAGCATAACGGTGCCCTGAGCCCCTTCTGAGGCTCCATCTGGCAGCCAAAAGAGCAGGTGAAGAGTTCCAGGGGAGGGTAGAGGAAGGCAGGAGGCCAGAGCATGACCAGGAAGCTGGACAACAACAGACGAGGGACAAAGGCAGAATGCAGGGGGCTGGGGAGAGAAGCAGAGCCCTGGGGCTGGAGGACATTTTGGTGGGGGCCGGCGGGGGCTGGAATCCCAGGATCAGGTTCCATGCTAGGAACGCTGGGGTGAGGAGGGGGCCCTCCTAGAAACGGGCCACAGAGGTGGAGGGGCTCACATGGGATTTGGGGATCTTTGTGGACATCGGCCCCCATGGGACCCTAGCTGGTGCCATGCTCTCCACCAGCAGGGACACTCAATTGTTGGCCTTGATCAGACTTTTGGAGCTCATCAAGTATTCCCCAAGGGACACACCAACCAAGAAAAGGGTTCTATAACATTCTTGGCTTCTGGTTCAGGACCCAAACCCCTTCCTCCCCACAACAGCCTTCTCTCCCTGGATCCCACCCCCTGGCCCATCTCCTCTTTTTCCAAATTCACCTCCCTTAGCCTCTCGCAGGCCCCTTCAGCCTCTCACTGAAGGCCCCCTACCCGGTAGGATCTTCAGAGCAGCCCTTCCCAGCCTTCAGCCCCCTCGGCTGACTCCACAGGACCCCCCAACACAGCCCATGCCAGCCCCTCCACTATTCAGTCCACGGCTTGGCCCCCACCCCACCTGCTCCCCCCAGGCGGGCTCCCACTGCAGCTTCCCACAGCCGAATCCCCACAGGAAGCGTGGCTGCCTTGCCCTCAACCAGACAGCCGCTAGTCCTGGGGCAGGGAGCTGTCAGAAGAGCTGTCACGTCCCCTCTGCCAGAGGCTGATTTCCAAGTGTTGTCTTTACAGGAGAGCTTCACCACCTCCAGACAGGCAGCGGCTGGGCAGGGCCACAGTTTCCTCTGACGGGCACCTGGGTCAAGCTGATACTCACACCTGTGTTATGTGCTGGGGGCTTTCACCAGCCCCTTGTACAGGTGAGGGACATGCCTCTCCCAAGTGGCAGGGCCCAGTCCAGACATCCCTGCCCTCCAATGCCTGGGATGCCCTTGACCACAGTCCAGTAGCCTCGAAATGGGTGTGACCCTGGCCTTGGAAGTGCCAGTCCCAGGTCTGCCCTTGATTTTTGTGCCATTGTCTTGGGGAGACATTTACCATCATGGGATTTCCTTTTTTAAAATTTATGCATGTGTGTTAGTCACTCAGTCGTGTCCAACTCTTTGTGACTCCATGGACTGTAGCCCACCAGCTCCTCTGTCCATGGAATTCTCCAGGCAAGAATACTGGAGTGGGTTGCCATTCCGTTCTCCAGGGGATCTTCCTGACCCAGGGATTGAACCCAGGTTTGTTGCATTGCAAGCGAATTCTTCACCGTCTGAGCCACCAGGGAGGACTTACTGTTGTTTTACATTTTTCTAATCTCTTATTATAAAACATCTTAGAATTAATGACTAGCTTATGTTTTGCTTTTATTTTGTTGTTGATGTTTGGTAGCTAAGTCATGTCTGACTCTTTGTGACCCCATGGACTGTAGCCCACCAGGCTCCTCTTTCTATGGGATTCTCCAGACAAGAGTGCTGGAGTGTGTTGCCATTTCCTTCTCCACCATCACAGGATTTCTGTCTCCTCCTCTGCAAAAGAGGCAGTGGCTTCCATTTTTCTGTTGAGGACGTGGCATCATGATGTGGTGGAGGCAGGCCCTTGAGCACAGGCTGGTCACTGGTCTGTCAGCTCTGCCTGAAAACTAGCCCTCCTCACTGTCCTGGGCCTTGTTTTCTCATCTGTAAATGGGGTATGAAACCCTCTCTCTCATTCAGAGCCCAGGGTGGGGTGCACAGGGGGTTCTAGGGGATCATTTCAGTGATGGTCAAGGTTCTAGAACCATCTACAGTGCCTTGACAGATCATCTCCCCAGGGCACAGCTCAGCAGCTCTGAGGCTGGACCACCAAGCCCTCACCACAAACAGGCCTGAGGTCTCAGTTAAGCCATAGCTGCAAACCCAGAAATGAGCCCCTTCCCCAGGGGCCCTCAGGGAGCTGCCAGAGCCAGGCCCCGGGACTCTGTGGGGGCTGGATACCCCTGAGGCTGGGCAACTGCCCGGGGGTCACCTCAAGCCCCTACCCACCCAGTGGAGGCAGAGCAACTCTCCCCCTCACCCCATCGCTCATCCTCTCCCCATATCCCCACCTGCCCCCCACCCCGGGGATGCTCCCTCCCAGGAGCTCTTCTCTGCCCTGGACGCGTCCCTCTCATTGTAAGGCACATTCAAGGGTTTGAGACTGAGCCCCATGACAGGATAACCAAACACGGAGGAGGCAAAGGCGCAAGCTACTCAGGATGGGGAGCGAAGGAGGAGGAGCCAGCCTCACACGAGGGCCGGGACAGTGGCTCAGAGCAACGGTGACATCTCCTAGTCCAGGCTCAGTGCCAGCCTCTGGGGTCAGAGGTCCCTGCTCCCCTCTGCTCTAGGAAACACTCAGCCTGCAGAGGGGTGGCCCCCAGGGTGAGGGGAGGCCCCCGGCCCTGTCCGAACAGGGTGCTGCAGGAGGTCCCAGAGGGCGCCCCGTGGCCCTGATCCCCCCAGGCGCTGGAGCGGCCTGGCCGCCTGGCATGCTGCTCATCCAGGGGCAGCCGGGACACTGGCAGCGCAGGCCCCGGGCCTCGCGTGGCCGCCTCCCCCACAGCTCTGCCGGATGGCACCGTCTCCTAATGCATCTGCCTGTTTACATTCCCCCAACGAAAAGCAGCTTTGTTTATGGAAAAGAGCTATTTTAGTTCCACGTTTTCTCTCTCAACTCCTCCGGCTCACAGGCAGAGTGGCTGCTGCTCTCTTGAGGAGCTGAGATGGGGATGGAGCCTGTCTCCTCACCGGGGAAGGTGCCTCAGGCTTCCACATGGGAGACCCAGGACCGGGCACCAGAGCGCAGGGCTGTCTCTTCCCAGCATGTCTCCAGGAAAAGCAGCAAGGTCCTACACAGGTCAGGCAAGTCTCCCTCAGGAATAGGAGGACAGTGATCCCCGCAAGCCAGCAACTTGGGGCACCATCCCCCTCAATGCACCCCCCACCTGCCTTGGGCTTCTCAATGAGGAGCCCAAATGGAGGAGGCTCCTCCCCCTGCTGGGTGAATAATTTTATCCCCATTATACAGATGAGAAACTGAGGCTCCCAGAGGTGAAGTGGCCTCTCTGATGTCACAAAACTAGAGACTCCCAGGGGCTTAACTCCAGATCTCACGCCTGTTCCCCACCGTGCCGCCCTGGGATGGGAGGAGATACGCCTATGTAATGGGAAGGGTTGGATGGGACTCCATTATTACAGCCACTTCTGTAAAAATCCATGGTAAACATTTCCTGCCAAACTCCGGAAACAGCAAACACAGCGTGAGCGGGAATAATCAAATTCAACCACATGGGTGCTTTTCCAGAGGAAACCTGTTATTTTCCAGATGGGAACCCCAAAGATCGGAAGGGGTAGGAGGAATCAAGCCATGATATTCCTCCAAGAAATAACAAAGAGTGAGCTCCCTATGCCCAGTGTGCCTGCCTCCCCAGGCGGGAGAAGAAGGAGTGCTGGGTGACAACAGAGGGGCCTGCTCAGTGCCCTCCAGGACCCCCCGTTGGACACCTCTCTCACCCTCCCTTCCTCCATCCACGGTCCTGATCCCTTCCTTCGTGGGATTTGTGGTTTCTGGTGCACACACATCCCCTGGATTGCCAAGGCCGGTCAACAGTGGTCACCATGACAACAAAGAAAAAGAAAGGTTGATGGAGGTGGGACACAGGAGCTGTCATCGATGACTAGCCAATGGATGAATGAGCAAAAGGATAAATGGAAGATGAGGAAGCAGATGGCCCAAGGCAGGCCATCGGATTGGGCTGTGATGTTAGTTCTTGGATCGTGCCAGATAGCAGGGTTCCCTTGCCAGTCAGAACCTCACCCTCAGTGTCAAAGAGTGCCCATCCATCATTCCTTTGCCTGTCCAATGCTGCTGAATGTGCCTCCTATGTCTGGGGCGTCTCCCACCTTCTGACTGTCCATCTTCTTTCACAAAAACCAGCCATCTTCCAGCCTCCCTTGCAGCTAGGATTTAATCATATGATGTAGGCTCCGCCAGTCACACACCTACTAGACTCAGGGTGGGAGAGTGTGACCCAGGAGGCAGATTCCCTCCAGCCTAACTGGAGAGAGGTGGCTTCCCGTGTCACTTCCAGGGGCAGAGCTGAGACTGGTGTGGGAGCCCATGGAGGGCCTGGCTCCCATCTGCATTAGGATCCTGGGGATCTTGTTTTCCAGCGGAGTCTGGGCTACAAAGAGACTTGGGTCAATTCTTTGTGTGTCTTGTCCAGCTGGAGTTGGCTTCTGGGTCTGAAATTCCAGACTCACAGTGATGGAGTAAATGCCCCAGGAAGTCTCACGCAGGCCTGACCTTGTGTGGGGCAGCAGTTGGGGTGGGAGGGAATGGATGTCAGTAGGCTGGGCCCTCCCTGGCTTGTGAGGGACCAGGACAGGCATCTGAGTGTTGGGGTGCCCTGGGATCCCGAGGCCAGCCCCTGGTGTTGTGGCTTTCTCCTCCATGCCTCTGCCTCCCTTCCCCCACTCCCACCTCCACTAATTCCTTCTCCTCATCCTTTAAGACTCAGCTTCTCATCATCCCTTTCAGGAAGGTTCCAGCCCCACCCCTTCGGGGCCAGGTGCTTCCATGGTGCTCCCAGGTCACAGGAGCTGCCAATGCCCTTCCATACCGTATGGTAACTGCCCATCGCCATCCCTGTCTCTCTACTAGATGGTGACCCCTTGGGGGCAGGGGTCATGTCTGGTCCACCCTGAGCAGTTGCACCAAGCATAGTCCTGGCAGTTAGAAGCCAATCAGGGAATGTTTGCTGAATGACTGAGTGGCAGTGAGCGTGCTCACCCTAGGGAGAAGCCAGCAGTCTCTGGGCTCCAGAGAGGAGTGATGGCAGGGTGGCCTTGGGGCTTGGTGACCACACCTACCCTGGCCAGAACTGCCCCTACTCAAGCCAGGCTCAGCTTGTGCCTGTGCAAAGGGGGTCTATAGGGTGGGGCAACGCCTGCCACTTCATCCCCTGTGGGTTTCTCAGCAAATCCAGTGGGGGGAAAAGATTCCCAGGAAATAAATCTGGAGCCACCAACTGGCTTCAAGGCCCCCGTTCTACCACACTGATCTGAATTTGGACATTTCCACCTCTCCGTTGTTTGCCAGGGACATTTGCCAAGCAGATGCCCAGGCAGGAGGCAGCAGCAGAGGTTCCCTGAGCGCACTGAGTAGAAGTCAAGCGCATCTCTTTGGAATCACTCGTTGCCCCAGACACGCAGGCAGGGAAGTTCCCCAGAAGCCCTTGGAGGGAACCAGGCCAGTGTCCACCACCGGCTGGGCTGCAAGAGTCAAAGCATGAGTGGTCTCTGCTCCTCCATGCAGTGGCCGCCAGAGACTCACGCGCGGGTATTGCCAGCTGAGTCAGGAGGGTCATGCTGACCCCTGCAAGGCTACACCAGAATGACCCACAGCCCCCAGATGGTGGAGGAACGTGAACTGCTTTCCAAGATGGCTGTGGACACTTGGGTTGGGGACAAGACTGGTCGCATCTCGGTTGCCCTTGACCCGGAGCCCTGCTTCTACTGAACACCAGTTTGGAGACGGTCTCGGTTCCTTGCTCAAGATGCCTTTGTCCTCCACCACTGCCGCCCCGATGGGCAAATCCTTTTCCTTAGCTTCTATCCCCAGTCCCACTCACACCAGGCATCTGTGTGGGTAGTAGGTTTACTGACGGTTGGAGAGGCAGAGGCATCTGCTTTGTAATTATAGGAGCCTGTTAAAATCCCTCCCCCTAGATGTCTGTCTGCCATCTCTGCCCTGCCATTCCCCTTTTCCCCTCCTCCTCCCACCCCTCAAATCCTGCCTCCTGTCAAAGCACAACAGCCCAGCCCCCGTAGTCCTGTTCTCTAGAGAGTCCAATCAGTTTTCTGAAGCAGGAGGATTCACTTCTCAAAATGATGGGGTTTTTATCCCACTGCCCTGATACCAGACTCATCATCACAGAAGACACAGTAGTTCCTGACACTTCTTGCTTTAGGGGCATCCAGAATTGAATGGAGCACTGACCCAGACATCAAGGAGCCCTGAGATCAGGGAAGCCCCTCAGAAGACCTCCCGGGCAGAGCAGACAGGAGATGCTTGGAAAAGGGACCCTCGGTACAGACCCAGGAAGGATGGATGAGGGCAGCTCCCTCTACTTGGAGGAGCCACAAAGCTTCAAGGAGGTGATGGGAAAGTCAGCCTTGAAAGTTTCACCCGGGGAGGAGGCAGCAGAAACAGAATCCTCTGTCAAGTGCCAGCTCAGCTGCACTGTCATTGTCAGATCTTGTGTCTGCCTCTGTCATCAGACTGGGAGCTCCTGGAAGGTGATCTCCTGTTAAGGGCCAAGTCTCAGTACTTCTCAGAACGAAAAAAGGGAGGAAGACGAGTTGGGATGGGACCTGTCGTAACAGCCAAGCATGACAGGCAGCCCCACCCTGTGTGCTCCTGAGCTCCAGACCTGATGATGCTCCAGGCGGGCTGGAGCCAGATCTCAAGCCTGGTGACAGTCTGGCTAAAGGAACTCCCTCCTTAGGCCAACGGACACTAAAGGAGTTTTAAAAGCAGAATTTTGCTGTGGTTTTTGTTAACTTTTCATTTTGAGATATTTCAGACTTTCCAAAAAGTTGCAAATATAGTACGAAGAATTCCCATATAGTCTATCCAGGTTCTCTAAATATTAACATCTTACACAATACGATAATCAAAATCAGGAAACACTATGACTTAATCAAAACCCTTACTTGGATTTCCCAGGTGCTCCCACTCTTGTTCTTTTTTCTGATCCAAGATTCAATACAGCATCACTTTGCTTTGAGTCGCCATGAGCCCTTAGTCTCCTTGAATCAGAAACAGTTTTTCGTCATTGTCTTTCTTGACCCTGACACGTTTAAACAGTAGCGGCTGCTTGTTTTCGAGAATGCCTCTCTACTGGCATTTGCTGATGTGTCTTCACCATTAATTTCGGGGCAGGCATTTTTGGTAAAGATGCCACAAAAGCAGGTCGTATCTTTGTTGCTGCATCATACCAGGGGGCACGCGACGTGTTTGTCTCTGATATTGTGGATATTAATTTTGACTTCTTGATCAAGTTGTCTGCCAAGCTTCTCCAGTGTAAAGCTGCTATTTTTCCCTTTTGCTATTAATAAGTGTCCAGTAGGGAGGCTACTTTTAAGACTCTAAATATCCCGTTTCTCATACACTTTTTCTGTCCATCAATTTTAACATCCATTCATGATTCTTGCCAGAAACAACTCATAGTGTGGTATTTGCCAAATGGTGGTTCTCAGTCCATCGTTCTTTCTCCATTAGCTGGAATTCCACTAAAAGGAAAAGAAAAGCAGGGTACTCACGCAACGGAAAATGGTTTGCAGGGATCAAAATAGCCTGCTGTATACATTGTAAATCACATGCCAGATAAGGGACTTGTATCTAGGATATGTATATTTAAAAAAAAAAATCCTTCCAACTCAATAATAAAAAGATGAATAACCCATTTGGGGGATTTTTTCTTTTTTCTTTATTATTTTATTTTTGGCTACACTGGATCTTCACTGCTGCATGCCAGCTTTCTCTAGTCGAGAGGATCAGGAGGGCTACCCTCTAGCTGAGGTGTGAGGGCCTCTCATCGAGGCGGCTTCCCTCGTTGCAGAGCAGAGGCTCTAGGGCACAAGGGCTTCAGTACTTACGCCTCGTGGGCTCAGTAGTTGTGGCACACAGACTTTTAGTTGCCCTGTAGTGTGTGAATTGCATGGTATATGAATTATGTCCCAATAAAGCTGTTATTTAAAACACACACACAAGGCTTCCCTGATGGCTCGGGGTAAAGAATCTGCCTGCCAATACAAGAGACACGAGTTCGATCCCTGAGCCAGGAAGATCCCACCTGCCAAGGAGCGACTCAGCCCCTGCGCCACGGCTATTGAGCCTGTGCTCTAGAGCCCGGGAGCCACAACTATCGAACCCAGTACACCCTAAGGCCTGTGCTCTTTGCAAGAGGAGCCGACAAGAAGACCCACACCGCAACCAGAAAGTAAGCCCTGCCCTCTGCAACTAGAGAAACGCCTGCACAGCAACAAAGACCCAGCACAGACAAAAATAAATAAATAAAATTATGTGAAAAATAAAAATAATACACACACACAACAGCAGCAACCCTCTTGCAGCCTCAGGAGAGAAAGAGGCCTCCACATACCCTCTCAGCCCAGCCAGCTCCACTCCTGCCTCCAGCCAGCTGCTCTTTCTCTGCAAAAGTTACTTGCTCCCAACAAGCCAAGCAGAAAAACAACACTCTCAGGCTGAGCCAACCCGCACCAACTAGACAGTTTCTCACAATTCAGACTAGGGAGATTCAAAGGACTTCCCTGGTGGTCCAGCGGCTAAGACTTCCACTGCAGGGGGCGAGAGTTCAATTCCTGGTCAGGGAACTAATATCCCACACGCTCCTTCTCCCCACGAAAGACATCCCAAATTCCTACCCTAGACTAGAGAGATTCACAGGTGCATTTTGATCAGCTATCTCTCCCGTCCCTGGTGAAATATCCTGAGCCAGACTGTGGTTTTGTGACTAGAAGTCCGAGGTCATGAATCAACACCATCTACTTATCAAGGCCAAAGGCTGCGGTCACCCAGACTGTAGAAGGAACAACTCATATTTCTTGGCGCCTTCACGCCAGAGGGCTGGGCCGCACCCCAGGGCCAAGGGAGGCTGCGCACAGGAACCTGCCCGACTAACCACACGCCGCCCAGGGCCATAGCTTCCCCGCCGCCGCCACGGCTGTGCCACCATCACGGGTGTGCCACTCGGAGCCTGGCAGTCTAATTCTCCACTTACTGGGTCAGTGGCTCCTGGTGGGTGACTGAGGCCATGCCAGGCCAGCGCTGGGCTCCCTGGCTTTGGCTGTCTCACTCTTGTTTGTGTAATGTTGTAAAACACAGCCCCATGAGAAGTGAGAAGAGTGGGAGATGGGGGTTAAAAAGTACAAACTTCCAGCCATAAAATAAATAAATTCTTGAGATAGAGTGTACAGTGTGGGGACTATCGTTAATCATACATTTGGAAGATGCTAAAGAGAATAGGTCTTGAAATTTTCATCCTAAGAGAACAGGTCTTAAAAGCTTTCATCCCAGGACTTCCCCAGTGGTCCAGTAGTTGAGACTCTGTGCTTCCGGTGCAGGGGGCGTGGGTTCGATCCCTGGTCAGAGCACTAAGATCCCACACACCATGCGGAGAGGCCAAACAAAATTTTCATCCCAAGAAAAAAAAATTTGTAACTAAGTAGTGATGGAGGTTAACTAGTCTTCTCCTGATGATTACCTTGCAATATATACAAAATATCAAATTACTATATTATTCACCTGAATGTTACACCTAATCCAATGTTACAGGTCATTATATCTAAAACAAACAAACAAAAAACACAGCTCAAATCAGGACCCCTCCCTTGGGTTAAAGCCCTTCCCAGATGAAGACAAGGTGCCTGAGTCTGGCCTGATGTGTCTTCTGGAAACCCCACCAGCTCAGGGACTTCCCAGCTCGTGGCCACCACAGCCTCCTCATTTCGGACCACACTGGCCTTATCCCAGCTCCTCCAGTTCCCCTGTGCCCTCTCCCCTCCAGGCCCCTGGACAGCCTAGTGGTTAATTCACTCTGCCTTGAGTCTCCTGCTAAAGAGGGTTTACGGAAGCCTTCTCGGGTGCCCCAGGACTCCTGCACATCTTTCCAACACCGGTCAGCATGTTAATGTCCGTGAGCTTTTTAATGTCTGTCTCCCCACCCAGGCTGTGCACCCCCTGAGGGCAGAGGCCTGTCTGCTTCACCCATACTGACACCCACCTCAGCTGGCCCAGAGCCTGGCACATGGCAGTGATTCAAAAAGCCTCGTAGGACTTCCCTGGTGGTCCAGTGGTTAAAAATCTGCCTGCCAATGCAGGGGTCACGGGTTCAATTCTTGGCCCAGAAAGATTCCACATGCCGAGAGGCAACTAAGCCCGTGAGCTACAACTGCTGAGCCTGTGATCTCGAGCCCAGGCTCCACAGCAAGAGAAGCCACTGCAATGAGAAGCCCGCGTGTAGGAACTAGAGAGTAGCCCCCACTCGCCGCAACTAGAGAAAGCCTGTGCACAGCAACAAAGACCCAGAGCAGCCAAAAACAAAAACAGGAGGGAAAGATGTTAAAAGCCTGTAGACAGAACGAGAGAATGTTGTTTTAAACTTTCCAGGAAGCCCATTCTCACGTTCAGCTTCCTAAATTTTCCCATTCTCCCCAAACACAGATCAGATCACAGCCCTTCTGTGCCTGGAACCCTCCAAAGGCTTCTCACCGTGAGGATAATGAAATCCAAACTCCTTGCTTGATGGACAGGGTCCTGCCCAGCCTGGGCTTTGCACCTCTCTCTTGGATCGTTAGGGGAAGGCCCTGGAGAGTGATAAGCAGAGAAAGGTCTTGACTTCTGAGCTGCCACTTTGACCTCTTTATGCCCTTTGACCTCTCCAGTTCATTTCCGCCTTGTGCCAGATCAGTCAGAAAGCAGGGCCAGCACTGAGCAGGAAGAGTCACCTGCCAGCCGCCCAGGGGTCTGCTCCCCTGCGAGACAGCAAGAGGTGGACAGTGGGCGCCAGCTGTCTTGGTGCAAAGGAGTGTCTCATCCCTGACATTGTTCAGAACTGCCAACCTGTGCTGGCAATAACAGAGCAAGTGATAACAGAGCAAGCTGACTCTGAGTCAGTTTTGTTACTAAATTCTCTACAGATAAGGCAGCCCCTTAACACCTGCCCCTAGGGTCCCCTACGTGGCATGTCACTGCTTTTGGGGACCTCGTCCACCATTCACTCCCCTCTCCATCAAGCATAGGAAGAGGGAGGCTGCAATCTCCAGTCCACCGGTTAAGGGCTGTCTGATGTAGGATGAGGCGGACATGGGCATGGGTTTTATCTCATCCCTTAAGGCTGGGCAGGACAGTCATTTCCTGCCAGGTAGGGGAGTGGGGACTCAGTGCCATGATCACACAGCAGGAATTCAAGCAGTGACAGGCTCTCTGGATCTGGGCTTGGGGAAGGGCTCTGCCATCCCCATAGGATCTGTTGGCTTCCTCTGTGATAAGCACGGGGGCATTCTGAATCCTTCTGAGCCTTTGTAGAGGTGGGGAGGATGCTGGGTGATGGTGCTGACAGAGAGGGAGAGGGGTGGGAGCAAAACAGGAAAAGCCTCTGAACATTCTTCCTGGCTATTCCTTCTACCGGGCACTCCCTTCGCCTCTGACCTATATACATCTCACCCTCATATCAGGGAGGCCGAGTTCTCTGCGTTTTTCTTCAGTTGAGTAAACTGGGCCAGAGTTATAGCCAGTGAGGAGTCAGCTAGTCAGACTGGGGGGGGGGCGGGATGAGAGAGGTCTGTGCCACTTTCCTTCTGTTCCCCCCAACAATGGAGCTGGAACAAAGGGCAGCAAGAAGGAGCAGCAGGGGACTTCGCTGGTGGTCCAGTGGCTAAGACTCCGAGCTCCCAATGCAGGAGGGCCCAGGTTCAATCCCTGGTCAGGGAACTAGATCCCAAACTAAGAGTCTGCATGGCACAACCAATGATCCCACACGCCAAGATGAAGACCCCTGCAGCCAAATAAATAAATAGTTTAAAAGAAGAAGAAGAAGAGGCACGATAGGGGCTCTGCTCTCAGAAAGGGTCAGATGAGAGCCCAAGTCATCGCTAGCTCGGCAGTGGAAATCCTGTGAACTGTAAAACTTCATCAGAAACACCCTGAAGGAAACCCTGCCCAACAGGCAGAGAAACTTTGGCCAGGAAAACAGTTTCTGCAGGGGGATTCAAGACAGATCCGGCCGCCCACATCCAGCCCTGGTGAGGGGCCCATCACTGGCCCAGGCCTGAGTGCACACATTTTGATTCACTTTGTCCTCACCCCAACCCTTGGAGGGGAGGACCACTTATGCCCATTTTACAGATGGGGGAACTGAGTCTCAGAGAAAGGCTATAACTCTCAGAAGGAAGCCAGGTTCTCAGCCTTCTAGCCCAGGGCTCTTTTCAGGGAAACACAAACTCTGACCTTCCCAGCCTACCCCCACTACCCCCACTGCTTCCCTACACAAGCCTCCTCCCTTCCATGTTCTCAGCAGAGAGAAACATGATCTGATGGACATTTTTTTTTAATTGACATGTTTTAATTACTCGGGCTGCTGTGTGAAGGATGGATGGCAGGTAGAGGGACTGTGACTGCTCCAACATGCAGGCAATGGAGGAAGGCAGAGGAGACCAGGGTGGTGGCCGTGGAGGTGGTGACCAGTGGATGAGGTGTAGTTAGAGGAAGAAGGGGTAGGACAGGGAGGTGTCAGGACCCCAGGTTTCTGGCCTGAGCAACTCAGTGGAGGGTGGTGATATTTCCATTTTTAAATGTGGCCACATTGCACGGATCGAGAGATCTTAGTTCCCCAACCAGATATTGAACCTGGGCTCTTAGCAGTAAAAGCAGCAAGTTCTAACTACTGGACCACCAGGGAATTCCCAGTGGTGATATTTCCTGAGAGGAGAAAGAGTAACAAGTGAGTTCACGACACGGGGAATTGGGCCACGACACGGGGAATTGGGCCCCAACCCCTGAGCTTCCCTGATGGTTCAGACAGTAAAGAAGCCATCTACAATGCAGGAGGCCTGGGTTCGACTCCTGGGTCTGTAAGACCCCCTGGAGAAGGGAATGGAAACCCACTCCAGTATTCTTGCCTGGAGAATCCCATGGACAGAGGAGCCTAGTGGGCTACAGCCCATGGAGTCGCAATCAGAGATGACCAAGCAACTAACAGAACCAGCAACAACATCCCTGGAGTTAGACAGGGAAGAGGTGCTGGGGCTGCGAGCTGTGTGGTCTGGCTCAGGGCTGAGTGCCAGTGGGTCAGAGGGTGGATGAACGACTGGAGGGGCCAGATGGGCACGTGGGTGCTGTTGCTAGGGGCCCGAATCTTGGAGTTACGCTTAGAGGACCTAGGAGGTGAGACTCTCCATGTAGAGAGACCTCACATCTTGCTCTTCCTCCTGGAGGGTGCAGGAGAACTCCAGCCACTGAGGACTTCCGCTGACATTCCTGCAGTCTCAGGGAGAGAATAGGCATTGGTGCAGGCAAGGAGGGTTAAGGTGGCGTGGGGCAGCCCCTGAGGGGAGGAGAGAGGGAGGAAGGGGGTGGGGCCTGGGAGCCCCTTCCTCAGTCTGTGGGCACAGCTGTCCAGGCCGAGCTGGGCAGAGTGAGTCACTGGCCGCCCTCTACTCCCTCTACCTCCTGGGGAGGGTGTTTTATTAAGGCAAGGAACTCAGTGACCGAGTCTTGGCCCTGGGGACCCTCCTCTTTTCACTCTCCCCCCCTCCCTCCTCCTGTGCTTCTCAGAGCACCCCTGCACTTAGAATGTCCTTTCCTCCCGCTCCCTCCCTGCCGCCTCCCAGGGCCTAGATCCCTTTCCCCTCCTTTCTTGACATTCCCCATCTGAATAGTGGTCCTCTCTCTTTTCTCCATGCCTACCACCCGCCCCACATCACAGCCTATAGGAGAGCATCCATTTCCGGCCCCACACTAGATGGTGATGGCTGAGGACACAGCCTGGGTAGCACTGGCGTCTTTTCACCCTCACACCCTGCACAGAAGCAGGTGCTGAATCAATGTCCAGTGTGTTCAATTAAAACTGCTTGATTTGGGACTTCCCTGGCAGTCCAGTAGTTAAGACTCGGCACTTCCACAGCAGGGGGCACAGGTTTCTGATCCCTGGTCAGAGAATTAAGATTCCGAGTGCCACATTGTGGGGCAAAAATAAAAATTTAAAAATACAATACAAATAAGTAATAAAAATATTTAAAGTGCTTGATTCATAGTTCTCAAGCTCTGATTAAGACCTCTCTCTCTGTCTCCTTTTCCTCTGAGGTGATGGTGTCCAGCCTGGGGGTTGGAGGGCTTTTTCTCCAGGAAACTTGCCCCAGCTCCAGATGGTTAAGGAATTTTTTTTTTCTTTTCCTTACCCAGTTCCAGGTCTGCAAAGTGCACCACCCAGCCTTTCCTCAAGCCTTGCTGAGCCATGGTGCTTGCAGGCATTGAGCTAGCCTCTCGGCCTGAGTTATCTTGGTGAGTCCCCTCAGCACCCCCATGACATAGTTGAGGGGGTACGTTCAGAAAGGTCAGGGGACTCAGGAGGGTCACTGACTTCTCAAGGACACTCAGCAACCACACGGTGACCAACCAGTCTGACCTCGGGGCCTTCACGGTGACCAGTCTGGCCTCAGGGCCTCCACTCCAGTCACTGCCTTCACGTGCCACGTGGAGGGACCTGGGCAGGACCCAGAGCATCACGGGAGGAGATGCCATGACTGTCACTCTGCTCCCCAGCCCCGCCCCCTGGCAGGTGTACCTCGATCCCCCCTCTGTGATGCCCCCATCCCAGGCCAACCCGAGAGCAAAGGCACAGCGTCTCCAGCCTGGGACAGAGAGATGCAACCCTCACATCGACACCAGTAACGGTTTACCCACTTGGCTTCCTGTTAGGTTTTGTTCTTCCTTCCCTGAAGGGGTGTCTCTTATCTTCAACTTCTTAGGGGGTTTTGGGTGCCGGTTGTTTACTATTCAGTGACAGTTGGTGCCAGAACCAGCCTCTTGGGACAAGTGAGGCGGAGCCAAGCAAGTGCCCTCAGTCACCTGCCTGGCTGCAGGGTCCACGTTGGATGGGACGCCAGGGCCCATGCAGTCAAGGACCCCGTCCAGCTGCCCTGCCGTGTCAGGCTCCGTCTTCCACACAGGGTTGACTTGGGCCAGTGGAAGTGAGTTGGCCTGTCCTGAGCTCCTCCGGCTGCAGGGACGAGGCAGGGAGCTGCAAAAAAAAAAAAAAAAAAACCATCAAGTAGGTGACTAAGAAGCACTGGGTCTCCTGGGCTCAGGGACTTGTTATGGTCTCTGAATTAGGACCTCTGGGTTCTTTGTGACAAAGCAAAGTGAGAACTTGGCTACAGAAACTTAAGCCTCCTACTTCCTTGGGTAAAGACCTCCTGACGCCGGGGGCTAGGAGCTCCATTGGACCCCATGGCCCAGTTCTAACAAGTGTCGTTCAATCTCTTGGGCTCTACCCTGTCCTTATCAATCTGCTCAGAACCCTTGGTGGTCTGGGGCCACATCCATACTTAGCCATCCTCATCTCTCCCAGACACCAGAGCCCTTCCTCAGCATCACTCAGCGTTGCCAAGCTGCCCGCCCTTCCTCCTATCAGCTCCTGTCCCCAGATGCCCATCCACCGAAGATACACCACCTCCTGACCAAACATTACTCTGCCTCTCACTCTGGGAGGCTAGGATCTGGATTCCTGATCACTGGTCACTGGAGGCCAGCCAGCTCCCAAGCCCCCTGAATAGCCCTCAGGGGCTGTCCAGGGTCCACGTTCAAGGTCGACCCAGATCTGACTAACCTTGAACCTCTGTCCCGTTCTCCCAGCTGTGCCTGTAAGAAACAGACGCGACGAGTGAGCAGAGAGGTAGACATGAGTCGGGTCCAACTGGAAGAAACTCCCATACACCAGGGACGGAGGCATGGCCTCGGACTGGGTTGGCCAGACTCTGATCAGGGATGGAAAAGGAGAATTTTTTTTTTTTTGACTTGTTATCTTGAAACAAATTCCTTCTGCCAGGGAGAGCTCGTGGAACCAGACCCCTGGAGTCCAGACTTTAGTTCAGGCAATGAAAACTCAGAGGAAGGGCCCAGATGGAATCACAACAGCGTGACCACTCTAGAACTCTGAGATTCTGGAAAGAAGGCAGTGCCTGAGATAATCATGGCATTTCTCAGATGTTGCCACAGATCACGGCCATGTAGCAGGAGCGGTGTAAGTGACAGTGCAGAGCCCGAGGAGAGAGGAGACCGTGTGAGAGCCAGGTGGCTGTCTTCAGTGCCTCTGCTGCCTGGCTGCCCCCGCCGCCCAGCACACCTGCACACACGCATGGGCACAACCAGGCAGGGAAGTGCTACCCAGGAGGCGATTGAGGGAGGACAAAGAAAAGCAAGGGACGGAGAGACAGCTGCAAATGCAGAAACCAGTGCTCACAAACTGCACTGTGAAGACACACGTGGGGACCGCACGAGCCCAGGACCATGGGTAAGATGGGGACACCAAGGCCCCAGGGAGTGGAAGGAAAACTGACTTGTTTGAAAGTTTCTGAAGTCACTCATCCGCTTTCCCCTTCATCCCTTCAACAAACCTTTATTGAGCATCTTCTAGGTTCCCTGGTGGCTCAGACGGTAAAGAATCTGCCTGCATTGCAGGAGACTCGAGTTCGATCCCTGGGTGGGGAAGATCCCCTGGAGGAGGGTATGGCAACCCACTCTAGTATTCTTGCCTGGAGACTTCCATGGACAGAGGAGTCTGGTGGGCTACAGTGATGGAGTCGCAAAAGAGTTGGACGCAACTGAGTGACTAACACATCACTTTCACTTTCGCTAGGTTCATAGTCCAGCTCA